>VXBU01002256.1:2335772-2440542 GCA_013400315.1 Bombycilla garrulus
TATCCCCTTGGAGTTCCCCTCTAAAAAAAAAAAAAAAAAAAAGGGGGAGTAGTCAGAATCAGGTTTGAGTAGTTTTCGTAGTTTTCAGAGTCTGGGCTCAGTCAAGTACCAGAAAGCTAATGTTTATTTGGCTTTTACATATACCCCATATTTCACCAGATGAAGAACCAGTAAAACACTCTCTCACATAACAATTTTCAGCTCTCTGACTTCTGGCAGTGGCCAGAAACCCTGTAAAGTGAGCTTTTTCTTGTGATATACCTGCTTTTTTGGTCCTCATCCCAGAAGGAAATAGGAACCATAGTAAACATCTAAAAACTTACTCAGGGGACCATTTCATGGGCATTTCAGTTCCAGCCTGCCTCCAAAGTGAGTCCTGCTCTAGAAATATCCTTAGCTGATGACACTGACAGCTTATGGGATGGGGTAGCTCTCTGCAGGCAGTTGCTTCCACTGCTCGTGATGTGCCCATTCTCATATTTTTGCTATAACTATTAGAGGTTTTTTCCTTATTCATAGTTTGCATCTATCTTAAAAGAGACATTAGCCATAATTGTGTGCTTTTCCTATTTACCTCTTTCAGCCAATATATTTCTGAAGACTTGAAGAAGAAAAAAAGCCCATTCTCATCTCAATCCTTCTCAAAAATCCCACAACAATAATGTCCAACCTTCTGATGTTACTGTAGCCTTGAATGGATCATGTATGGGGACACCATGAAGCCAGAAATACTTACTGGTCAGTAGCAACAGCATAAGTGGCCACCCTGGCCTATGTGTGTGCTCTGGAGAGAACAGCTTGTCTCCAGTGAAGCCTTCTAAAGCCAACTTCTTCTCAGCTTTTCAAAGCATTTTCTATGCCTTGATGCTGTGGAAATGCCCCATTTGTCTTGTGTAAGTGCACTGAAACCTCACTGTGGTGATTTTGATGTAGGTTGTTTCATGGATGTAAAAATTTCCCTGATAGGGAAATCCCTGAAAAGTTCTGGGCTGCAATGCTCCGGTTGTTGAGTTGCTGGGTCCCTGATAGGGAAACTCCTGGCAGTTCTGCGCTGGGATTAAATGAGGCAAACGGGACTTCCAGGATTCGGCCTTCAGATACGTTGTTTATTATTTGTTACCTACGTTTCAGGGGGCTCGTCTACACAGCAGACTAGCACACTAGGAAGAAAGGCACTGGAAGTCACAAGACACACAGTTTCAAAGTCTTTTATAGATACTTTGTCCAATTAACTTCTAGAATGTACTTTATTTCTGCTTTACCACCAATAACTAATTATTTGTCGTCCACATAGCACCTGCATTGCGGACTTTTCTATCCAATCACTCTGTTCCACCAACACTGCAGAAAATAGGGTAGATGAAAAAGAGGGAGAAGCTGAGTCAATGCCTCAAATCCTCCATCTTGTTTTCTATCTACCGCCATACTGAAACCCCAAAACTCTAAGTTTTTCACCCTGTGACAAACTACTCACAGAACCCAACTAATCCCAAAGTCTTGGAGGCCTCCTCCACGGTCGAAGGTTAAAAGCAGTGCTCTCCTGAGGATCAGGACCCCTCAGGACAGGCAGAGGAATATTTCCTGTGCCCTGGGTTCCAACAGTGAACTACACTTGGAGACCTAATTGTCAAATTATTTGGTTCTCACAAGTTAGTGCAGAGACGAACATAGCCCAGATAGGCTGAAAACTGAGCTCAAAGGATTAGCAAAGGTGGGTCATTGCCACCTTTCTGCCCCTGCCCATTCGCCTGTGCAGAAGCTGCTGTTAGCCCAGAGGCACAGTATCATAGGCATTTAAAGTTCAGTGCCTTTATAAAAAAAATGAAGAAAATTAAGAAATTTTGGGAGAACACCAGGATATTTAATAGAGTCAGATCAATAACTGGTTCTAAATGTGAATTTCAATTAATTTGTGGTGGAAGTGCACATCTTGAATAGCTGCATCTGTCTACTCATGGGAGATTGTTCACTGCTAGATCATTTCTTTGCGTGAAGGAGATTTTTCCACATCTACTGATCCATCAACTGGACTGGGACTCAAAAGGAGTGGCAAATTACAAGTAAGGTGGCAGGAGTTTTGTTTCTACTCCAAATTCTGGTCAACTGTCTCGAGTTTCTCCTGCATTAAATATTTTGAAGCCTCAGACACCAGCTGTCTGCCCAGGAGTTGGGCAGAGGAAAGCTTCAAACACACAAAAGTTAATGAGATGCTGAGCTAAGAAGTTGATGTTCCCTGCCTAGGTAAGGGGAAGAGATCAACTCTTGCCATCACCCAGGGATTTTTTAGTGCAGTACAGCCTTTGGGATTTATAATTCAGGCAGCTTGGGATAATGTTGTTCTGTCTTTTGCTATAATGATCTCCCAGTGTGATGGAGTCACAAAAAGGGCAGTACATAATGTTGTTCACATTCATGTTTTCCAGGCCAGTTAAACAAGCTTTCATTTGTTTTAGAAGGAATCTATTCAAACTTTGGCAGAGCAAGTCAATAATTGTGAGTTTCCTTTCTTCCTCCCATTTGGAATCCAGTCTGGATCATGCACAGAGATGATGTGGGGGGGAGGAGAAAAGGGATCTCCAAGAAGGGAAATGCCTTCCACAATTAAATGAAGCAAAACTATCCTGCTCCATCACTGCCCTCCACAGAAACTGTGTAATGCAGCACTTCACCCTGTAACAACAAAACAGAGAGGCCATTGCTCACCCTGCTGCACTCCCAGCTCTGGCCCTTCTCTGAGCTGTTTTTTTATCCACCCTATCCAGACAGAGACTCAGGCTGTGGCCCCTGGAGCCATCTGTTCCAAGGCCTGATCCAGATTTCTGGCCCTCCTGTGCCTCCTGCTACTGACATCTGCTCTATCTCCAGCATGTTCGGGGTGTCACTGCCCCTCAGCTGTGCCTTTTCACAAGACACTGGTTTGTTCTGCACTCGCACCAGCAGCTCACTGGAGCTCTGCCCCGTTAGCAGCTTAAGCACTGTATAACAGAAATGAGCTGAATCCTGAAGAAATTAGGCAGGCTGCAGGTAAAACAGTGCCTACATTTATATGAACTTGTTGAGTAGCCTCCAGCTGGTAGGTGGTGAATGGAGATGGAGGATACAGCCCTGGGGAGTGCCAACTCAAGGAAATATGAAAAGTTGTTGTGGAGCTTTCAGAAGGCAGTGTCTGCTCCCCAGACTCTAAATGAAGTCTGCAGTAAAAGAGGTGTGCCAGAATCTTTATCAACTTCCCCAGCAAAGTGAGCAATTCCCAGGTGCAGAATTCTTCATATGAGCCTGGTCTTTAGAGGATTTTGTGAATATAGTGGTGAGGTCTGAATAAAAACCTGATAAATTCCTTGAGGATAAACTAATTCATGGTCTAATCCTTTTCCTCATTTTAGTCACTGAATATTCACACTTTTTCTTAGTGGCAAGTTGTAAAAAGTATACTCAAGTAACATGCACAAAGGCAGAGTAATTGCTGTTACCCCTTTCACTCCAGAAGTTGTGAAACTATGAGAGCTTAGCATCACTGACCAAAAACCTCACCCTCAATGCTGGGGAAGAGAAGAATAATAAGAGAAAGCCCAGTAACTAACAAAATTGTACTGCACTGTACTAAATTTGATCTCTTGCAGGTTGGATCCTCAATCCATCTCCTTTGTTTATGCCTCAAGTGTAAACCTCTTCAGCTCACATTGTTCTGCTTCAAGAGCTAATTCCACGTGAGTCATGGTTCTGGAATGCCAATAAATATGGCTGTAACCATGCTTTAGTTTGTTGCTGTAGATCATTTTGGCACAAAATTAGGCCTGTTCTTATTTCTGTTTCTGTAAGTCTTCTCAAAAAAAAAAAAAAAAGCTTCAGGCCTGGCTGTGGCCCTTGGGTGCAAAAAGAAGGACAAAAATTTTAAACTAACAAAAATAGTTCATACCTTGTTGAACCGATCCACAGAGAGAGATGTGTGTCCTTGCCTCTGAAGCCCCTGAAGTGGGAAAGCCAAAGTCTGTGCTCTCTATGAGGACAACTCTCTGCTGAACACCAAAGTACTGCTATTTGCTAATTGTGATAGGATCAGAAGGGGGAGGCCCCAGTGGGACTGCTGTTAGGTAGGGTTGTGTTTCCCAAAATCTGTTCCAATGACGTTTTTATGATTACATGTTTTTGCTCATGAGTTGCTTACAGAAATAAAGAGTGAATATCTAATAATCCTGTTTCCTCCCTCCTCTCCTCCCTCCCTTTCTACCTTCCTCCCTCTTTGCCCATCTCCCTTGCCTTGTTTTTTTTCTGTTTCATGTACAATTTTTTTTTTTTTTTTCATTTATTTCTCAAGAATAAGATGCCAAAAAGTTCTTCAGCTGAAGTGAAATCCTAATCAGAACACTGGCAAAATCTTTTCCTTATAGGGTTGTCCATATCAGCTAGTTAAGGCTGTCCCTGGGGCCTGGAATGCGGTGCAGTAACTGAGATATCTATTTATAAGCTAGCTGAGAGATAGTTGTGTTTACCAAATATTTAATAATTTGTATGAAATTTTACAAATAAATCACTCTGTTGGATATTGGCCTAGTATGAATAATTTGTACCCAGAAATACAAAGCAGAAAATCACAGGCAGTGTAACATTTCAGTGACAATTGTTTCTTTGCAGTTCCCTCTGGGATTCACTTTGGTTTACATCACGCTGAGGAAAGCAGGGCTGGTTTTAGGCTGCAGGTTTCTAGGCCTGGCTTGAAGGGCACTGCACCTGGGAACCCTGTGGTGTTGTCCTGTCCTCTCTGACTGAGGGACTGCAGCCAGTAGTGCTGAGGAGGGGGCGTGAGATGTTCCCAGACCACTGCCCTGGCACAAAGCAGATGCTGACTCTTCACCCACACTGCTCTTCTCTTGAGCAATACCTTTCAATGAATGACCCTTTATCTTAAAATTGCTTCTAAGTGAGTGATGCTGGCTGGGAGCCAACACATTTTCTCAACTACTGTAAAGTGTTACTTTGTGAACATCACTCTTTTCAAATTTCTTTTTAATGACACCAACTTCTTGTTTCTAACTGAAGTAACATGCAATCTCAAGGCCAGTTTTTAAGCCTGGGTTCCTAAACCTGTGTTTATTCTCTTAGCAAGAGTGGGTAACATTCACAATTGCTTCCCAAAGAGATGCAGGTACGCATCAGTCTTGCTTCCCAATGCCAGATGAGTGTAGGAGGTCAGCTGCAGGGCAGAGCCATCCCATCAAGGTAAGGAAGGACTTACATTTTCATTGTGTGTTTTCTGGGAGAACAGAACTTCTTCATTCGTGATTTCTACGTGAAGTTACCAGAGTTTCGCTGCAAACTTCTTGATAAGATTTAGGTAAAGTAAATAGATTGCATTTTGTTTACAGAACATGATGAAAGAGTGTGTATTCAGGCCAGGGGAAGATCCCATTAAATCTACTTATACTGGGTTTATGCTTATGCAGTACAACGCTTTTACATTGCTCTCTAGGGTATTGTGCAGGGATTACCATTGATGAGGACGATGCCCTTTAACTTCCTGTGTCTGACAGAACCCCATTTCCAGCAACTGCGTGGGTCACAAAAGGCAGCTTAAACAAGCCCCCAAAACATACTAAAATTTTAAACAAAATTACTTTTCATCCTTCTGTTGTGAAAGTTAAAGCAAATACAATGCAAAGAGCATTATCTTTTGCACTGAACTAGTCTAGTGGGAAAAGCCTTTTATAAATAACTGTAAATATATAACCAAGTACCATTTATATATAAAATTTATTTTTATGTATGTGCATTAACATATGTATATATGGATCTATAGTTATATGTACTGAGATGGCACTGGAATTTCTGTCCAACATAAAGAAAACCACTGTTTTTTGAACATTCCCCGAAAATTTGTCCCCAGAGCGGAACCTTTCTTACAGTGTAGCTTCATAAACAGTAACTACTATCTTTGTCACCATTGAAAGCAACAGCCTAAAGAGGTCTAAAATTTACTGACAAGAAAGGATTTACTTACCTTAACTGTTGTAACTTGCAGAGCAGTCAGCACAGCACCCCAGGAAAAGTCCATATCTTGGGATGACGAGAGATAAGGTCTGACTACAAGGCCACACCTGAGAGCTCCTTGACTCAAGTGCTTTGCCCAGATGAGCTCAGGATGTTTTGATCCAGAGCCACGACCCTGTCCCTGCCCTGCCCAGCAGCCCAGCCCAGAGCCCCGCACTGAGGCCCTGGTTCTGGCTCCAGAGGCCCTTCCAGCACTGCCCTGCAGGAGCAGCAGCAGTCAGGTGAGGACCAAGGGGTTTCTACATCGCTCAAAGGGGAGCTCAAGACTGCTTTTGATTTATCTGTTTAATGTGTGAAATTCCTCCTGGCATATAACATAAGTGATTCCAGAAATATGATCCTTCAGCATCCTACCACCTGTCGTGTGATGTATGGAGCCACTGTAATCCTACATTCATCGTCAGGGGAACATTTTCAGGCATCCAGGCTTTGATCTGCCCTTGGATTATGCAGATGTTTCAAAATGAGTCTGAGTGTAATGGTGAGTGTTCCAGAACATAGCTTTCTGTTTGCTCCTGGAATGAGCTGGGCTCCTTCTTGGAGCCTCCTTAAAGAAGGACCTAATGCCAGATCAAAGATTGTTACAGCACATAAGGATCAGCGTGTCCTAGAACCGCTACAAATTAGCAACTGAGGTTAAAATAAAGAGTGGAGGTATTTTGCTTAACCTCATTTGAAATTGTTTGGAGTAATTATCCCGAAGTACATTGTTAAAAAATAGAAGTCTCTTAAAGGCTGCAAGTTCTGTAGGGATCCTCTTGAAGCCACATAGTTGTTGGATATCTGATGAGGACGATGCTTGCTGGGATCAGAATGAAGATAAACTGATCTAACTGCTCAAGAAAGACCACCTCTGCTGCCTCTGACAGCTGTAATGAGCTTCAGTGGCGACACCCACGGATTTCTTCTGGTTAATGAGGAGAGAGAATGAGCCCATTATACACTCAGAGAGCATGAGGTGGGAAGGGAATCACCCTTCCAGCATGCAGATGTCATATCATAACTAGATCCTTCCGCCATGCCTGAAGCCCTCTGCAAATCTGGGTGTTCCAAAGGCAGACTGCAGATTCTGTGGTCAGAATGCCCCAAAAACATTTTTGTAGCTTTGGCACTGCCCCCAGTCCTGCTCCCAGCTTTACTGCGGCACAGCCCGTGGGGGTGGGCTTGGCCCTTTCTGGCCCATGTGGGGTTGGCTCATGATGGCCTTCATGCCACAGGAGCTGCAGCAAGCTCCGTGTCACCAGGGACTCTGAGCACACAAAGGTGGGGAGCTGGGCCAGGAGTGGTTCTGAGGTTGTGCACACAACCAGGACATGAGCTTGTCTAGATGGGCCTGGCTCCAGGAGAGGGAGAGGGTTAGGGATGCCTTGTGTTTCTGTGTTTGTGGGAAGTGAATTAATGTATGCAAAATTCCATCATGCTCACTTGACTTATTTGAGATAATATCACAAAGATTCAGTTCTGAGTGCACCCAGAACCCAGCTAGCCTTTATTCATGGTAACATGAAGTTTCCTTCCAACCTTTGATGCACTTCCCCGCTCCCTCATTATTTAAAGTGTGGTTTTGCTCTAAAGACTGCCTGTATAAAATTGGCATCTGCTTCTTTAACAGATATATTCCATGTGTGAAATCAGAATACTGGTCTAGTGACTTCAATGGCAAGATTTTTTTTCACATGCTCCTTTTTTGTGTCGGTGGTAGAGAGGCTGAGTTGCACTCTTGAATCTCAGGCAGTAGCACTATTGCAATTCCCTTTTAACCCTAAGCTTTTACCCAAATGAGGAATAGTGGACTATTTCCTTTAAAAGGAAAAGTGGCAATGAAGAAAGTCCTTTTGATACACATCTGTTAATGCACTAAGGGTATGCACTGGTCACAAATGACAGGAAAAAACAGACAAAAGGGGATAATCTCTTATTTTACACTTCTAACCCAGACAAATGCCCTTTCTTTCTTGCAGAGCTTTTTATACTGCACTATTGGGGTGGGGTTTTTTGAGGGCTTCTTTTATATCTTCTCTGCTAGCTCCCCTTGGCTGCACGGCCTCTTTCGCAAACACATAAGCCTTTGTGAAAGAGAGGCAGAAAAAACTCTCCCCCTTTCTATGCCTCATGTGTACTTTCATCTGGGGTAGTGACACATACTTGTGTTTGATGTGGAGGTTCCTGTACCTTTAATTATATGGTTTCTTGTGGAATGTAATCGTTTCTTCAGCTATCAGGTGGTGGTCACTGTGTCTGGCCAAAGACAGTATTAAACTTCATTAATTCCTGCTCAGTCAGCTTCTGCACTCATTCATCACTCTGCAATCCCACAGAAGACAAAGAGGGTGCCTGGTGTGTTGGGATGGGGTACAATGACATGCACCACACAGGGGTGACGCGGCATAGCCTGCTCTCAGGCTGTTTGGGGCTGGGCATGAGACACAAGGAGGGGAACCTCAGCTTGCCTTTTGCATCTAAAGTGAATCTTTTTGCTTAAGAAATCAGAAAATTATGATCGTCTGAGACAGAGCTTCAACAAAAAAATCAGAATAATGGTATTAAATAATTCAGTGATCTTCCAATACTTCACTTGAGAAATCTAAGCCAGGCTTTGTGGAATAGGAGGAAGCTGATTGTTTTCTCTGGAAACAATCCAGATTTTCTTGGGGGGGCAGGTGGGTTTAAGGAAGGGTAAGCTCGCTAACCAGTGAGCCTTCATAAAAGGCTTGCTTGACATACCTGCACCAGGGATGGTCCACACTTGCAGACTGGTCTCACAAATAATGAAACATCTTTTTGAGTCTTACTTGCAATTAAACAGAATGCATGCAAAGAATGCAAGAAATTTTCTCTATGTAAAGACTTGAAGGCCTGTCAGCTACAAACCTGGGTTCAGGTCCATTCCTACTTCCCTGTGTGTTGTAGGGACATCCTGTGCAACGCTGGAAGCTCCATGTAGGTCATCTCCTCCCCATAAACCTGCTAGTAAAATAGGTGCCCTCACCCTGAGCTGCCCTGTGCCCCTCTGAGCCGTTAACATCTCCCTTGCATGGTGTGGGGCTTAGAGCAGATGGGGCTCTGACTAATACCATCTACACTAAGTCCCCTCTTATAGTCCCTTCCACTTTATGACAGACTTTATTACTGCAGCTGTGTGCTGGCCTCATGGTTTCAATGATTTTTCTGTAATACTCTCAATCCCTTCTCTGCTCATTGCTCTGAACTGATTGGTTCCTTACTCTCACATTAAATTATGTTACATTTTTCTGCAGCAAACTGCATTATACTGTATTAAAAGCTGGTATTTACCATCTGCTGGTCCAATGTCACTAACAAGCCAAAGCCTTTTGAATAGAAGGCATTTCACTTTGTACTGCCTCTAATACCAGTATTCTCTACAGACCTGAAACACGTAATAATTTCATCGGGTATTCTGCAAGTAGATCAAAGCCGATGCCAGGACATCCTGCAGAACATATCTGTGGTGATATATTTGCAGGATTTGGCCTTTCCGAGGCAGACAGGTAAGACAAGCAGCTATTGCAGCCTTTTTGTTACTCTCTTACAGTAATTAAAATGACTTTTCACAAGTGCACTTTCCTTCCTTCTCGTAATCTGGTTTTTGATGTTGCTCCCAGTTTGATCAGTTCTATAAACCAATTACCACAGGCTTTGCCCCAGGGGACTGTTAATTGCTGGCTGCCTCAGAACCACTGGACCATTACACTGACTGGATTTTTGAGGTTTCTAAAAGATACTCACTCCCACTGACCGTCAGTTTGCTACATCTGAACCTGATGGAGTCCTGAGAACCCTAAATGTCCCAAACCCAGAAGTCCTCAACTCTCCCCCCACTTCCCTCTGCAATGCCTGGGAGAGAAATAAGCCTCGCAGCCAGGTTCCTCACATGGAGAAAGGTAACCTCTTTCAGTGTCTGATTGTTCCACTGAGTCTGTTTTAGCTTTGTTGTTTTCATTGATCCAAATTTGAAATACAAATTGGCCTAAAAAGATAAACTTCCTGTTCAATCTTTGGCAACGGCAGTGGAAGGCAAGGAAGGGTTTTGATGATGCTCAGAAATGCTCAAGAGTTTGGAAGCACCTTCTTATCCCCAGCTGAAATGAGGTTGCTGTGAATCGGGACTTTGGGAGTAATTTAAGAAAGGGTAAAGGCAGCCCCAGGCCAGGAGGATATTGAGAAGGTCAAAGTAGAGCCAGTACCTCAGGCTTTGTCATGAATTCACATGCAGGAAGCTTACAGCAAAGCAACTCATTTTAAAAGGAGCTAGCAGAAGCTAGCAGCCCAGGGAATATGTGTCTGAGACTTGGTGCAGATTATTTCCTCATGCTAACAAATGTGCATTTTCTGCCCTACATGGGAACGTGCAGCCCTTGAGCCCTGCTCTGGGGCTCCCTTACCAAAAGGGATGCCTCTCATTGTAGCCGTGCACAGCAATGTCTGTGCGAGCCCCAGACTTGGCTGCATTCTCATCACCCTGACTTCCACACTGCTCCACACCCCTTGACGGTGCTTGCAGTGTGGATTTTTAAATGGCTTGAAGTGTTATTAAAGCAGGACTTGCAAGCAGAGAAACAGCTTCTGCAGACTGAGGAATACAGTGTCAGCAAAAGCAGACTGTCTCTCAGCAGAATAACTGCATGTGTCAAATGATTCCTTATAAATAGGTCTTTGCCACAATACAAAGCACTACCACATTCATCTGACACATTTCGACCGGTTTAAAGCTTCAGTATTTACACTGGTTGGCTAAACAATATAAGCTTATGCATTTAAATATAAAAATATACCACTATATGTAATAATAAAAAATATTCAAATATTTTACTATTATAATACCACATTATAACATGTTATTATTTTGTATAATATAATTATAAACATGTAAATTAAAGCATGGGCTTTGAATCGTTCTGCATGCTTCTGTTCAAGATTACGGGCTCAGCCTTCCCCCTTCAGCTGTACAGAATATGAAAAATAATAAGCACATGATTTTTCTCCTCACTTGAGTCCCACCAGTGATTGTGAGCAACCCAAGGGATAAGGAAATGAAGGAGAAGAGCCTGGCTAGAGACCTAGGGGCATGAAGGTGAGAGGGTTTCTAGAGGTTTATGCAGTGCTTTGGAAAGTTTGCAAAGAAGTTGTGGTTTCACATTAGTTCCCTTAATCATCTGCAGGCCAGGAAATTACAGGGAAATATTGCAAACTGCAGTGACACCAAGAGTGATACAGTCTACAGGAATATGCAGTCAGCTTTACCGACGGGAGTGAAGTATTCCAAAGGGCTTGGGAAATCGATTCCTAAGCCTGTCTCCTGGGGAGGGTAATGTGTGGAATTGCCATGACTCAAATATCCTCTGACCAAGTTCTTTCAGATGTTTCACCCAAGAAGGGTTTGATGTTCAGTATCAAATTTACTTATTGGCATTGCATGGAATTCTGATAGAACGATACAGCAATGTCCTGAAATCACAAGGCAGACACAATAAAGCAAATTGGATATACAGCTGGATTGTAATACGTGATTTCCATTACTGGCTGAGAGCAGCTCAGACCCACTGCACTCTTCAGGGTCCATTTTGTTGGCTTTTAGACTCTGTGTGGGACTGAACCACAAACTGGTTTTCCCCATGCTGGTGTGGCTGGCTCAGGAAGACAATACTATCTGATAATAATTTTAGGAAAAGCTATTTTCACAACCAGTTGGCCCACTCAACAGATACAGCTGTTTATCTAAAACATAGGCCACCCTCTGACCCTCTTTGTGTTAAGTTCAGCTTCCTGTCCTACATCTGTAGTCACTTCCTGTGTGGTTTTCTGAGCTTCATGAGCGCATCACCCTTGTCTATCTTCTCTGAGCCTCCTTCCACAGATGAGTTTTGTTAACTGCCCACAGAAGTCCCCCATGCCTCAGAGCAGGCAGTGGTTCCACCCACAAGGTGAACGAGTCCATATATAAAGTAAGGACAGAATCCACACTCATATGTCTTAGAGACAGGATCCCACCATCTAAATCTACTTATTAGGTGCTATTAACCAAATAACATAGGCCAAACTCTTAGTTCTGGTGGCAGCCAGCAGCACCAGTCCATACAGCCAGCCCTGCCCCTGTGCCCTGGGCACTGCTCTGCCTGCCAAGCCAGCGTGTTCAATCAGCAGGCTCTTCTGTAAACTGTGCTGTGCGCTGTGCAGCTTGAGTGCCTGCCATCACAATAATAGTGTCCAGCATTTTTTTTATGGGTGGTCATCTTTCTGGGTTTTGTGAGCCATTTTCCCTGTCTGGAGACCATACATGGCTAAGATTTATGTATATTTATTTTCGATGGCCTATTCGCTAACCCTACAAGATTGTGCATGAAACACAGAACATCCAAAACTCCTTTATCCCAGGATGAGGGAGGAGCAGAGGAAAAGACTGAAGATTAAACAAGTGAGACCAATATTAAGAATCATTTTTTATAGCATTCTTTAGAGTGAACACACTTTTACAACATATTTTTCTCCTAAATGATGTGTTCAGGCAGAGGCCCAATGTTGTAAAAAGACACATAATTGGCACTCAAACAGGTCTGAGTTATTGCTTGGTTGGTGTAATTTTACACCTGTCACTGCCCATATATTTAGAAAGAGTGAACAATCCAGACCTGGGTTGTTTCCCTGCTGGTTGCCTTCAGGCTGTGCTGACATGCTGGCTGGGTTTATAGCATGCCTTAGCAAAGTGCGGGGCCTGCAGAGGCCAAACCCAGAGCTCATCTCAGACACAGCTTGCAGGGGCTCAGCCTCCTGGCTGCAGCCCCCCAGGAGCTGCATGGGTTTGTGAGCTGGCCAGTTTTCTGGTGCCAGTGTCCATCTCAGTGTGCCCCTCCTTGCACAGGGCCAGTGGGCTGTGCACTGAGGTAGTCACCTTCTAAGGGCACCTTTATTAGACAGTTCTATGTTGGTTTTGGTTTGGTTTTGGTTTGTTTTCTTCCCTGAGATTTGCTGAAAGTACCTAGCCTGTGACCTCAGCTGTTTTTCTTGAGCTTAAAATATGCTAATATAATAGAAATCCAAGAGAGCTGCCAGCCCGGAGTGCCCAGACGTCAGTAGCATTTATCTAGAAAAATAACAGTGCAACCGCAATCCTCCTTAATTCACCTTCTGGTGGCTGGGAACAAAAGGCTGGACAGGGCTGGTTAGAAAGCTTGTCTCTCTCCCTGCCATGAGTTTTAGGGTCCAGATGAATTCCATCTTGCCCCAGGCTGGTGAGCTCCTGCTCAGAGGCAGAAGCCCCCCTGGGAGCCAGAGTACTTGGCCACAGTGCTCCAGGAGCTTACTGCAGGTGTCCCAGCCTGGGGAGGCCAGAGATGGGGGAAGCAAAACAGCTGGAAACTCAGCTCATGAGCCCAGCTGTGTTAATCCCCTCTGCAGAAATGCTTGAACAGGCACCTCCAGGCCCTGGACACTGCATCATAATCCCCCTCCTTCATTTGACCCAGACAGATGACTACTTTTTAATTCGTCTTTTTCTAGTCAGTAAGTGAGTCAAAAACAAGGCAGATTTCTGCAGAGCTCCAGCAGTGGTTTTGTCCAGAATCTTTCCCATGGTGCAGCTGACCCCAGCAACTGCTGCTGCTGATGCAGTGAGGGTGGCAGGTTCAGCACAGGCAGCACAGCCTTCCTCCCATGCTGCTCAGAGTCCATCCAGCCCTCCTGCATTTCCCAGGCACGTTGTGATCCCTCTCCTTCTTCTATGATGGAGCTCTGGTTTCCATGGCAGAGAGATTTTGAGCTCCAACACAACCAGCACCACTTTGCAGCCGTTTATTTATCAGAATCATTCAACTGAAGTTGGCCAAGCAGCATTAATGGGTTGGAAAATTGAGGTATCATCCATTTTTAGTAGTTTTACCATGCTGAAAAAAGCTGGTCTAGCTGGCTGTAGGGCTGATACGCCTCTGAACACAGCCTGTTCAGACACAAACACCTTGATTTAAACATCTTTTGTGCAATTGCGTACTTGGATACTTTTCCCTCTCAATTTCTGAGAGTCATTAATTATACTAATTTCACATTTTCCATGTGAGTTTTTTTTCCTGCTGTTCTGACAGGAAGAAATTGTGTCTTGTGAGCTGACATTTTCATTTCTTGCCTGTCCAGATGGTAAGACTCCAAGGACACTTGAAATGGCAGGAACCTTGTGACAGTGTCAGACTATCAACAGGTCCCCTGAGGCCAGAGGGGAGCAATTTAAGAAACAATATTACACATACCCTATTTTGTCCCTTCTCAGCTTAAACATTTCAATTTCCTGTGGCCCTAAGTCACATAAGAAAAGGTCTCACCCCCCTCAGCTGAGCATCGTTGCCTTAGTGCCATATTATATTCACACTTGGGACAAATATTGAAGACAGAGACCTGGTTTTTACATTTTTACCTGTAAATTTTAGCCTAGAAATTTAGGGAGAACTGCAAGCCCAAACTACTCAGTCAGGAGGGGGCCGTCAAGAGGGAAAGATTTCCCAGAACAAGCTTTCTCATTGTAAAAGGCTAAAATTATTGCTCTCCTGTGATTTATAGTGCAAAGGCCTTCAGTCTTACAGAGCACCTGGAATATTCAGCATTAATTCAGAAACAAAGCTGTGTGTTGTTGATAAAGCATATCTCTGCAGAATCTGTAGTATCAGGGTACCTGTACATATTTCACGCACCAAGAGATTATTGTGAATGTGCTACTAATGTAAATCTATTTGCTGTTGTTGGCATAATTCACAAGCATGAAATGAGTGTGTCTACAACAAAGCCCTCTGGCTGCTCCATCAATTACTCCTCATTTTCCAGCTCAGACTTGTGTATGCTTCCCAGAAAAGATGAATGGTGAGAGATGAGAAAAATTTAATTTATGGTTTCACCTCAAATTAAGTTTTAAGTGGCAAGTATTTAATCTTTAGCATTGCAATGAAGCTACAGTGAGGTTCTTTACCACACAAACCTCCTGTGAGAGATCCCTGACCATCTTTACCCTCACCCAGATGTGCCAGAGTTCAAGCATGCCTCTGAACTTAACTGCTCCTCTCCTTTCCCCCTGACCCTCAGTTCTGCCCCTGGGGCTCTCCCACCTCTCAAGTCCACAAAACCAGTCCTGGGCAGTATGTGCACCCTGGTCTGGGGGAAAGCTGCTGTCTGCTAGCAGAGCAGGCCAGCCCAGAGCCCTTCATCCCTCTGTCCATGAGTTTCCTTTCCTGTCCAACTGCTCACTTCACTCCTCAATTCATGGCATGAATGATGGAGTCAGCATGCATAAAATATGAGATCAAAGCTGGAGAGACATGAGAGTGAATCCTTCTCCACTCCTGGTCTACTTTAGATATGTGGGCACTCTCTGGACCTGCAAGTTTCTGTTTGGGTGCTCTGTATTTCTTTAACCTGTCCATTTGGCCTCCACTTTATGACTGTGCCAAGACTCTGACACCTTCAGGTATAGGTGGGTACTTGTAGCTCTGCTGTCCTAAGCCCTGAGAGCTGTCCTGAATTCTCTGTCCTAGAAAGTTAAACCCATTCTCCCTGTTGTCTGACCTCATGGGGTTGCTGGTTAATTTTTATTCTTTCAGGGCCAACTGGGCACTGAAGCAAATAAAGCCAAGGCTTCGTTGAACAATTTCCAAATGTAAGTGACAGACTTGCAATAGGAAGCAGCAAGGCACAATTCCCACGTGGGACCTCACCATCTCTGGCAGCTCTATTGTGCATGTGTTTGAACTTATCTCTGGTGTGCAGCCTTCCCTTCTGTCACTGCTCTTCCAGGTAACCCCTCAATGTCCAGTGTGCCAGACCACGTTTCTGACACCTCTGATAATGTCCTGCATTTCAGTCCCGTGCAACTGTTCCTGCAGGAGTAGATCCAGGCTCCTATTCTCTTTTCCCTAAAAAAAGGTATACCAGAAAGACCACCAGACTATAACAGGAGATAAAGTCCCTGTCATCAAAGCCCCTGGACAGATGTTCCTTATTCTGGCAGCTTGTGCAGAGAATATGCAGCCATGGCCATTGGAGAGGGAAAGGTTAAATGAGATGCACTGAATGCATTGCTGGGAGATGCCAGGGAAGATTAAGGGAAGATTTTGGGAAGATTTTATGCCTTTTTTTTTGTTTTTCCCTGACAATCTCATGCAGCATCTCAGCATTGTTAGTAAATATCTTGTGCTACTCTAGGAGGATGTTAAATCCCTGCTTTTGGGACAGGCTGCCTACCCCTGAAAACAGCCTACGGCTCAGGCTGGCTGTCCCCAGCAGCACTTGGGATGCCACAGGGCTGGGCTCTCCAGCTTAGATCATCAGGAGCAGCCCAGTGTAGAGTGAAAGCCAGAACACAAAGCTGGAGGAATGTACACAGAGGAGAAAAGACAAAACAGTGCATTTTGGGATAACTCCTGACTGAGGATCACTGGAAATGTAATCATGACCCAGGCTCGTTTGCCAGCACTGGTAGCTGCGACAAGTGTTTGGTCTCATCTTTTTCTATCACCAAATGAAGGCAGGGAGCTCTGCATCGAATAATATTAAGGCTTGATTGACTGCAGATTAAGAGCCTGAATAAAAGCTTAATGACATCAATGGAAAGATTCTCATTGGCTTGAGTCAGCCCCAAGATGCTGCTCGACTGATGAAATGCATTTTTTATTTTTTAAATGCAATCATTACAATGTAAAAGCTCCTGTTGGACAGAAATATCTCATACAAGCAGCATTAAGAAGAGGTCTGAAACAAAAGGATGGATTTAGATGCCTAAGATTGGTGTTTCAGCATGGATGCATGTTCACGTGATGTTCCATTGCAGTGTACTTCTCTTTGCATTGGAGAGGGAAAGCTCAGGTGTGCTCAGATGTCACTCATAAATGAGAGGTTCTTTCTATGTTTTTTCTTTGCTTCCAAGGATCTGCCTGTCACTGGGGAGGTCTTTACCAGCCCAGTGTGATCCTTGCAGTCTGCATGCTCACAGGAGTGTGTCATGCTTGGCACAGAGACATCGACTGCAGGAAAGAACAGCCCTGTGCCCTCTTGCCATAGCATATCCTGCCCTTAGGAAACACACACACACACTCACAGATATTCATATAGCTTTATTTTACAGGTTATTGTCCTCTCCTTCAAAGCTAAGGAATTTTCATGAAGTGTGTATACATCTGGTATCGGATCAATTCAAGATTATGATAAAGAGACTATTTGTAGCTCCACGCTGACATTTATTTATTGTATAGATGACATCAGCATGCCAGACATTGCTTTAACTCAATATTTCCCACTTTTATTGCATTTGTGATCCTTTATACGGCCACAGAACAAGTCATTAAGGAGGATTCCATGAAGGATAATGAGTACCATAATACTTCTAAGCTTCACATACGCTCTTTAGCTGGACTCAAATTCTTTTCATCTGTCAAGCAAAGTTGTAAGAAACAGAAAATAGTGTATGTTGAATGACACATTTGCTTGTAATCTCAGATTTTCCAAAACCCCCTGGTGTACCTGTGTTCCTCTTTTTTTTACTAATGAATTCTGACACTAAAACAGATGTTGCCCTCTAAATTATCTTTATTTCTGGGCAACACTGGCTGTTCCAGATATATATTGAGTAAGAGGTAAGTGCTGGAATATGTGGCCACCTTTGTCATGTCTTTCCTCTTCCCCTCCCTTGTTGATGATCAGATTTTGGTGGATTCAATCCTGCATCATGCAAGGGTGAAGCTGTAATAAAATTCCAATAATTTTCTACAAATAAAACATTCCTTTGAGTAATTTGTTAAGGTGGGAAGAAAAACAAAGCTTTTTTTTTTTTTTAAATTCTGTACTTCTGTTATATTTGCAATTTTACTACCGAAGCATGGAGCTGGACCTGAGCCTAAGCTCAGTGACAGCTGCCAAACTGGGACAGCAGCTTTGCAGTGCCAGGCTGCCCAGTCCCCTGTGAGCCCTCCAGCAGTGCCTGCATAGCCATGGTCCCCAAACCCACCAGGGACCACCCAGAATGGCCCTGCCACCACACTGGCTGCTGCTGACCCAGCCATTCCCCTCCACATCAATCTGCCATAGCCCAAGATACAACCAGCTCACCCCATTTTGTTTTTGGGGCTGGAGCACTGTTTCACACAACTTTATAGATTTGCTTGTAAAATATCTCTTTTGAGTAGCTGCAGAAAGCAGCCTTTCTACCAGGGGACCTGCTCTAGCCAATTTTCTTTCTGTGTGCAAAATTTTACAGAAGAGAGAGGTTTATTTGTGCAAAGAAGGAAATGGATTGCATAGGCTCTGAAATGTTTATGTAAGAGACTTCGCTAGCCTCGATCTCAGAGTAACTGGCTAAATTAAGTTGCCTCAGATTTCTTTGCTACATGGCATGAAATGCATGTGTAATTAAAGCACAAATGTTGTGCCACAAAATTATTTCATGCCTCTGTACAGCAGATCTGACAATGGAGTCAGAGGCTGCACAAACTGTGTGAGGGTGGCCCTGGCGTTGCCATTCAGTCTGTCCAGATTTCTGAGAAAACACCCATTTGCCAGATGAGAACTCTTTTTTTTCTTGAATAACCTCTGTTCTTCTCTCCACTCATCACTTTTCTTTTAATTTTTTTCTGCCACTCTTTAATTTTCAGAACTTCCACATTTTTATAATGTCTTGAAAGCTTAGGGTAACAAGAGTAAATTTTAAAAAGTGGGGAAAAGTGCTACTCTGTGGCCACCACTTAGTCTATTATATTTGGCAGCAAATAAGAAACTGAAAGCTAAACTACCAAAAAAGATGGAATACTTCAAAAACATTCCACAAATTGCAAAAAGTGTAGAAAAATATTCACTTCAGCCTTCGCAAAATGAAAATATTTTTTATTCCATTCTGGTTAGATTTTTTTCCATTCTGATTTCTTATTGCAGCAATTAAAAATCATGGCTGCTTAGGCCTGAGCTGTCCCTCCCAGTGTGGGCTGCAAGAGAAAGGCTCCCAAACATCTGTGTGGATTTTGCTGGAGATTTGCCACCCCTGGGAGGACAGTTTGGCTGTTTGGCTGTTTGTTTCCTGTGGGTAAGGCCTCGGTAGCCACATATGGTGGTTTCCCAGGAAAATGCGCAAATTCAGAGCGATTCTTGGAGTTGTCCTTCCCTTTATCTCATGGCCAGCACTGAGTCCTTGCCCTTTTCCTCTCCTCTGGCTCCCCTGACCACTGGCAGTGGACATGACAACCAGGGATCTGCAGTGGTGGCGGCCCTCCCTTGATCCATCACTGCTGCACAAGGCAGCGCTGAGTGAAAACTCCCTGTCACCTCAGGCAGGGATTCACGGATGGCAGGAGGTCACCGCCCTGCACTGCCTTTGGGAGCCTTGCTGGCATTTCGGTTTGAACGTGCAGAGGCACGCAGCCCTGGTGAGCAGATCCTGCTTCCTGTGGGGACAGCTCTCCTGCGTGGGCTGCATCTCCCCGGGACCAGCTGCTCCTGCCAGGAGCCCTTGTCTCTCCAAAGCAGCGGTGCTGAGGGGCAGTGTGTGAGGAGAGGCACGCAGAGGGCTCGGCCCAGCACGGCTTTGCCCCAGGTCTGCAGTGTGTGTAACACAGCCAGGGCAGCACCTTCCCTGCCCGCGGTTCTCCCGAGCACCGCTGTGCACGGCATCGCTGGGAGGTGGCCCTGCGGGAGGTGGCCCTGCGGGAGGTGGCCCTGCTGCTGGCTGTCCCGGCACCCCAGGGACTCTCACCTGCCCCGGGACACGGTGTCTGCGTGGCTCGGTGCGCTGAGAAGCAGCACAACCTGGTGTTAGCATCTCGGTCATAAACAGGTGGCACAGAGAGGATATTTCCCCAGGGGTTGCCTGCCTATAGCCACTGCAAATCCTTGCTCCAAAACCTTCACTTCCCTAAAACAAACAAGAGTTCTGCCTGAGCAAAGGACTGCCACAAAAACCGAACAAGTGCTGCAGGATCTCTCCTTTTGGCACGTCCTCATTTTGTCTTTGCTGCTGCCTACACAGGCTTGGGGGACACCTCCAGAGCCCAGTTTTTGCTGTGTTTGGCTGCTAGCTGCCAACTTTCCAGGCTAAGGTAGTATGTGATTTGGCTTAGGGACACATTACTCGTAGCTTTACATCAGAAATGGTAGTTTGCCAATTTTAGGTATAATTAACAGACCGGAAAAAAACCCTAAACAATAGCTTCAAGTAGCCTCAAGCCAGCTTGTGGGTAGAATATTAAATAGACTACATTTTTCAGAGTGTATAGAGAAAATTAAGTCTGTGGCTGGGGAGTGGCTCCAGACAACCTGAGGGGAGCTTTGAAAGGCTCATTAGCTTGCGATGCTGAGATCAAAACTTTGCATTCATTGGGATGTTGCAGCCTCAGGAGTAATTCCTGGGCTTTCACAATTAAGACTCAGCCCAATAATTCCTGTACTCACTTAACTTGAGAAAGAGAGAAGATGGCAGCTGCTGATGTGAGGCTCATCAGTGGCTCATGACAGCCTGTCCTGCCCCCATGATTAATAGGATAGTCATTCTCATGAGGTACTCTCTGGGGATCCAAGAGATTTGGGTTCAGTTGTCAGCTTTGCTATGGGTTCTGTGGAGTCAGGCTTCTCTTGTTTGCGATTCCTTCTCTCTGCCTTGTCATGTCTCCTGCGTTATTGAATGTAATGACTTCAAAGAAAGAAACTCCTCTGGCAAAAGAGGCTGTCAGATCTCCATGCCACTTGGAACTAGGATACATTTGTGATATAATTCAGCAGGCACTGAACTCGGTGTCAATTAGACAAGGAAAAACAGCGTGGGATTCAAAGCAGGACAAGAACAGAATGCAAAATATAATAAGAAATAATAATAATTTTTGTGCATGTGAAGTCATAGAAACGCAGAAAAATAGAAGGGAAGATGCTCCAACAATCCCTTATCTCTTCTCTGGTCTCTAAAAGTTTCGCCCTAAAAGTATTCACCGTTATTTCTGTAGATGGCCACTCCCTCCATCAACACCACATTTCCATGCCCTGCTTATGAAAATGGCAAAACATGGCATTCAGTGCCTGGCTAAAATGAAGCCACTTGCCCTCCCCCACAAAGCCTGCTATTTATTCCAGGGGGAAAAATAGCTTTATTTCTGGCAATTCCATGCTGGGTGCTATTTATTTCCTTGCTAATGATTTAAAAAAAATTGAGACTATTAAAGTTAACTACTGAAGACAAAGCCTTGCCTCTTTTTCCCTAATATATAACTAATTAACTGGTTAACTGGTTGCAGCAAAGACTGATAAAAAAAAAATATGCAACAAATGTAAGTTCTTGCCAACAGTTGCAACATCAATGAGCAGTGAAGCAGGGTGTTCCCTGGCCTTCTTTCCACCAGTTTCTATCAAAGGGATTCCTCTACCTCTAGATGTCACCTGGTAGCTACTGCCTGATGTGTGTCGTGATTTTCTTTGCTGTGTCCTCTGGAAGGACCTGCATGTCCCCCAGCCCTGTTGTTCTGTCAGGTGTTTAGCTTGTCAGATAAATATGCTACTTCTCTCTATGAATTCTAGACCCTGAACACCGTAAGAAACCACCGGTTGCAAAGCCACCACGACCCTCCCCCCTTGTTCCTGGTTTGTTCCTGCCTCTCTCTTACCTCAGCCTTGCCTGTTTTTTTCATACTTTATACTTAATTCACATGATAACATTACCTCAACTTTTGTTTCCATGTAGGTCCCAAAGCCAGTGTTTTAGCCAGGCTAGTCACCACTCTAATGAGGATGCTCATCCTCTTACCATGACTTTCTTGAGGAAATGTCATCTCTCCTTGGTCTCTTGTCTTTCTTCTGTCCCCTGGAACCTCTCAAGCAGTCATTTTCTCCATTTTCTTATCATCAGATATCCAACCTCTGTTAGAGAAGTTCTGTGCAGGTCTTGTGGGTGTACTTTTTCTTTCCTATTCCCATTAAAAAAAAAAATCCAGACAAACAATTAAAAAATGTAGATCTTTTTCTTGTCTCCATGAAGGATTCAGTACAGACTGGGGAAATTTTCAGCCTGAGTCTTAGGGATGAACAAATAAAAGAAGTAATAAATACAAATTCAATAAATAATATAATGGAGCTTTTCAAACCTTCTGGCAGAACTTAATAAATTTGAGTTACTTAGACATATGTTTATCATACAACTATTTCTAGGAACATGGTATATATCAAAGAGTGTTAAAGTTGCCTGCATTCTTGTGCAGACATATTATAAGGTGTGAGAAGAATGTCCCAGTCAACAACTATGCTTTAATTTCAAAAGCTGGAACACATTATAATATAAATACAAGAAAAACCAGTAAGTTAAGATATTTCAGGAGGAACATAAACAGCTAATCCAAAAGTTAGAGTTTTCATTGCAGAGGATGTTTTACTTCTCTGAGGTTTTTTTGGTTTTTTTTTCATTCCAGAATGAATATTGCAAATGAATCCTAATTGTGGAAAAATACAAGATAGTTAAAATATCTTAAAACATCTTATACTAACAAAAATGAAGACTTTGAAATAAGCTTTTGGGAATAGGTTATAGCTCATAATACAAAGAAAAAGACTGATGATGTCCAAATAGAAAAATATTCAGTGTTATGCAAGTTATATCTCCATTTTTTTTTCCTTCAGTTGATTTTATTAATTGAAGGCCAAAAGTATCCTCAAGACAATTAACTACAGTCAGTGTTTTGCAAGTAAATTTTTTCCATTGGAAGACTTCCAGCCAGGTCTCCATTTCAGTTCTGTAGAACACATAATTGATTTTTCCATCTAGTTCTCTTTTATTTGATGCCTTCAGATCTGTATTAAGCTCTCTTTTTATTGTGGGTGAGATGTTTTATTAATTTAAAGGACAACTTCTTTTTTTCCAGTTTTCTCATTGTGGTTTTGCAGCTCCTATCCCCAATCTGAGTTCCAGATCTTGGTGCTCCCATTCCTGCTCTTGCAGCGTGACGTGACTTGTAACTGCGACTGTGCTGGGGGGACAGCAGGCACACGGACAGCTACTCTGGGCTGGGACAGTAGGGATGGCCATGCCTCAGGACATTATGTCGTGGCCAGTGTGTGTGTGCTCCAGCCTTCAGCTCCTCTTGATGACTGCCCTTGAAAGGCAGCAAGGTCCATCTGCAAATCCCAAGGTGGAATTCGGCCCTGAGAGCCAAACACCGAAAGCAGGGGTCTCTAGAGGTGAGGGTGTCTGCTATCCTCCTATTATTAGTGGTGTATCAGCCTGATCACTAAGGACCACCTTGGACACCTGTGGACACAAGTGTCCTGAGCTGTGATCTGAATCCTGTCTCTAGGTACTTAATTAAGTGGTCAAATCCAGGAATTGTGGATCTCTTGTTTTAATGCAAAATTTTCCGTTGCACACAATGCAGCGGCCCAAACCCTTCCAAGAACTTAATAACAGGAGTAAACCCCCTTTTCCCATTCCCCTATTGGATTTGTAAGCTTAAATCAGAGCTGCAGAGCCACTGTGGTGTGCTGGTTTATCACACTAGTTCCCATAAAGGTATAAGTTGGAATGGGGAATGAAGAGCTAAAGCTCAAGGCAAGATACAGGGAAGTCCCAAGCTTTCAGTGGTATATTAAAGATGGTATTTTCAGCCTTTTAAGGTTTAAGAATAATCTTATATCATTTCACTATTTCAGACAGATAGAAAGTAATAGGACAGCACATGAGGGACCTTGGGTTGCTGCAGGCAGGGAAGCACCATCAGCCATTAAACAGAGGACACAGCAGTATCTGTGCAGCAGGAGCTGCAAGAGGAAAGAATAGTCTGTTTCTTATGTCTTGTCCTCACTGGTTTGACTCTCTCTGCCCTTACTGTGCTCTGTACCAGCAGTGTGAGGGAAATGGCAGCACCAAAATACCAAAATTCAGGTAGGCACAAGTTATTCCTTAGGAATTTTCCATTGCCTCTTCAGAATTCTTAATGGGCACTGGCTGAGCGCAGTTTTGATGTTTCTCTAGTCTGAAGATGGACACAGGGAAGTTGTTGAGCAATCTACAGCTGGAACCAGCAACAAATAAGACAAGGGGGAGTATTTCTTCCACTGCCATTATTGATCTATATGTGAACAGTCTGTCCTAGCAGCTTGAGAGTTCTTCAAGACAAATCAGTGCCGGTCGTATAATTCTTGGGAAAAAAGGAGTCTCACTACACATCTGTCTGGCCCAGCTACAGGTCTGATCAGGAAACCTCAGTGAGCATCGCGGCAGCATCTGTTACATCACAGGTACCTCTCCTACTGCTGACAGCTGCAAATTCAGCCTGGGGTTTCAAGGGGTAGAAGATGTGAGTGCTCTTTTGGATAAAAATTTGGTTTCAGCTAGAGGTCAATGTTCCCTCTAATGTTCCCCTAATAATGTTAATATTTTTTAAACTAATAAATACCTCCCTGAGGGAAATTTCTAAAGAAAATTCTCCTTTACTTTTTTAGTTGCTCAGGAATTGTGAGAAAAAGTGATCCCAGGACACCCAGTCCAAGCTGTCTGCATGACATTTAACTTAATGTTTGGTTATCTGAACAAGCCTTTTTTCCCCCCAACTAACTAAATGCCATATACCTTAAAATTTTCAACTGTCTCAGCTGCTTATTCACCAACAGCATAATTATTATTTTCATGTCATTCAGCTGTAACAATAAATTGTTTTATCACTTTATCAGAAAGAAAGGTTATAGTGCACCCAAAATCTAATGACTGTTATTGTTTACTGTAGATTTATTTATGTAGATTTGACTACGTGATGCCTGACAGAGGAAGAGGCAGGCAGGACAGCTGACAGCTTTCTTGCACACACAACTTGCTGAACAAATCCCACATGAGCTTTGCTTCCTATTTCCTTGAGCCCAACCTTTCCTCTAATGGAAATGCCCAAGTCCTAAGACATTGCAATTCACTATACACTTTTGACTCTGTTTAACACCTAAGTACAATGCCAGTAAGAGTCTTCAAGACATATCAGAAAGGAATCTGCTCATCAGCTTCTTGCTGTGAATGTAAAACCAGGTAATTAGAAGGCTATACTCCCATGGCAGATGGTGCACAAAGAAGATTGGTAGGAAAATCTGCTTCGGTTACTGAAGAAGAGACAGAGGACACTTGTGATACTGTGCATGTACCAGCCATAGTCATCATCACAGAAGGAAATCCAGGAATGGTACACAGTGATGATGGAAACCTGATGTTCCCAAATGCAGTAAATCCAAATGGACTTGCAAACAGCAGGGAGTTGTACATTTTTTAATGTTGCTACACTGTAACACATAAAATAAGTGACACATTTCTTTACTGTAGAAGCTCTCATCTTTATTCTTGTGCCAATTTATGCTCATCCTGCTTTTTCAGACATGCTTGGTTTTACTTTGTTAGGCTAATCAGTGGCCTATATTATTATTCAATGTCTGTAATGTGGCATCTTTACACATATTCCTGGGATTCATTTTTTTGGAAGGAAGAATGCTAAATTTTCTTGTTTTAGGCAAGGAAATATTTAGAAGGCAAAATGAAGCACAGCTTCTATTCTCTCTGAGAAAAAATATTGTTCTGCACTCGTGTTTGTACTTTTTGTTTACAGAAGCAGCTTTGCCATCTCAGTAAAACACAAGAAAAGCTGTTTCGCTAACAAGAGGTACCACCCAGCACCTTTTGAACTAAACAAGCCCTCCATCATGCACAGGGGACAGGAAAAGGATATCTGCCTTTTTGACCAGTTCAGCACTGGCTGTGTATCATTTCCCAGTGAGAAAAATTGCTGAGTGGAAAGTGGAAAGTGTGTGTGTGTGGGGCCGTACCTACACATTAAGCCTTTCAAGGAGGAGTTGCTTTGCACTATCTGGATGTGGTCCCACGTGCTGTCGAGTGCATGTCTGGAGTGCATTCCCATCTGTTTGAAAGATTTTCCAGTTCGCATCCTCCAAAACCTCTCTCTCATCACAAAACATGACACATAGAGAATTGCTTTGAAAGTCTTACCCCGATCTGCACTAAGTTTTTAGTGGAGACACAGACAGTTCAGGGGTCCCTCACTGTCCATTTACCTGGCACAGCAGAGACACTCAGAGAGCTGAAGGGCACAATGAAAATCCACTTTTATAACCTATCTGCCAATACTTCCACAACCTCACTGTTTTAATACTGGTGGCATAATTGTCCAGCGTTAATGATTATTGCCTCCAGGCCCATGAAGTCTGTTTTTTTTTTATTTCCTTGAGCCCCGCAAACCAACTGTGACTGCACAGAATACAAATTAAGGTTATGTTCTACATCCATGTAAGGGCATTTGTCATGAGGTCTCCCCTTGAAGAAACCAGGGGGATATTGGCACAGACCCTGAGCAGGGCCAGCTGCCTGCCCCACCAGCACCTTGAGGCCCACCCATTCTCCTGCAATGTCAAGCCCTGTGGGTTGAGATCAGGCAGAGTAAGCACTCAGAGGGTGACTGATTAAATAGGGGTGATGGAGTATCTGAGGAGGCTGCCAAAATGCCTCACGATTAATCAAAATCTTTAAAAAATTCAGGGAATTTGAGTGCTGCAAAACCTCACTCTGTTTTTCATCTCCTGAGAAGGTAAACACAAGAGCCTACTCCACACCAGAAGTTAATCACCTGGGGAGACCCTGGGGCCAACAATCCTTGTAGCTGTTCCCAAAGCAGACCTCTGTCTCTTTTCTAGTGCACTCTCTTCCTAGACCCTCCTAGGGCACATCCCTCAGCTCGGCCCCTTGAGCCCTCTACTCCTGGCCTCCCCTCACCACCTCCACAAGCAGCTGCTCTCGGGGTCCCCTCTGAGAGCTGCCCTGGGAGGTGCATGGAAAAGTGTCCTCCATTGCACAGGGGCAACAGATACACAAACACCCAGCAGCGGAGGAAGAGAACTCTTGGAAGCACAGGGAGTACCTCAGGCAGGGGAGATAATCTCTCTGGCTACAGAGGTGAGAGCAGTTGAGTTAGGTCAATTTGCAATACAGTACTTTAGGAAATCCAGCTCTTTTCATTTGGAGGTTTCTCCATGCGCTTTCCCTTCTCTCAAGTGAAGAAACTTGAAGTACTCCTCCCTCTGTCACCTGAAATGCTCCCTGATGACTCCAACTATCCTGGAACAGGGTGGCTGACTGCTCTGATGTTTATTCCAATACACTAAGACCAAAGACCCAGCAGCCAGCATACCTCAAACACAGGCAAAGGGCAGGCAGGAGCTGCCCTTAAATTAGAAACATAAAAGTTGTAATTTTGGATAGGAAGATGAGCTGGTAATACTAGTTTTATTTGTGATGAGAGTGACTGAGAGAGAATTCAACGTCAGAACGCTTTGCCTGGGGTCTTCTTGCACCCCTGACTGTCCTCCAGAGTACTTCAGGAAGCCTGTGGCATGCTGAGCAGTTTGCTAAGACTATCAACTGCTTTATTTTACATATACCTGACTTGAAATTTGCTGACTCTGCATGTTTGCTTCTTTTTCCTGCCCAGCAATGTCAGTCACAGGATGCTGGAAGCAGCTGGGAAAGCAGCAGGAACGCCAGCCGCCACCCAGGGCCAGGATCTTGTGGGGCTCATTTCTGCCCACAGCTGGCTGAAACACTCCGTGCTGCAGTGCAGGAAGACATGGAAAACTCTCAGGCACATATGGGCTGTGATTTCTGCTTACACAGACTGAACAAGCGAGCACCAAGACGGAATATGGCATTTTTCTTTTAATAATTAAAGTTTACATGTCAATGCTTTGAAATTTAAAACAAACATAGGGGGAGGTAATTTTCTGCATGGCAAGAAATGTTGTAAAATCTTTGGGCTTGGGTTTGTGAGTAAATGGCATATGCTGTTCTGTGGGACCACAGACATCGACACATGCCCGCAAGCTGCTGCTCTGTCTGGGCCCAGAAATGTGCAGTGCAGAACTGCATTGCTCTGGCATCACAGCTTTTTCTTTTGATCTCCTGTTTGCTCCATTTCCCATGGCATATTCTCAGCTACACTGTTTGTGACCACACTGCTTGGGGTGCATCTTCTCCCCACAAAAACAGAAAAATGGAATGAAATTAGAATAAATTTTTTGTCAAAGTTTTGCTAATTTGTAGAGGGAGACAGACAGGAAATTCGTGTTTTGGTCCTCACTGACACTGCAAGTAATGTAAACTCCTTATTTCCTCCACAGCTGGCTGGAAGCTTGGCTCCTTCCACACAATGAAGGGGAATGTAATTTTCTGTTTGTTGTATTGTTGGAAGTTTTAGTTTTTACAGCTGCTATTTGACTCCCTCTACTTTTTAGAATAGGCTCTTTTTTCTCCTCATATGCAGGTTGCCTCCCTAAAAAAAAAAACCTTTGGAGGTTCTACATCACAATCCCAGGCTCTCAGATCCATGCTTGCAGTGGGCCTTGTATCTGGAAAGAGCAGATGAATTGTCATTCTGGGGTGCACCTCATGCCCCAACACTGCTCCTGTCACTTCCCAGTGCAGGCAGCCCCAAGGGACTCTTCTGAAAGATCATTGAAAACAATAACATTAGTAATAGCTGATTTGGATGTGCCTCAAATATTTGCTCCGTGCTATAAATGCTTGTGGTTATCCCACAAATCATCCTTTGGAGAAATGTTTTGAATTATCTGTTTCCAGGAACAGGCTCTGGTGAATGGTTTGGACCAACTTTCCCAATCTTGTTTGTTACCTCAAGCCACACAGGTATCCCCTGCCCTGCAAGCCTGGCTGGGCTGCAGCACAGTCTGTGATGGCACCCCACGGGATGGGCAACTTTCAGGCCTTGACAGTCTCCCAGGTTCATTCCTGTGTTTTCCTCAGGATGCAGCAGCATCTTGTTATCAAATCTCTCCATATGAGAAAGTTCCCACACAGTGGAATTTGATCTGGCCTCGTAACAATCTCACCTTTGTTCCAGTCTGCAGACAAGCAGCCCCAGCTAACGAAGTCCTTGGTGCCTTACAGTACTAACCCTGGTTAATAAAACAGAGGAACTATTTAATCACAATAAGGCTGCTATGTAGACACAAAGGCAAGATTAATAAACCATTGTTGAGCCCAGGCTAAGTCAATAAAGTGGAACTGATTGAGAGCCAAGACAGCAGCCAGGTAATGATTAATCTGTATGTGTGATACTGAGTTTAAAGACCAGCTGTCACTTGAAACCCGTGCAGATGCATGGGGTGTCTGGGAGGGCACCACAGGCTGTTACCTTACACCCTACACGGAAAGCAGGAAGAGCTGCATTCTTTGTGATTAACCCAGCTTGAACTTTGAAATCTGAGACCCAAATATTTACAAGAAAATTACAACTAAGAAAAAGTTTCGGTGCTCAAAAGGTCCTTTAGTTCTACAGTGCCGGACAAGGTTCCTATGGGGCTTGGGGCAACTCCCTTCACCTCCTGGGATTTCACTTTCCTATATTCAGAGTGCAGTTTGTCCCCAAATGTATTTCCTTTTCATATCTTATTTCCAGGGCAAATTGGTACTCAAATTTTAAAGGGGAAAAACAAAAAAGGGAGAATTAAGAAATACCAAAGCCTAATAGCCTGAGAGAGTTTTCCTTTATTTCAAAGAAGAGCACAGCTGGCCAGAGAAGTAGCAAACATTTACAAGCTCAAAAGAAGTATTCTCCTAAATACTAGTAGTTCTTCGTTACCCAGTCCACACAATTATTGTAGGAGAAGACACCAGTTTCCAGGAATCACAACTTCACAGCTCTAGACTTGGTATGTGGGAAAGAAAGTCTCGCATTCTGAGGGCCTTAACAGAGCTGTTTTCCCTGGGATTGGCTGGCTGGTAAAATAATCCCCTTTCCTCATCCCAGAGAATCACCAGGGTCTCCAGAGGACAGGGAGGGTGAAGGATGTGGCGCCCTGGGTGAGTTGATGACCCAAAGGTGCAGCATTCCCACCCCGAGGCAGCTGTGGGGAAAGCCCTGATGAGGGCACCCACAGGATGATCCCCCCCTGCAGACACAAGTCACTGAGAGAGCAGACTTCCTTTACCCTTGGAAAGTGTTTTAACTTACGGGTAAAATATTGTTTTACCCTCTGCCCTGCTGCTCTGCGTAACTCCAGCATTAGCTTTCGTAGCTGTAACAAACCTCCTAAGCAAACAGCTTTTAAGCTCTGCTTCTAAATGAGGCTGGATAAGGAGTGAGCAAGCTCAGTTTGGTGCAGTAGCCAATTCATTGCCTCTTCCTCTGTCTCTGCTCCCCTGACCCTTGAGAGAGATAGGACTTAGTGTTTCCTCTTTACAGCTTCCCCTGAACTGAGTGGATATTAGTCCCCGCATTTGCATGGATACTTTAATTGCTTAGAGCCAGGACAAAGGCTCTGGAATGCTTAAATCTGTGGTGTCTGAGTGGAACTCTTCCCTGGAGGAGGACAAATGCAGCCTTGCTGTGACTGCATGAGGTGTTCTCAGCTGTGTCACCCCTGTGACAAGCAGGGCTGAAGAAGTTGCTTTTGCAAGGTGGCAATGGCTGGTCAGACTCCAGGGTAGGGGAGATTCTCCCCACAGTCCGTCTCAAGTGCAAAGAGTTCCAGTGGCAAGCAGAGCTGGCAGGAGGGGAGGAAGGGAAGGGAGGTGATGGAAACATCCCAGGGCAGAGTTATTAAAGAGCCTGAACAGTCTCTGGTACATCCAAGCACAAGTAAACTTAGCAATGAGGGCCCTGCTTTATCTCATGACAGCACCTTCAAAAACATCTCAAACATTTGTTTTTCTTTGTGCAGCCTCACATGCCATCATCCAGCACCAACAAATACAAGCTCCTCACTATTTAAGCACAGCCTTATGAGGAAACATTGTCACAATCAGCCACAGCTCAAGGCTGGCGTAAAGAGAAAAATGAGCACAGGAATAGCAGATGAGTGAGAGTGTGTGCAAAACTTTGCAAGGAGAAGCAAGACAGGAGCAATTGCAATGGCCCCCAGGAGCCTCATGGGGAGAAGAGGCTTTCAGATACTGAAAAATTAAGGAGATCTCTTAGGAAGAACTTGTGAAGTTTTTAAAAGCTGTTTTATGACTCTTTAGACAGAGATGACCATCAAAAATGAGCAGGTACACTTTTTTATGAGGTACAGTGGATGCTGTTGCTGCTGCAGCAGCACCTTCCCCAGAAGCTGTGCCCCAACAGGATCTGTCTGGTGGGGCAGAAGCTTTGCAGAGCTCACATGAAATGTGGAGCCAGCAAGCCTGACCCTTGGAAAAGTATCTGCTCTGCTTGAACAGGCCTGACTCTGGAGAACAGGTGCTCGGCATGCTCCAAATTTCACATCTGGAAGAAATCGCCGCTACTCACCCCAAGCCACTACTAGTTTTGTACATCCCGGCCTCAAGTCCCAGGCTTCTCAGGAGACTCTAATGCCAAGGACAGGAACACTGCCTGACAGGAGCAGCTGATGGGCACCTCACATAGACCCAAAGCAGTGGATTTCATGGAGCTTAAGGGCAGAAGTTCAAACAACCTGTAAATTAGGTATTTTGCCAGTAAAATTTTGCCTAGCTACTTGTCGCTTGAGCCCAGAACCATGAATTAGACAAAGACACACAAATCCTAAGGGAATAGAGCTACTAATTGCTACCAACAAAAGAGGAATCACCCTTATAACAACCACGCACAATTCCTCAATTAAAATCTCCTGCAGGGTAACCAGGCAATGCCATCTTCATGTAGGGAAAAGGAGCTTCACCGGAGGCCCAAATTAGGCCCCAGCTATATAAACAGGGAGAATGGGGAATTCTTTGCTTATTTCACATGCTGTCTTCTCAGCTCTAACAAGGTTTCCCCCACCCCTGTGTCATGATGTGTACCCCTCCCAACATCCCCCTAGAAGTGCAGAGGAAGGAACTGTACTGCCCTCATCCTAACAGAGATGGGTTAGACAAGAGCTTCCCTATTCATCTCCAATGGACATCCATGGGACTCTAGTAGGTCCAAGTCTTCCTGAAGGCCCTATTGCATTCCATCCTGATCTTGAGCTCCTGCTAAGGCCCTGTGAGCTGCCACTGGATCAGTTCTTATCAGAGCCATTGCTTGCCAAGAATGTGCATCCCTCCCTGGGACAGTCCCCAGCGTTTATCTCCATTCCCATTTGCAAAGAGCAGCAGGTTTGAAGGGAGGGGAGGCTGAACCCTCCATGCTGCCAGTAGGACCATCTATCAGTTGTGAGGGTCACAGTCTCATATCTGCACAGGAGCAGGGGGTTTGTCCTGTGCCTGGCCACCAACAGGCACTTTCCCAGAGACCTCCCCATGCCCTGGGCCTCTTGTGGTTGCAGACTTGGCAGCTGGCACAAGCCAGCCCCAACACACAACTTTCCCTAAATATTATGTTTTTCAGGGTGTTGGTTTTAGCTGTTATATTTGGCAGGTTTCCTTCATTGCCTTTAGCAGCAATGACTTACTGATAGGAGGGAAAAATTGAGGACATTAGTGGATTATTCCAGCTCCCCTACTTTGTCTCCTACACACACATGCCCTGAAGTTGGGCTGGGTGGTAAGGACTGGTACACAGGGCAGTGTATATCTGTATTTTTCTCCTTGCAGAATATTTCCAGGACCAGACTTTGTCTCTGTGGTTTGGTTTGTTTCGATAACATTCACCTACTTCCTGGTAGGATGAGATGTAGGGAAGATCAAGAGCTTCAGATTTCCCTGATGGGAGACACGTATGGAGTTTTGTCCTTCTTGAAACTGCAGGCTGGCATTTCAAAACTTCCTCTTAGATGCCAAAAAGGTAGCTACAGGCTGATCAGAGCTTAGATCCTGTGTGCTGTCCATGTGTAAGGATCCCAATGGACAGATGTCCTTGCCAGTTTCTGAAAAGCTTGATCTTATGTCTTTAGCTTTGTAATGTTTCACCCACACAAATACATGGCCAGAAATAAGAGGAAATGGGAGGTGGAGGGAGGTGGGAAGAGGAGAGAGAAGATTCATTTCTTCTTCCTAACACAATTCTTTGATCTCTGAATATGTGTTCTTACCTCAACATCAGGATTTGGGTTGAAGGATTACAGGAAAGTCATGTAAAACCCTTCCCCTGTTCTGGGGAAACGATGCATGAGTGGAAATAAAAACATAAATATTCAACTGGGGTATAATATGCTTACCAAGGCCACCCAGTGAGTTGGCTTTTATTCTGGACCAGCTCTCTGTTCTGTATTTTGTGAATGTCTTTCATCATGGTATCCTTGGCTCTAAGAGATACCACAACCTACAACTGCTATGCTGATGGCAAATTAAGGCCTCCTGTGCCTCATATGCTGAGCTGTGCTGCACTCCCCTCACCAAGCCTCCTCCAGAAACAGTCAGGAAGCACCTCAGGGTGGAAAACATAGGGCAGGAAGGTTCCTTGGCAGGACTGACTCCTGAACACAGTGGATGGACTTCATCTCATGCAGCACAAGCTGCTGGAAATGACTTCTGGGGAACAAGTCCTTCCCACTCCTATTGTTACTAGAGAAAGTGAAGAAAAATGGAAGAAGTTCCAGGGGTCTCCATGACTCCTGCTCTCTGGAGATTTGCAGGTTTTGGTCTAGTTTCCTGAGAGCAGGAGTTCTCTGCTACCCTTTGTCTCTCAGTTTGTTCTTCAAAACTTGACTTGCTTTTTGGGAGCTCCCAGCGTAGCCCAAACTAACATCACCTGGGTTTTACCCTGGAAATAAGTGTCTGTGCAAGAGAGCTGGTTATTCCTAATTCCTGGTGGTTTGAGACCAGCTGGCACAGCTTTACAGGAGCAAGTGCTGAGTGTCCTCCAAGGATCACTGTGCATGCTCTGCAGTTCAGCTGCAGAGACATGGAGTTCCCCAGTTCAGCTGGAGCTGCCTCCCAAACAACACTTGAAGACCCAGGAGAGGCAGGAGCACTTGTGCTGCGTACAAGATGCAAGTTACAGGACAGTTTCTGTTTCTGGAGCTCACAGTCCATATTGAGACAAGATTGCAGTGAGAGGTGTCATGACAACTGGAGACAGAGAGAAAAGAGGCTGGGAAACAGGAACTTTGCTTTGATGCTGGCCTTTTAGCACACTGCCCTGCTGTTTAAAGCAAACTTTCCTTTTTTTGTAATGATCTCCCAGCACATCCCACTTCACTCCTGTTTATCTCTGTCAATATCTGGTGCTTATATTGCATTTCTAGATACATAATTCATCAGCTTCACATGTGGTTTTAATAAGCAGTGGGCATCTGCACAGAGTGGTTGCAAAGTGCATCTGACTGATTGCATTGAGGAAGGATGCCTGGAACCGGGGTTGTTTTCCCAGATCAGCACAGGCAGGACATATTTGAGACCATTTTTTTCTCCTCTCCTTCTCATCACATGCATATTTTCAGGACTCAAATCTGGACAAGCAGAACATCACAATGTCAACCAAAGGAAGATGTAAATCTCCTTAAGTAATTTTTAATGAAAAAAAATATTGAGTTTCTCTGAGTGCCATAGTTTCTGGGTGGCTGGTTTTAACTTTAGCAACCCACACTTACAGGGAAATTTTGCAGTCTTAATATATTCCAGATGCTCTCCTAGTCCCAGATGAAAGCTCTGTCGTCGTTTACTGTTAATATTTTTGTCAGCAGTAGAATTTTATTGTAATACCCCATCTTATTTGTAGTCTCTATTAGTCATGAGAGAAACTTCCTCTACCAGTAATCCTTGGGTCACTCCTTGAGTGTCCTGTCTCACTCTATTTAATTAAAAGCCATTAACTGCTTGTTGTGTCCAGGACCTGTCTATATAATGCATGTATACAATGACTTTTTACCTGATGAAAACCATTTGCTTCTAGTAGTTGGACAAAAAAAAATAAAGTTATACTCTACAATAACAATAGCTGGCTGTATAACAGCCCTCTGGTGAAAAGAAAACAAGAGATTTGCTTTGAAAATAAACCTCCATGAACTTGGATCGACAACAAGGGACATGCAGGTTTACTGCAAAAACAAGTTACATATTTCATGCTGTTAATCTTTGATCAGATGGTAGTTTCTCACAACAAGAATAGTATTTAAATGTGGTAATTTTGATCCTTTGTAGTGACTGATGGTCCGATTACAGAGGGAAGGGGATTTGGGGAAGCAATAGAGCAAATTATCAAAGCACAGGTCTTCTGGATGGAAATCTGAGGACCTTCATTATTAAATGAGGAGCAGCTAGAGTAAAAAAAATGTTACTACATCATGGGCTCCACATGATATTGAGTTTGTATGCAAGTTGGAAGCCGTTCTGCTATTTTTTTCTCACCGTTGTCTCTGAAAATTACCCTGGATTTTGAAAAATCAAGTCATGTTGCTCCTGCTCTCACCTCACTTCCTTCCCTGAAGGCTGAGAGGAGCCATGGAGATGCATGTTTTCCAAGGCTGTGGCCAGCTCCTGGGCCAGTAACTCAGCACCAGCAGCAGGGTTCTGGAAAAGGAGTCTCGTGCAGTCTGTTGGCAGCTCAGGGTGCAAACAAAGCCTTTTTTAAACAGAAGTCTGGATAATTATTATCCAGAGACAGCAACTCAGATGACACCAGTAGAGATAGAGATTTGCCATGTTTCTTCTGCCTTGTAGTTCAGTTGTGGCTGTATTTTCATGAAGTGGTGAGCAAAAAGTCCTTCTCAGTGCAGCTGAGCTCTTCCTTGCATGAAGCTCTTCACAAAAACATGACGGAAAAGAAGGGAAGAGGGTGATATTCTGTAGCTATAGTGGATGTAATGAGCCTGCATATCACAGAGGCTTGAAGAGGTTACCACTCATCTGACTGTTATTGAGACACCAGTGCGCTGCTTCTGAATTTCTGACCAATGCACTGCTTCTGAATTTCCTCTGTGCAGTGGTACTGAGCGCTGCTGCCACTGTCAGTGACCACATCTAATTAAGGACAGTGCAGCTGCATCTGCAGGTGTTCAGCAGCTGAGTGAATTTCATAAACTTACATTGGAAGGAAATACATCTCATCAAGTGGACTATAATTCATATATATCTCCTCCTTTCATTTTGGCATCGAACCATCCACCATGTGCTGTTATCACACGAGCACAAAATCTCCTGCAATGCCTGCACTGAGACATGAACGATGACTGACAACACCAAATGGGCATGGCAGCAATTTATGTAGCTCTGCTCTTTTTTGACACTTGTGGTTAAGATGCACATTGGGAAATCTCATCTCCAGCTACACTGAAATTGCAGTGTTACTACTGACTTAAAATGCAGCAGACTACTGAGCTATCCTCTGACAATTAACAGATGACCACTGGATATTATGTCCTGCACCATCTTTGGATCCTTTATGGCTTGACCCTTTGTCAGTTGCTCTGATATTTTTGAAGAGAGAAACCTTCTACACAGTTGAAACCTTTATGATAATGTGTCTTTTCTGTGTTACTTTTCTACAAGCCCCATGTCTGTAAGTCACAGGCTGATAGCCACTATGTTCTTGGCACTGCAGTTGTCACACATTGTGAGCTGCACTGTGTTAGGAGTGAGCCAGGAGAAAGATCTGATTTTGCTGGATACAGTTCAGCCAGTGGGCTGAATTGCACATGACCTGATGGCCAGCATCACCTCATGGTACGTTCATGGACCATTAATCAGCAACCCCATACACCATATTTCTCTAGTGGTCTCAATACTCTCTTATTCCCTCCTATTTCCCTTTTGAACTTTATTCTTTCCACCATGCCTGTCACCCCAGCCCTGCAGACCACCACCCTCTGGAACCCCCCCCAAGCCCCTCACTTGTGCTCCCCATACACAGGCTGGGGTGACGATGTCTTTCAGCAAGCACATAACTCTTGCAGCTTCTGTAGATATTCCCCTTTGGCAGCACAGTGGTTGGTACCACAGCCTGTGCTGGTTGGAAATAAGGCACAAATGTGAAACAACTCTATTCAGTGGATAGTCAGAGGCACTGCATTCTAATTAGAGATGATTAATTTTCTTAAGTATATATTGCTATTGCCCTTCAATATAATTCAGAGTTTTTAAAGACATTACTTATAGAACATTTTAGTCTTTTTTTTTCCAGTTCATAAAACTCTATCTGTAGAGCTCTGCTGCAGCCTGTTTAGACAAAGAGAATATTATTTCTGTTCCTGCACATAAAGAGGGAAAGGGCATTAAAAACTCAAAGTATTTTAATAAACTGAGGAATATGACTGACAGTAGAGCTTAGGGCAATCCCTAGTACAATTTTCCTTAAATACGGACAAGCTGCTTGGTAATTTGCTTTCAATCATTTGTCAGTAATTTTTCCATGAAAGTGGTTGAAATGATTAATGAAATTTTGTTTGATGCAACAAAAATGTGAAGTCAAGTATTTAAAAACTAATATATACATGGAATGATATATTCATATATATGCTTTGCACCTTTTCTGCCTTGCCATTATACCTTTAAAGTACCACTTGAACATGAAAGAATTTGCAGTTTCTGTTCTCTCTTCCTTCTACAAGTTGTGTGAATTTTGTGAGTTCACCAAGAGCTTTTCAAGAGCCTCTACCGTGATGTTTACAGTAAGTCAAACAACAATTGTTACTGCTCTCAAGTACCTGCACAAAACAGTTTTTTCTCTTGCTTTCAGCAGTGCAAAATTCTTTTGTCTATCTTCGAGGGTATGCCTCTTGACAGGACAAAAAAGCACTGCCAAGAAAGCAATTTACCTGAGAGGTAACTTGAGTAATGCAAAGTGCTCAGACCCAGCTTTAGCTGTGCAGTTTTCTTTCCTCTGCACTGCCTGTGTGAGTGGCATCACAGGCCCAAGCACCTGGTCCAGATTGCCATTTGGCTTTGAGACATCAAAATGTCCCCATGTTGCACACACTGAAGAGACAACCCCCTGCACGTAGGATACATTGAACCTTTGCAAGAAAACCTGCCATGAAATGCAGGAGGGGAGAATTTGCTCTTTATATACCCAGCCATGAATGCCATTCTTCTACCTGGCCTCCCTCTAAAAACCATGGTCTGCAATATTATCATGTTGTAACAAGCAAAGCCTCAAGCCCCAGTGATTCTCATTTCAGGTGTGAAAAACATGATGAAAAACGGAGACCCTCATTTTGTGTTTCATTTGCTCTGCAATTGAAGTCTGCAAAAATGCTGTGATTTTCTCCCTGTTGAACTCCAAAACAGATGATCCAGCTACATCAGCAGTTGATCAACCTGGTGTCACCATGCAAAGTATAGCCAACTCTTCCTTTCCTTCTTATGACACATGAATGAAATAAATGTTTTCTGGTATAAATATTTGGTGTCCACCTGCACAGATAGTCATGAACTGTTCTGCCAGCAAGCAATCTAACTGGACTGGGTAACTGTTGAACACCCACTGGGGGTTTTTCCCCCAGGGCAGGCACTTACCTGGGTATTAGTCCTTTGAGCCACCCCCAGGTCTCGTTTGACAGGGAGAAAGAGCCTCTTGGGGACTCTCATCCCGTTCTGACCTGTCTGAGCTGGCACACAAGCTGGAAAGGTGCTGGCTGGAGGAGAGAAAAGGAATTTGACGGGCAGAGTGCAATCACACCAGTGTCATTTCCTTTGGAAAGCAGGCTCATCAAAAAGCATACAGGCTTTCTTTTTCTAGAAGGATTTCTTTCTGCAGCTGCTAGAAGCCTAAACAAAAATTCACTCCTATTGGATTCTCTTATTTTTACCATACGGGCACATACGTGATTTATATTCGTCTTATTATACATTGGCATAAGTCCAGGGTTGAACTGGGAGCTCAGGATAGCAGTGTGGAATTGTGCTGTGCCAGGAGAGCAGCTCTCTTGGGAAGGTGTCTCTGTGGAGCAATGGGCCCGCTCCTCATGAGTGCAGCAGCCTGTAAGCAACCCAGGGTGGGGCTGTGCCCAGGGCCATCCTGCCCATGGAGATGTGAGAAATGCTGCTGCTCCAAGAGAAAACTGAGGGTGGCTGCCACAAATGCCAGGGCAAGGCATGTTGCTGGCAAAAACCCTTGCCAGAGGAGCCAGGGAGAAGGGACCGTGTTGTGTTTTTAATTCAAAATTGTTTTTATTAATACATGTGCAAGAAAACGACAGGAACTTACTGTTACTTTTAACCCAGATCAACTTTAAGCTTTACAGGATGGTACAGCACACATAGCACAAACCCACAGGCCGTATAACATGTAGGTAATTAAGGTTGTGGGACTGAGCTGGAGATGCAGAGAGGCGGTGCCACTGCAGATGGGGTGAGCGGTGACCCTTGGTGAGTTCAGAGCCAAAGCTGCCTGAGGAGCAGCACAGATTTCACCTCCAGCAGGGCTGTCCATCCAGCTCTGCCAAAAAACAGCCTTCAGAGCAATTGATCCAGGTGGACTCTGCAGAGCTTCTCCCATCTTTTGCTTGCCCAGTAGGCCCATTCTGTTTCTATGCCAATCACAGACAAAAAGTGGAGTTTCAGCACAAGCTCTTTGGTGAAATGAAGCCAATCACCCCAAGTTTGTGGCACACAGTACACTCTCCCTGCCAAAGTGGAATGCAGCTTTGGAAGGGCAGAACCTTATCACAAAACAAGCTATTGTTTTCTGTGTTTGAGTACAAGCAGATTAGTGATGAATCAGCTTTTTATGAATGCCCCTTTTCATCCCTTCTCTATCTCTCACCTGTGTCTGGCTTTCAAGACAGATGGTGTAACTTCTTGGCAACTTCAGTTCTCATTGCTCACTTCTCGTCTTGCCACTGGGGAGCACTCCCAGGTAGGGCAGCTCATAAATAAATTTTCTCTTACAGTTGCTCAGTGACATGTGCAGCCTATAAACGATCCCACAGTGCTGAATAAGGACCTAATTGAAGCTGGTGACCCTTAAGCATGAACAGAATACACTGAATAAAGACAGCTGGGTTAGAGGTTCTGCTACTTTTGAAAAACATGTCTTATGTTAAAATAAATACATTGAATGTGAACTTAGATATAATCCAAAACAAAACCAATGCAAGGTACAAGTATGAATTGCCAAACACACAAAACTATCAGTCAACTGCATAAATGGGTAAGTAAATCAATAAGTAATTGTAATTTCAGGTTTTAAATGTCTAAAGTAATGAAATCAGATGCATTACAGAAGATTCTGCTTCAGTCTTACTCTGTTCCAAATTCATTGCTCTGAAATAGCTCAAAGTTTCTTTATCTGAAAGTAAGTACTCGTGTAATTAGCAATATGTTTCTGCAAATGGCATATGCAGTTCCTCAGAACTTGCATCATTAGGGTTATGTTAAAAAAGCCTGGATACTGCAGAGTAAGGACTTTTTTTGCAGAATGAAACCCTATTAAAAGACAGACATTTCTTTCCCCCCTGAAGGTCATGGGAACTGTTTCCCATAGAGCTTTGCCCAGGAGTTTCTAGTTAAATGGCAGCCATTTTATTAAAATGTCTGTTTTCTGTCAAGGAAACTTAGCACATCTTTAACTGTCAGAAAAGGCTATACAAACAAGTGCTATAGAAAACACAGAATCCATATACATTTCCTAATAACATGCTCTGACTCTACTGATAAAGACAAGTTTATCAAGCTTTAATGGTGACAGTGTTAACTCCAGGGCAGGAATAATGTTATCTCTACTCTCACCTTAGGGTTAAACTATGGTAAATGACATTGTGTTTGTTATTAATGTCTTATTTTGAATAGTGCCTGTCATGGTAGGAAGATAGGGGGTTTATTTCTTAATTGCAAAAACTGGTCAAGCAAAGAGCCTGGAGTCAGACCTTATTGGGTCCCTTCCCACATCAGTATAAAGACACTTCATCCTGGCGAGCCACTCAGCTGCTCCATCCTTCCCACACTGAAACTTATACACTCCATCAACACATCTGAGCTCCTTCCTGAGCTCCCCACAGGGATTAGCTTCTCACATGCTTGCTCTCTTTTACTCCCTCTTCCAGTATATACAATTATTTGAATTTTCTAACAACACACACATGTTATTATATACTTAAAAGAAGGTAACATCAAAGAAACAGAGTTTATACTGAGGGCAGAAGGTGATGAGGTATTTCCTGGGGAAGTTCATGCTACGGTCTTAGAGCTGTAAGATATTGTTGTTTTAGGGAGTTAAATCTTTGGTAACTGTAGTAGTTTATGTAAGTTCATGTAATGTGTGATGTTCTTTAGCCAGTGCTTAGCATGCAGTAGGAGTTATTTGGCTGGGATTTGTATGGCAACACAGTGACAGGAGAGCAGAACACAGGCCGTAAATTTATGGTGCACAGAAGTTTCTCAAGTTCCCACTTGAAAAGACAGAGTTCCTCAGCACAACAGAGACAACCTTTGATACACCTGCCCTGAGGCTCTGCTGAACCCACCTTCAGCAGCTTTTGCTATCAGGCCAAAGATTTCTTCACTTTGAGTTTCGCAATAATTCAGTAATAACTGAGTATCGGTTAAAATGCTAGCACAGTATAAATATTTATTGCTGTTACTGGGTTTGAGATATAATTATTAAATTCACAATCATGGATAGAGGGAACTGGAAGAAGATGTTTTATGACTGCTGAGAGGCCCAAGAAGTGACAGAAGAGAAGACAGGAAAGATAGGAGAGATCCTGGACTTTAGCAGAGGTCTGGAGAGAAGGGTGTCACTTGGTTTGTACAAACTGTCAAGAGCCAGGACCTGACCAAGAGACACGGGATTAATGAAGAGGCAGAGAAATGGAGGTCAGGCTCAAAGCATGGAAAATACTGTGAAGAAAAGAGAAAGAGAGGCAGGAGTAGGTAGAAGCAAAACTGATGCAATACTGAAGCAAGGAGCACTCAAGCATGGTCCTATAAACAGACAAGTTTCCAGGTGCTTCCTTTATTACAGGATGAAGCCATTTGTGAGGAGGGGCAAGCAGGGATGTACAGCCTGGGGTGGAGTGAGAGCATTTTAGCACCACGGCAGGGAGAGCTTTGTAATCCTGCAAGAAATTTCATATAAAAGGGCCATGTGATACTCCCTTTCTTATTACTGCAGACAGTAAGAGAGGTGTCCAGCACTTGTATGCTCCCACCTGGCACACTGTGAGGGACACATGAGGAAACCATGAAACAAAATAAGCACTACAAGGAGCCAGATGGAGCTGCCTTGTTAGAGAGCAAAAATAAGGAGGCCTAAGAATAACATAGGGAAAAATGCAGAAGGAAGCAGAAAGCCAGGAGGAGTTGGAGGTCACGTCCAAACTGGGATGCAGAGAGCTTGGAGAGTAAGCCAGACAGGGCACTGGTAGCTGCCATGTAGCCTAATGAAGTGCGTCTGGGATATTTCCATGAAACTTATTTCCTCTGTGGGTGCTCAAGGAACTGCTAGTCTGGATCACACTCACAGCAGCATTTCCTGTGGAATGACAGCCCTGGACACGGAGGAAGGGACATTTGGGAAGCTGGCATTAGGGAAAGGATGTTGCAAGGAAAAGTGTCCCCAGGAGTGGAGTGACATTCTGCCCTGCGGCCTCAAAGTGTAGATCCATTGTTTAACCCTAGAATGTAAGGGTCATTACTTGTTTTCAAACCAATACTTATTGGTCTTTGAAAAGATATTTTTTACAATATCTTTAATAGAGCATTCCCTTTAATTCCAAAGTAGAGAAACTACCAAGTATTTCTTCTGTGTCAGGAATTCTCACTTGCCCCCTGGTTTCTCATCTCACAGTTGCATTGCTTTAGATGAAGAAGAAGTTATTTCAGGATCAGCTGTAAGAAACATCTGAGATGATCCCTGTTTGAGCTATAACCAAGCCCTCTTTCCACAGAAGTTCCTGCTGACTTTACATGTCATGCTTTCTTTTTATTATTTAAAATACTTTCTTTTTCTAGTAAGAAACATTCTTACATTTTATGCTGAAATCAAATTTTCCTGGAGATACTTTGCTAATGCTCTTCATGGAGATTTTTTATTCTTCTAATTGTCCAGGAAGATTTTAACCTGTAGTTATTATTTTTCTTTCATTTGGCATCTACATTTGGGAAAGAGCCAAGGGAGGAAGTGACAAATCCATCAACTTAAGACGGGAAACACTGATTTCAGGGCTGTGCATATCTCGTTAGAAGTTCCTTTTCCCTTTGGCTATTTTGTATTAACATCCTTTCATGGGACAGTTTCTTCATTCACATAATTAAAATGTACCATCACAATATTTCTTCATCAAAAACTGACTGGAATAAGTCTAATCTTGCCTGTTATGTACCTCACCATGTTTACACACCACCCAAGACAGCAGACCTTCATGGGACATGGGGGCATGACTGTGGATTAAACGCAGCACCATAATACAGCTTTACAGAAAGAATGAATCATTTGTCTAATTGGTATCCTGCTTATAAATTATTTTGCCTGGAAGACACTGAGTCATTCACAAATACCACCTTGTCTGTGTATGTTTCTAACATATTTCTGTAGGATCTTTTCTCCTTTGCCTGAGTGGAAACAAGCAGCAGTCACTCACTCCAGCACCTTCCCCATGAAAAAAAACTGTGTTTTTTCAGCATCTCAGACGGGGTTTCAGCTTTGGAGAAAGGGAAGTTTTCAGTTTGCTTCCCTTAGTAGCAACTGTCAGTGTCTCAAGATCCTTATTACAGAAGAAAATCAAGTGAGAATAACAGCATTAAGTTATTAAGTTGTGCCTAGCAAAACAGAGACTCTTAGCCCTGAACAGAGACTCAGAATAGCAATAAAAACATTGCAAAACAATATAAATACCAGTGTGATTAAAAAGTCTCCCTCTAAAGCAAATAAGTCAGAGCACACAGAAGGAGTGTCACATCTAATAGCTGCCCTGAGTTGCACAATATCTAATATCTCTTGTTAGGAGCTCCCACCATGCCCCAGAAGAGCTTCCACCAAGCAAAAGGCATTTTAGTCCCTAGTCCCAAGAGGGACCGAGAGGGTTTGGTGCCTCCGTGTGTGTCCTCTGAGCCTTCCTGCTGCGTTGCAACACTAGCAGGGAACCGCCAAACTGTGAGTGATCAGCAGCAAAGTCTGGAGCGAGGCTGTCAGAAAGAAAAGGAAGATTAGGATGAGAGCTGCCTTGAACCAGAGCCAGCAATCCAACCATGGTACTCACGCAGTAAATAAGCGTGATGACAACTTTGCTCACCTTTCAGCACTTGCTCCTTTTAAACAATTCTGTAATATCTTGTGCCCTTACTATTAACAACGTATCATTGTGGGTGTTGACATTTAACCTGTTTGTCAACAGATCCATTTACATCTCATTGCTCTGGCACCCCATGCAAGAGGCAGCAAGTGAAGAGCATTTTAGCACAAGTGATGAAAGATGTCATTGCTGGTGCCCTTTCGCGCAGCCTGCACGGCCATGAAGTATAGCGACCATTAGTAACAGGGATTTGAGTGTGATGTCTACTTTCACCCAGCAAGGTCAAAATTTTATGGTTCTGACCTTTTCTCTCTCCTCTGATGTTGGAGTGGCTTGGGTCATGTTCTCAAGAAATGACATAAAATCAAATGGAGTTGATGCATGTTCAGTGTGAAGTGATGCAGAGAAAGGATTCCACCTTTCCCTGATAAAAATTACTTCAATACCTTTAACAATGAGGGCCATGAAATTCCACAAACTTTACAGAAGAGGATGTAAGGGTGTTGAGTCTTTCAAAGGCGCACATAAGACAAGGTAATTATTCCAAGGACATCTACATTTGTTCTTATTCTATAATTTCTCAGATGTGTTGCTCAAGGTCTTAAATATTTGTTTCAAGAAAAGCAACTCTTGTTATGGCATAAAGATCTGTGTTAATTAAACTAGCCTAACTTCTGAGTGCTGTACTCTTAGCAGGCTATAAACCACTTTGATTTTGTTTGGGTTGGTCCCTTCGCATACGCAAGCCAGAGAGACGCACATTCTCCTGCTGCATTCCCCTGATCTGAGCAAGTTGGCTCACTCAGATTGCTGTCTATGCTGTCAGGCTTTGCAGGTTCAGTATACTTCTCGTACTTTTCCCCCTCATTCTTATTTTTAAGGCCAACCAGAGTTGAACTGTTCAGTTGAGTCGCTTTTCAGCACCAGAGTCCTTTGATGTGCACAGCTGCTGTGCAGTCTCCAGCACTCTCCTCTCACCCTGTCACCAGCAGCTCAGCATGCGAGGAGCAGGAGTGCTGCCCACACCAGTGATAGAGGGCAACTGCCCAGCCGTGGGGAGGAAAGGGTTGGCTCCTCTCTCACTAAGCATGATGGACAAGAGTCACAAAGTTCAGCCAAGATCAATCCTTCTGGTGCTTATGACTGGGGATTAGCTCAGCCCACTGCAGACACACTGGCTCGGTGAGAAACCAATTTCCAAATAACAATTTGCTCTGTGGTCTCGTTATCTGGAATGGGATTTTTGCTTCCTCCNTCTTCTTTTTTTCTGCAAATATTGCCAATTCCAGTCCAGCTGCCTTAGACACACACATTGCAGCTACGCAGAGATTCAATAGATATTGTCTGTGAGGCTGTAGTACAGCTGGCATTTAATTTTGGTACAGCTTGGTTTACTTCTAACTTATTTTCTAGCTGTTCTCCACAACAGTGAGACTCCACTTCAACAAGGAAAGATTTACATCAGTTCTGGACACTCATAAAACAGGTTCATATGAGAGCTGCAGATTCCTGAAAATTTTTTGTGCTGGTGTTTTTTTGGCTTTGTATCTGTAGTTGTTTCCCCTGGCTGCAGTACTACAAGCTGAAGCAAAAGTAGCCTTCCTGGAAGATAATATTTCCCAAACTTTCTGCTAAGGATGCATAACTTGATCAATTCCATAAGTTTTAGATCTGGATTTGGGACTTCTGCTAGAAAATATAATGTCTATTTGCATACAACAGATCAATTTTAATGTGCATACAAGCTGTCCTCACTGTCAGAGACTCCAGCAAGCACTGCTCTTTAAAAGTGTCGTTGGAAATACCAAGTCATACGTAAGCTATGAAATAGATTGTTATTATATAAATATTTCTGACACATCTGAGCACTAAGCAATTAATACAAACACATTTTGTCTCCTGTTAGCTAAATCCCTTGGTATCCCATGTTCCCTCTGCAGTTCTTGTAGTCTGACACAAGATACAATTTGTACCAGCCTGCCCAGGGCAAGGAAGCAAGAAATAATTTAAGTGTTGCATATCTTTCATTGCTGCTTCTACAGAGAGCTTTCTCCCTGCTGTGCAATTTCATGCCCAAATTTCCTCCCCAATACCACAGGATGCTGCAAGTGTTAACTAAAAGAAATGCAGGAATAAACACAGTAGAGAGGAGATAAATAGGTGTTAGCAAGGATAACAAGACAAATAGGAATAGCTGTTACAACAAGGGTTCTAATCCCAGCAAGACCACTAGGAAACAATATTATATCCAGTAATGTTCCTTGTCAAATCTAATGGATTATACCTACCTCAGCTTCTCCTTATATAGGTAGTTCAAATTCAGTTGGTAAAACCATGAGACAGATACACTAAACACCTACCACTGGCCATCTGACTGTGCTTGTTGCAGCTCGTGACCTGCCTTGCATTCCGCTGTGATCCTCCATGTCCATACTCAGCCCTTCCTCTCTGGCCGGGAATGCAGAGGCATGGAAACCCTCCTAACTATGGGGCACATTCGGCCTTGCAGGTACACCCCCAGGACTGGCTCAGCAGCATATTGGTTTTGTTACTGCAGGTGGCCAACATTTTTCCAGGCAGTCTAACTCCTCCATGAAAACTGCATTTTTAGTACCACTCAGTTTTCAGAGGCTTTATATGGAACAAGTGGACTCCTAGAAACCAGAAGAAACCAGAATATTTAAAGCTTTGCTGTTCCCAAATTACCACTAGATTGAGCTCCATGCTCCTCTTCCTTGGGATCTCCCCCAGCCTGCTGAGCCCCTCGGGCTTAGGGGACACCGACGCCTGGGACACCACGTGAGGCTTGGTCTGGCATGGGAGCTACACCCCAGCAGTGGAAGGGGCCTGTGAACCACTGCTGTGAAATATACTTACCCAATGCCTGGTTTTCAGTGAAAGTAAGGATCAATTTTGGTTAGTTTTTTTGAATTTCTTTTCCATGTAAAAAAAACCAAACAGATTTTACATCATTATGTAGTCCTTTACCAGCTTGCTGGATATCAGCATTGCAAGCCTCACCACTACAGGAGCTGCAGGGCATCACCACTCATTTCAGAGCGTGACACAATGCTCAGAAATACAATATTCAAAGCATGAGTTACCCTACTAAATACTTTATGCTTTTTGTTTTGCTTTTTTGCTTAGCAATTAGAAAATGCCCTTTGTTTGTGTTTCGACACAATTATTGTAGTAGGACATGCTACCAAAAAAGGCAAGAAAAGAGCTTTCATGCCAGTCAAGGGTTCTCTTTTTAATTTTCTAGCAATGACAGAGTCACAAACAAAAGACTACTACAGAGGAAGGCAGTGCGGAGTTTGGTTAATCAGGAATCAAAAAAAATTTATAAGTGATAACTTGGTTTTGTAATAAAGATTACCTCAAAGCCAGGAAACATTATGCAATAAACCTCTCCTTGTTTGCATTTCAGAACACTTGCTAAAATATTGCTTCTCTGTACTTGAAAATAACCAGTGCATGTCTTCAACAACAGGTCAGCTTCCCTGGCTTAGAGCTGAGTGCCATGCATGTTTGTCAGTGGTTTGTCCCCCTTTTATTGTTGGTCTGGAAAGGAAAGTGGAAGCTCCATCCCACTCTCCCAGCCCCCACCAACAGAGCCCCCAGAGCAGACTATTTTCTTGTCATTGCATGACTAATACAACCACAGGCACTTGAAGTGCATGGGAATTTTTCCAGCCAGTGTTCAGAGCAACCTTTCTCCTGGGGAGGGTCTTATGACATATTTTCTATTTTTTTCCTTTCGGTAAAGAGTTGGCTGACACCATCGGTGCAGCGTGATGGGCCCCAAATCTGGCACCAGTGGAAAATGACTCTTCTTGAATCCTTCATATACCTTGAATTTCCCACCAAACAGGTTGCATTGATGACAGTGACAGTCCAAGCGTTTCTGCATTTTCTCAGGCATGTTCTCTAGTTAAGCTTTGCCAAAACCAGCAGAACTGATCATTTCAGGGTTGCTGCACAAGAACTCACAAGACAGACAGAAGCCTTGCTGGGCTGTGCAGTACATGCCACAGCACAATACCAGCAGCATGTGGTGGCAGCTTACGAGCTTGGAAAGAGCCATTTTAACTCTTGCATATGCTGACACTGCATTTTTGGGTTCTCCTCTTGTTAGCCAGGAGCCTGCAAGTCCCTGAGCAGGGTTAAGCAGCTCCCTGCTGGGACCCTCATTAGGAGCAGCTGAGGCATTGCTGTTTCTTCTGTGCCTCTTTTTACATCTGTTTCTGTGTTTCTGAGAAGTCTTGCCAAGAACCCCCCAGTTTATTTAGCTCTCACATCTGATTTGATTTGAAACTTCTCAGCCCCTCACTCCTGGGTCTGGCCAGACCACTGGAGCAGAAGTCACAAGATTTCTGAAAAAGAAAGCAGCGATAAAGAAGCTGATTAGACAAAACTGCTGAAAATCTTCAAGAATTAATTTACAGACTATATAGATAGCTTCCCAGAACGGCATCCTTCCAACTCCAGTGTCCCTATCACTCCAGTCAATGATAGGACAGATTAGGCACTGAATTCCTGACAGCAGATGCACTGGAGCATTTATATTTATGAGAAATGTTGCAATTTGGTAGCTTTGACCATTTCTTTGAACTTTGGAAGTTCACACTGCCTGGCAAGCTTGCACCTCGGTGGACAGCTGGGTGCTGTTCAAGATCTACATGACCCCAGCAATGATACCTTTTATTTATAAATGTGACCCATGTGTACTTCAACCACACAAGCTTGGTAAAAAATCCTATCCCAACCACAAAAACTGAACAGCAAATTAATTACAAACATTGTCTCAAATGAGTTCTAAATAAAGGACATTGTGGTCATCTTCAAGGCTGATATTTTAGGTATGAAACTCCGTTTCATGTTGGAGATCCTCCACTCTGTAGGGCCAGACAGGCTGCTGGCACACAGCCTTGCCAGCCCAGTGGAAATTCAGTTCTGCAAAAAACTCTGAATGATGCCACGAGCACCAGCCCAGAGCTGATGTCTGCGAGCAGGGAGCATCACTGGCTAGTCTGTGAGATAAATGTGTCAGTGAGCCTCACAGAAACACTGCAAAGTCTGCGCAGGATACAGTGGCATCTGTGGCTACAAACTCATCTACTGGTCAGTAAAGACATGGGCCAAGATCAGTCTTTATACTTTTGAAATAAGGGAAAATAGTATTTAAGCTTTGAGGCCAAATTCCTGCAGGCTTACTTTCTAACTAACTCCACAATGTCCAGTCCACATTAAGAAAACAAAAAAAAGTATTCGATGAGTGAGGACAAAATTTCTTGTGTCTGGTGTCTTACTCTCCAAGTTTTGTAGAACAACTTAGGAAAAATACAGTCAGTAATTGTTCAGATTGTTGACTGAACTGTTTGGTTCAGTTTGTAAGTGGATCTCTGGTATTAAAATACAGATTTAGGACCAAAGTTGCAATAGGAGAGATTGTTTTGTTTGACTTGTTTCCTACAGAGGTCAAAGATGGGCGGTTATTCCTTTTTTACAAATCTAAATATGTATCGAGTGATGGTTAAAATAGGAAAATACTCCAGGAGCTCTGACCTCTCTGCGTAGGTGCAAATCTGTAACTCAGCTGGGCTCATACCGGAGCTATATTAACCTGCGTGCAGGTCAGCAGGTGGCAGGCGGGACACAAGGGCAGAGCGGGGCGGGAGAAGAGGCTCGTTAAAGCCCGAGCTGGGAACGGGATCTCTGCCCGCGGCTGCTCAAAGCCGTGAGAGCCAGGGCAGGCTGGGCTCAAAGCTGGCACCGGCAGCCGCCAAATCACGGCCTTGTGCATCGATTTATTTTAGAAAGTCCAGGGCACAGTTACTGGGAAGCCTAAATATAGCTCTGCCAAAACGGGAAAACAATCTGGATTCAGGCGAGCACAATCAACAAACGTCCTCGCACCTCGGAACTCGGGACGTGCTGTTCGATGCGCGAAACTCGGCTCCTGGGAGGGCAGCCGAGCCAGGAGAGCGGCCGCAGAGCGGGGACAGACCCCGAGCACCAGCCGGTTCTCCCCTGGGAACACAGCAACAAGTACAGGAACAGTCTGCAAAGTCTTCTACCACGGCAATACTGTAAAGACAAAAAAAAAAAAAAANGTAGAGAAAGCAAAGAGTAATTACATGTTTCTGGAGCTCTCCTTCTCCAAAAACTCCCTCTGCAGCAAGATGTGGAAGAAATATGGTTTTTACTTGTGTAAGCAGTTCTTAGCCAAATGTCTTCTCTTCCCCCCCTTCACTACTTCGCTACAAATCCCTTTCCTTACTCACACACAAACAGGGCTGTTGCCATAGAAGTCTTCTTGACTCGGTTAAAAAGCGATTCAAGAGGATCACCCGGCGGCTGAACGGGCTTATGCTGAGAGTAAGGCAGGGGAAAGCAGGCTCTCTGGTGGCCGGAGCTGGGGGAGAGAGAACTCCGGCTCTCCCGTTCCAGCTTGCCAATCTTAGTCTCTGCTTTTGCTCAGAAAGTGAAGCTGAACAGGAAACTATTGTGCTGCGTGACACAGAGAAGTACATTATGGAGTATTAGGAAGATTATAAAATGTTATTTTTCCACTTTAACGGTTAAAACCTTTTGGACTTGTTTTCTTAACATAATTTTCATTTTCTGCAGTTATTTATGTTTCAATGCTCTCCTCCTCCAACGGAGAGGATCTCCTCCCCTCACACTAATGCATAACCTCCGTGTCTCCACAGCAGCCCTGGGGATGAGGGAAGGGAACGCAAGTCCTGACACGTGCCAAGCCTGTGGGGGAACCATCCTCTTGTAGGGAACCATCCCCTTGTGCCTCTTCAGGGCTGAAGCCATGCCAGAGCAGAGACCCAGGGGCACATGAGAGGCTTTGTGGACCCAGCGCAAGGAGCGGGTGGGGAGGCTTCTGAAGCAAGGGGGCCCCTCTTCCAGTGTGTGCAAATGTGCTCTCACCTCCTTCATCTTTCAGAAATGGCCTGTAGCAAAGTGCTGGTATTATAAGACGCCCTGTGACACCAAGAGTGCAGTTTAAACCAGTTCATCCATTTCCAAGAGTAAGGTTACAATAGAATACACACTGCTGAGCCCACTGTAAACATTAACAGCCCCCTTTGTAGCCTCTCTGATGAGCCTCCTCCAGCTAGCCCTGTGCTGCAGCAGTGGCTTGGCACTGCCATTACAGATACATGCCCTTCCAAGAACATTCTCCAAGCTGAGGGTCACTCTTGCCTCAGAGAGCTTGAACTTCTCACATGCTTTACAGAGACAGAAGCTGCCCTGCTCTCGAGGCACCCCAGCAGTGAGCCGGTGAGCCGGTGAGCTTGCCTCCCTGCCCTTTGCTGCTGCATGGCACTGGGCAGACACGTGCCACCAGAAGCCATGTTCCTGCTGATGCAGGCACTGAGCAGCTGTGGGCTGCCCCATGGTCCCCCATGCTAGGCACGTGCTCCCTCACGGGGTCTCAAATATCCCTTTGCCAACAGAGGGGCAAGGGACACAATTCAACATCCTGCCTTTAGCTGGAAGTAAAGGACAGAGAAACCAGTGGGGTCTGCCCAAAGGGAGAAGGGAAGGATGATGAAGCAGAAGGAGCCATGTCTGTTGGGATGGATGGAATATCTGGAGAAGGCAGAGGACAGCCACATCCTCACCAGCTCTAATGGGTGCTGGCCACTGGCTGCTGAGCTCCAGCTGTGGGGTCTAGGGTCTGAGTTCTGACCCTGCCCTAGGCCACAGGCCCCAAGGCCCTGGAATTCCCTATGAGGAACAGGATAAAACCCACCTCTTGATTAGCTGTTGGTTAATTAGGCTGCAGTACCCTGGGTGCGACAGAGGTCCTATAGGAGATTGAGCATCTGGCCGTGAAGGACATGACACAAAGGAGCACAGAAGGGTTGCACAGGGGTGGGTACTGCCTCTCCTAGCCCAGGGGCTTCATTTGGTAGCTTCAATATTTAGTTGACATATTTTTGAGTTATTTTAAAACACACCCTGAAGTTCAATACGAACCACGGTCACAGGCCTGAAGCTGAAAGGCAAGACAGGGCTCATGGTATATCCTGTGTGCATGTGGATCTAATTATCGAGGGGACATTGGCAAAAAAATCTCTGCCAAGGCTTATAGAGCTCTCAAGACATCGTCTGAGAGAACTATCTGACATTTTTAGAGTGTTAAGGCTATGTTTTTTCATTTTTTTTAGAGCTAAACATATGGAATGTATACAATATATTTCTCCATCCTAATTAGCATTTTCATTGGTTAAACTGTGCCTGGCCCTAAGAGTTCTAGGAGACCCATGGATGCCACACACCAGGAGGGCCCCAAGGAAAACACATAGACAAAGGAAATGCAATTATGCAGGATTTTAAGCAGCTTCCACTTAACCAGCGAGTGGTGTAATACTAGTCTAAAAGCTTCAACCAGCCTTTGAAGTAAAAGTTGACTGCTGAAAGAGAAAGACAGAAAGAGGAAGAAGGAGAAGAAAAGGCCCAGAACAAACTGTGCAGACTGGAGCTGCATAAAAACTGCTGATCAAACGCTTAGATTAGTTGAGAGCCATGACTTGAACTGAAGGAGATCTGAACCTCAGTTTGAAAGTTGTTTCCTTCCCAGATGCAAACTCAAAAGATCACCTACCTGCTTGGTATTTAATTTGCAATATTGATGTGCCAAGCTGCTCCCACACACAGTAAATCAAGGAGGAGGGAGCTGAAGATAACTGCCAGCCCATATGGACAGTGGCCTGCTTGATTTATTACCCAAGTAAGTGTCTCCATTTTGCAAATAGAAATGGCATTTTCCTTGCTTGATGGCACTAAGTATCTTATTACAGCAGGACTGTGGGGTCAGAGACCTACTGACAGCTCAGGATAAAAGTGCCCAGTGCCCTATGGCTCTAATTCAGTGAAAGCCAGACTGATGTACATGTAGACATGCATATATCTTTAAAGAACAGGATATTCTGCAGTGATGCCAGAAATTCTTAGGTGCTATATATCTGTGAAACTATGCGTCTGAAAGGGAAAAGAAAAGAGTTTCGACATGCTACCCATGCCAAAAGTGAAGAGCTTTGCTGCCTTCTGGAAGCAAGCAGGGTTATTCTGAGGAGATGCGCCTTCCCAGGCCTGCTGGGATGCAGCTGGGTTGTCGAACCCAGTCTTTGCCTCTGTTAAGACAGGCCAGAATCTCAAGAGATGAAAAGCAGGAGATACCTGTTCCATCACCCACAGCAGAATTTCCCCACTAGCAGCTGTTGAACAGCTAATCAAAAAAAGCAAGCACAGACTGGTCTAACACTTGAAAGATGTTGTTTCCTTCATGTGTCACTGTCATCCATCCTCACATGCTTCAATGCCTGCAATCTTATTTTCATGTGAGGCACTGGAAAAACTATTGCCTGTGAAGCTAAGAGAGGACATAATGTGTTGAAGTAGCCCTGTAGGGCCTTTCTCAGGCCAGAAGCTTTGCACTGGGTTTAAAAATACTCAGGACTGAGATTTTTGGGCTCAACGCTGTTTGAACTCTTCTTGATCTGCTTGCAGTTTTGTTTTACTTTGTTTTACTTCATTTAGATGTGGCAGTAAGTTCTCTAAGTGACCACATGTGCAAAGTTAGTTAGTTTTACTTTTGCACATTTGCACTTTTGCATGCTATGTCCATAGTTTTACAGAGACTGTAGGTATTCTATGCATAATAAGCTATTTTTGATTGTGATAATGCAGTGTAGGGGTGGACAGGTCTGCCACAATGTCTGTGGAGATGTGGGCAGGAGCACAGAGGAGCACAGGCACGGGATGGTAAGAGATGTGGCACAGGCTGGCGCTGGTGATCTCACAGATATAAATACCTCTCCCTTCAATAAAATTCAGGTAGAGTTAGTTCAATGAAGTGTGGAACTGGAAAAAAACTGGTTTTAGAGAAAAAGAATCAGAAAAACTGGTATTAAGAAAAAGAAACAGTACTAAACATATGTAAAAGGCACTACATAGAGTAAATTCCAGAGCACATGGAGCTGCAGACCAGTGCAGAAAGAACAAGGTGTGAAAAAAGCAAGTTAGAAAACTTATGGAAACTACTCCAAATGGATCCTAGATCAAAAAAGGAAACACCATCAACCTGAACATCATGATTCTCTTTGCAATACACTCTGGATGTCCCTGACTTGCTGCAATGCCACAGCCCTACCAGACTGAGACCACTCACCTCAGGGCATGGAGGAGCAGCCTGACACCAGGAAACGGAGTAGAAACCAGGTGAGTGTGAAAGAATTTTAACTGCACTTGCTATTCTTTCTTTCTCTGGAACAATTAGATCTGGACTAGCAGTTATTTTCAAATTACTGTTCAGGTTTCCAGTAGTATATGGCGAGCTTCTCCTTCACCTGCAAACAGGATCTTTAACATAAGATTTTCTGGAATTAATTAAATGTGGTAATATTAAAATTATAGAGAGGCCATGGATAGGAAAGAGTCTACTGACCTCTGATCTTCTGTGGGTTTGCTCTGGCTGTCACAATTCCCATGACTGAGATGTGGTATGGGGTGGCTTCTGGAGGTCAGATGAGGCATGGCTGAGAGCTGCATAGCACAGCATGTTCCTGGGTGAGGGAGTGCTATTTCAGCAGAGAGTGGCAAGTTTTCATCCACCATGGGAAAATCACTGCCTTTCCGAGGAAAGGGAATATGAATTTCCTCAGATACCACTGAGAAAACAAAAATCCTGGGATAGATGAACTGCAACACATGTTATTATTGTTAAAATACTGAAGATCAGGCCAGAAAATGCTATAGCTAAATTGATTTGGAAGGGCTAAGGTGGAGTCATGAGAGGCAGGCTAGCAGAGGACAAGTATGTGTGTAATTTGTGGCTTAACCCAGCCTGCAGTGATATGGAGACACCAGGGGTCAAACCCATCATGGATGTGTAGGAAACATTTAACCTGATTTAACAGGACTTTTTGAATCAAGTGATCTTGAAGTTTGTTTTTCACAAGGCCTTGGCTGATAGTGACTTCTTTATGGACCTTCCCCTGTCAAATTGTTGCCAAAACTCAGCAGGATGCAATTTTCATGTTCCGTGGCAATGAAAACCACTGCAGTTCTTTGAGGCTAATATAATACTAGCAGATATCTAGTCTTTAACAGTCTTTATTCAAGTCTCTTTTTTCCTCCCCAAAATGAAGAAATAGGTATTTTCATTTTCTGAGTTAAAGCACTTAGGAACCAGCAAGTGCAAAAACCCAGAGGCTTGGGAGATCTCGGGCCAATGCCCGAGTGCATTATCATGCAAAATGCATTGTATAGAGCAATAAGTTCTGACTATAAGTTCTGTAATCACAGCTTTTATGAACTCCAGGAGCTGCAGTGTGCTTTGAAAACCCTTTTTTTTTTTTTTTGGATAGACATACCTGGATGCCAGATCCAAGTTAGCCTAACCAGCTCAGTGGAATTAAACATATCATCCAGCTTCAATAAAAGCACAAGTCTGTGGCAACTCTTCAAATGTGCAAATATTTTCAAAGTCCATTGCCAGTTTTTCAATATCACAATTTTTACTCTAAAGCTCAGACCTATTCCACCTGCTTTACAGATACACAAAAACTCTGGTCTTTGCTCCAAAGCCTTTATTTTCTGTACATATGGATCTCATGCAGGCAAGCCTGATGCTAGAATTAATAGTCTACTAATCATGTTAACTTTTACTTTTCAACATATGCTGATGCCATATTTCTGCAGCCAAGTTATCTATAACATGATGGATAATTTTGTCTGCTTCTAGTTTTCAAGTAATACTGGGAACATTTTAGGTTTAATCAAAAGAACCTGACATTATTCTATGATTTTGTTCTTGGCATCTCTTTCATGGTTCAAAAACATTCCCACTGCCCGGCTTTCAAACTCTTAATAGAAGTTGGTTTGGATATACCCAAAGTTTCCAGTGTCCATCATTATGTGTCAGCCCCACCCAAGGGATAGGCTTGTTTCCCATTACTTGCTGCAGAGACTGGACCTTCTGTGCAGCCAGGCCAGCACCAGGGCTGCTCTCACAGTGTCCAGCCTGGTGCCGTGGGCTACTGGAGAGGAGAGGAAGAGGGAATATCCCTCACTGAGTCTTTCTGGGAAGCAGACTAAGTGTAGGACCCACTGCACTGCTGAACTGTGCTCCCAAAGCAGCTGCGTCAAGGAGGGCAGGCACAGCGGCTCGCCTGTGCTGGCAGACAGAGGAGCTGGCAGGGGCAGCACCCTGTGGCACTGCCATGGTCCTTGCACAAGATGTGTGCTGTCAAAGGAAAGTGCAGTGGAATGTTTTGTGGTGGTATGTTCCCTCTCCACCCTGGCAAGATAAGTCCCAGAGCAGAGGGAGTTCATTAAGTTCCATGTTTGTTGATCCAAGCAAGACAGAATGAACTAAGACTGATTTTATTTGGCTGGAAAGGGCCGAACAGCAGCTAATATTAAACACCACTCATGAGAAGCAGGGACATTGGTACTGAAAGAATTATAATTTAATGTGAACAGTAATAAAGTGTTCATGAATAATACATTTTAAATTATTACCTAGATATTGGCTGGCTGGAGCTCCAACCTTAGCCCGTATTTCTCTGGCAGTATTTAACCTTGTCACTAATTTAAGAAATTAGAGGCATTTGAAATCCTAGCTGGAGGGGAAATATGGGTAGGCTTCAAATACAATCCTTGTCCCTTTCACTCACTGTTTTCCTTTTGCTTGTATAAAGGAAAGTAACAGATAAAATGAAGTCTGCGAATGAAGTACATAAAATTAACTCTACACTGAGTCTATGGCCTCTCCACACATTGAGATGGGTCTTCCACCAGCCCAGGCCATGCTGTGCCCACAGGAACTCGTCAGAAGTGCAGGAGCTGTTTTCCTGTGATGCTGCAAGTACCTACAGCAGCACTTCTGCACTTCCTTGTGTCCAATGCAGCAGACAGCAAATTCAACCCATATCCTTTTAACTGTTAAAGGTTAGATTGGGATTCACATAGAAAAGTCTCACTAGCCAGAATCTTCCAGGCAATGGATGGAGGAAGCAGATAACACTGTAACACATAGGCATATAGACACATTACTCTTTTCCCATTGTCAGCAAGTAGCTGTATCCATTACCAACACCCCTAGCACTCTGGAGCTACCTCCTGCACAGTTGCTTCTTGCAGCACTGCACCTCAAACAAGGAACTCAGGGTTTAGTAACACAGGGTACAGCTACAGATATTTCTGAATGAAGTGGAGGGGCGATTTACAGTGTCATTTAGTAGTGTGAATTTACTAGTGTAGCTGCTAGTGGCAATTTCTTCCTCTTGCCTTGGAACTAATTTCTCTTTATGGTTAGGGAACTTTTCACTTACCATAGGTTGTGAATGGGATCTTGTTGTGGAAAACATGATGTGATGTACATGCATGTCCCCACAGTCACTAGTTTGTATAGCTGTACCTTTAGAAATAAGAGCTGCAACCCGAGCAGGACTTGAAGAGAGTCCTGCTGCTGCACAAACAATGTTTTCAAAGGACTTTCAAACAGTGTGTCATGAGGGATTTGTAATTTGTTTTGCATACAAACTGCTGTGGCACCCGTTTCAGCCTGGATCTGAAGCAGAGTTTGTAGTTAAAAACACTGTGCAGCTGTAATACAATAACACAGCAGTTCCTCTGACTAAAACTGGCTGCAGTCCCAGGTTCTTTTCTCTTGCTTTCTCAGCCACACCCTTCCCTGAAATCTCCTTCTGGGTTATGTAGCTGACCCCAAGTCCATGGGGTTAGTCTATACCAGCAAAATGATTTTTCAGAGCAGAACATTTACAGTTTGGTATCTAGATAAAGAATGACTCATTTTTGACTCATGAATAATGCCTGACCTTACTGATGTGCCCCCAGCTGGTTTTCAGAAACTGAATTATCAGGGGAAATACTCATCCTCAAATTCCCAAGTGCCACAGATGTCACGTGGCTGTCACGACAATGACAAATATGCACCCACACATCCCTCCTCTGCTGCACCCCAAAATGCTGTGGGCCTTCAGAAGCTGAAACATCTGCAGCCTTTCTCCTGAGCTTGGGTACACACACAGGTGGCAACTGTTCCCTTTCTTCCAGCAGTGTGCACGCTATTTCTGCATGGCCACCCCTCCTCTGCCAAGCTGTGCTATGCAGGACTGTGCATTAGTTCAGGACTGGGGTAGTGTTAAGCAGAACAGACATTTTGTGCAGGATGTATTCTGTTTTCATCACAATATTTTGGAAGTAAGGGAATGCATGATAATACGTATTTGCTGTGACCCAAAAAATTACATTTTTTTGTTTGCTTTAATAAGAAAAACACAAAGTCTGCAGCTAAATATTTCCCAAAGTTTTTGAAATTTCCCCCAAACTGAAATTCCTGTACAAGCCAAGCACTTTCACAGAAACAAAAGCAATAACCAAGTTGGATCATTAACATTGTGCAGAAGCCCAGTTTCAGATGAATGTGTTGGAAATGTTCATACTTTCAGTACCTTTTCCTCCTTACCAGTAGGAATAAACCATGTAACTTAAGGAAAGAAGATGGAACAACACATGGTACAACATGGAAAAATTTTAGTCGTTCTCCTCAGTGCTCAGAGATCTTCCTTTTGTAAATTTGCAGTCCCCCTTGTAGTCCACAAGTGTGCCTATGTGCTGCGGTAGCTCTACTAGACCTGCATGCACTTCACATGATGACAATCCACAGGAGCTGGTGTCTCTAGGCCAAGCATTCCAGTAAGTGAAATTCATTGTTTTAATATTCCCTTCCCCCATTTCTCAACCAAGGGGTCTTCCATCACTAAATCAACATGACCCAGACTGGTGCAGGAAGACAGAGAACAGGACAAGTGCAGACTTCCTGAAATTCAAATGGAGTCGAAGAGGTCTTCTGCAATATTGAGTTTTACTGTGGTATGGAGATGACTCAAGAGAGCTACCCTGGGAGGCCAACAGAAGAAGGAGGTAGCAAAAAAAGCATGCTACTGGTATCAGTATAACAAGAATGGGTGAAAACCATCCTAGAACTGCGGCAATCTGATCACTCCACCCCTGTGGCTTTATCATCACACTGGTCACAGATGAGGGCAGGAGGGTTTGGGGATGAACATTTGCTTTGTGCTTTGCTGCTTTCTTCATTCCTGAGGCCAGAAGGATAAGAGCATCACCTATGACGTGTCAGTGCACTGGCAATTTCTCGTGCTAAAGAGAAAACTGGGCTTGGCAACACCCTGTTTTATGGATGGCCCAAACCGCCCAAGGGAGAGGACAGAAATAGCACCTTCATCCTTCCTACATCACCTGCCCATGTGGGAGCCACCACATCTGCCCTCCTGTAAGTGGCCCATCCAACTCCTACAGGACATCTGAAAGTGCTGGTAATGATGAAGGAGGGTAGTGTCTTATGGTGTATAGTGCACAGAAACAGTAAAAAAAAAGAACCAGAAGGTTTACGATGTAATTAAAGGGTTTAATTCTTTACATATACTGTAAAACTGAAAATCCAGGCTAGGTGCATTTGAAAACAAAGCAAACCAGATAAATGTGAGCTGTTTCACACTAGAATATGGATATATTTATGTGGCAGACTGAACAAATAAATTAATGGTTTTTTTCTTATAATGTAAATACTCACAAGAACACTGGAGATCCTAGCAAAGTCATCTGGATGGGGATATAATGCAATGCAGATGTGAAAGTGCTTGAAGGGAAAGAGGGAGCATGCAAGCCTTTCCCAAGACTCTCCTAACACCCTTATGACAGTGATCTGCCTCAGTGTTGTTGTTGGCATGGCTCACTCAGCAGCCATCACATCCGGGCCTCATAATTGAAGCTACAGGCCCAATTCATTAAACAAAGATTTACTGGTGTTAGGAGGGTTTTGTCATAGATCTTGTTTTCATAAATGGGGCTCTATAGTGCATGTGATTTACAGAGAAAAGAAAAATCTGAATTATGTAGAGAAGTGCATGTGAGCAAGGTTCTTGGAATGAGAATAGTTTAGCATGGAAATGTGAGACAGATCTGGAGGAGAAGGAATTCAATCTCTCCTCTTACCTGCTGACATCCCAGGAGATGTCTCAGCAAGACGAAACCCCCCTGGGGTGGTTGTGGTGCTCTGTACATCACTCTGCTCCTTCTACTCCCCTGTGCGCTCCAGCAGCTCCAGGGGAGCTGGCAAGGAACAAGGGAGTCCCAGCTCCCACTGCTCACTGCCTTCCTAGCGTAGCTCTCCTGTCTCAGAGAACCACTCAGCTAAATGTTGAGGCCCTGTAGACGTCTTCTACACTTGGAGTGACTTTCCAGCCAGACTTGTAAGCAAGATTAGCGAGGGGAGCTGCAGCTACAATGCCAGTGGCTGTGGGAGCTACAGTGCAAGAGACACGCGCGAAATTTGGGCATGGTATAATAAATAATAATGGCAATACTAAATAATGGCATAATCAATCATAATAGTGAGCCAGGACCTGGCCAGTGCAAGCAGTGGAGTCTTGAGCATGTCTCATCCTAAATGGGTGTCTAAAACAACAGGATGTCCAATAACCCTCCTCTTCTCATTGCCTACCCAAGGGAGCCAGGGCGCTGATTGGACTCAAATGAGGGGAAGTCCTTCCACGGGTCCTGATTCAAACCTAATTGTCACCTTCAAGTCACAGTTGCCCATGAGGCAGAATACAAGCAGCACACATAGCTGTACAGTTCTGTCTGCATTGGCAGAAGCAACACAGCGACTGGATCCAAATGGGGAAGTCCTGAGGACAGACCAAAACTCTTCTTCCCCTTCTCTCTTCCCTCTTCCCTCTTCCCTCTTCCCTCTTCCCTCTTCCCTCTTCCCTCTTCCCTCTCCCCTAAAAACAGTTTATGCCTATTAGTTTTTATGTCTAGAGTGCAAAACAATTGAGTAAAATGTCCTGTTCTTACACTGAACCCTTTATATTTGTAATTAAAAGACAAGTATATTATTTTATCAAAAAATGTGGAAGTTTCTAATTTTTTTATGAGATTTGTATCTCAAAATTCATAAAAGGCTATAATGTGATTTACAAAGCCAATGAATAATGTACAGCTTAGTATCAGACATGTTGGAGCTGCTCAAAATCCGTGAGAGCCAGGAGTTAACAGACCTATAGAAGTGAACAAAGGAAACTATTACTTGTTTTGATTATGATGTGATGTTATAAGTATTTTGCTCTTGCAGATCTGATATGCTGCAGTGACCTACATGTGACACAAAGCTCTTCCAGAGGGTGTCCTGTATACAACCAAGCAATTTCCCTTGCCAGATCCTGTACGTACAAATGATTTTCTGAAAACATTCTTTCACATCTTTACTTAGGGATATCATATAGGCCAAGAAAAGTTTGTTGGATTTTTAATAAAAAGGAAGTGTGAAGTGAAGCATTTACTGCCTTTAAGTTGTTCATACTTGTCCAGCAATCAGAAGCTGTTTTCCAGAGGCCCTGCAGGTTTCTGAGTGCACATTGAATTTGACAGCATTTACTGTTTATGCCAAGCAGTATATTCTTAAGAACATTTGGAAACATTCACAGAAAAGGGAAATTTTGGACTTGAGCAGTGGGAGTGATCTTGCACAAAACCTGAAGCTAAATTTTACCTGTCCACTGGGAGAACAAGGTGAAAAGCCACCCTTATGAGCCACCAATTCATTCTACTCATTCAGTGTCCAAATAATGTATATTAGATACAGGTTGATCTTAAATCGCTTTTGACCAGGGAGTTATCCACTGAGTAATTTTGATTAAGCAAAAATATCATAGTCATAAGTAGTCGTAACCTGCTTGTGGTAAATTCACAAAGGAAAAAAAAAATGTTAAACCATCCATATATTACCTTTATTCTAAAAAGTTTATTCTGTTCTAATGACATGGCAACATTCAGGTATATCTAGTTAAACCCCACTGGAAAGCCATCAGCAACAGAATACCAGGAAAATCAGCCTTGATGCTTCAAATCCATATTTTTAATTTGCAAACCAAGAACCCTGTAGCAGAGGGGAAGAACCTGAATTTCAAATGCAATCTGACTGAAAACAAGAAGTTATCTTGGACAAACTCCACAGCAGTCATTCCAGGGATCTGATGACTGAAAACTATACTTTTAGATCAAACATATTTCATAACCCAGTTTCAGGGCTGATCTTTTTCTGTGTTGAAACAGTAGAACTGGAAAGACATTAAGAAGCCTGCCTAATAGTTACCATTCCAGCCTGTCAGAGTCGTATTATGGCACATAAAACTTTGATTAGATGAACAATCCAAAGGTTGCCAAGATAAGGATTCAAAAGCCAGGCAATACCAGAAATAAGGTCATTATGCTCAGTTTCAGAACTTTGAATGACACAGCCATATTATGTTTCTGGAGGAGTCATCACTGTCCTCCACACAAAATACATGATCTGTGTAATTAGTATCTCCATGAATGAAGATCTCATCTCTACTCACCCATATAAACCATGACAGCTTGAGCTTGCCAGAAAATTGGTTTTTCTGTTTGATGTGTGTCTTTCCTGAGTTTTTAGGATTTTTAAGCCTGGCACCTCATCCACCCAAAGTACAGCTACCACTGACTTTCAGTGGTACCACCCATCTCTTCAAAATCTGCTTGAATGAAGTGCCCTGCATCTCCTGGGGCAGAGGGACAGGGACTGTCCATCTTTTTGGGGCAGCACTGTCCTTTCTATCCCTGTCCTTCCTGGCTGCAATATGTGCTTCCATTCTGTTTGTGTTAGAGATGACAGACTCTGTGAGGTTCTAAAATCACAGCCTAAATATACCTTGAAAACTCTTCTGATCTTTCAAAGGCTGTTCTTTTTCTCCATGCTCTGCACTACAGTTCTTTTGCCACATTGCGAGCCCCTTCCAAAGAATGGAAGGACTGTCAGTCACCTCACCACTCATACAAGAATGACCACGCAAGAGTTTCAGGCCATAAAAAAACCCAGCATTTTTTGATCCTTAATTTGGATCTTGAAAGTAGCTTAAGCTAGGTATCATGGAAAATCTGCTGAAACATTTTAAAAAGTTTGTCAAAATCACAAACAGAAAGACTGAGAATTTATAAAAGAGGAAACTCTTCAACCCAAAGAATGAGTAGACTTGCTAGATGTCTCCAAAATAGCACTTTATGTAAGAACTAAAAGCATTTCTCCACATAAAGCTCAAAGCTAATAAGCTAATGATGGGTGTATTTTACAGACATAGATGGACTGCAAAGAATGCTCTACATCTTCCTCTAGACATTCACTGAGATTAGACTGACACCAAGAGTTATACTGAATTAAACCCACAGCCAAAAAGTGATAGTGTCTCTTGCTTAATGTGAGTAGCAAGTCTCTTCAGACTGAATTGCTAGATTTCTGTTCTACACTAACAATCTGTAGGACTAATTCACAATCCAATTGTTCGGATTATTAGATCAAGGTGAAAACAAATACTCATACAAATCACCTTCTTTCTTCCTACAGATGACTTCTTCAAAATGTTACTGTTCATTTGTAGAAAGCCCTGTTTGCAAGAGAAAGGAAAAGCATTACTTTGGCACTATCTGTAGGAGCATTACCTCTCTTTACCTTTTTTTCTGAAGGCTAAAATGTGGGAACTGAAACAGGAACTCTAAAAAGTTTCTGATTTAGATACCTAATGTGAGATATAATTGAATATTTATCATCCCAAATTATGTTTCAGGTTTTTGGCTTCCTGCTCATGTCTATTCTTTTCGATTTAGTTTTCACTGACACATATTTTCCTTAAAGCTTCCTGCACTGCAGGAAAGAAGAGCCCCCCCAAAGCTGGTTTGTGTAGATTTTTAAAACTGGCTTACATGCTAAGCAACACACACAGCTGCAGTAAAGGGCACTAGGCTTTTGATCTTAGGGGAAAAAAAGAATCTGAGTTTAAAGAACACTCATTTTATGCAAATAAAACTGTGCAGAAGAACAGTGTAAGAAAATCTGTGCCCTTTAGAGACCTGAGAAGGCAGCTGGTACGGCTCTGCAGGAAGCAGCCTGCTGAGAACTGGCCAGAGGGTCGGATTTGCAGCTGCTGGACTCAGACCTGGCCTTTAGTATAGTGGGAGCAGTAAGATGTGCCTGAGGAAGCAGTAGTTTTCCCTGATGAGGTTTCACCCCTTCCTGGCTCCAAGCAGAAAGGGGTTGCTTGGCTCTTTCCATTATAAGCAGATTTCTATCAGGCTGGATTCTGTGTTTTCTCTTGTCAAAAAAAAAAAAAAGACTGAATTTGAGAAATATTTTTTTGGTTGTATCTGGCAGGCACTTCCCTCTAGGGAAGCCTGTGCTCTGAATTTGGTCACTTCAGTAAAAAAGTCAGACAAATGCTTCTGGAGACCTACAGAAGAGAGATTGATGCATTACTCATGGGAACAAGAGTAGTTTCTTTTTGCAGGACTTACACCTTTTTGGGTTTTTGGTTTGGTTTGGTTTTTTTCTGCTATCATGACTGTGGATTTTCTCCCTCTTCGGTATCTTTCATATGAATATCCTACCACATCAGAGGCTTTATTAGAAGCTGAGGGGGAGAAGGGGAGAAAAAAGAAGTGCAGTTGCCATGTATTGCTTCCCACCCAGGTAGATCTGGATTGCTTGCCCTTCATCTCCTTAGTCTGTAACTCCAACAGGATGGGCATAGGTAAAAAAGGTTATGCCATGCTGTGTGACCTGCTGTGTGAATTTCTGATGTGTAATGTGTAATAAGCCAAGGCTGACATAGTGTGAGCAATGTGATGGCACTGCCTGCCTTTATGTTGCTACAGAAAAGGAGGTGGAGCAAGGCATTTGCGTTATCTTCCAGGAAAGAGAAGATGGGTGGACAGCTGGAAAAACAAATATTTTAAGAAAAACAGATGAGAAGCAACAGAGAACACAGTCATAAATATGTAGTTCTAGTCCATTTTCCTACCTTCAGATCTCAAAATGCTTCACCAATTTTTAAGATGGGAAGCACACAAAACCCGTATTTACGTCAGAATCAAGGGTGAAAAATTATCTCCATGCTACTGCACTCTCGAAACATTCCTTTTTCTTTCTCCTAGCTCATCTTTGTGGGAATCCAGGACACAGGAATATCTCCTGTCCTGGGAGGTTCTATTCCTCAGGACAGCACAACTTTTAGTCTTTGGCCACAGAAAAAGCTTCCAGGACTTTGTGAGAAGTGGAGTTTTTGTTAATGTATATAGTAGAAAATATTGTAGTTTATCAGAAGGTGAAAAAACAGGTTTTGGGCTTTAGTATGGAAGGTAGATGAAAGACAAGATGGAGGATTTTGGGTGTTAACTTAGTCTTCTTTCTTCTTCAACTACTCCATTTTCTGCGGTTTTGGTAGCACAGTGATTGGTTAGACAAAGCCACAGTGTTACATGACTGAAGAATAATTAGGAAATGGTAGAAAAATTAAAACATACTACATGTTAAACACGTTACAAAACTTAATTGGATAAGGTATCTGTGAAAAAAAATCCTTGAAATCATCCATTTTTGCATCTTGTTGGCACACTTCACTGAAGAGTGCTGAGCCTGTTGTCATCTAAGGCTCTGAATTGTGATAAAGAAATAATAAACATCTTTGAAGACTGAACAGCAAGGCCCGTCTGCCTCTTGCCACATTTCTAAGCATGGCACAACACCATCACAGAGGTCAGGGGGACCCTGTGGCGGTGAAGACTCCGACACATCTTGTGACATGTTTCAATATAGATGTCCCTGTCCCCACAACCGAGGTTCACTGAGTTCAAAGGTTGGAGAAAATCTAAAAGTTAGACTTGGAATTGAGATGAATTTCAGGAAAAAATGGCATTGATTTGGAAACAGCTCTTTCAAACTTTGAGAAAAAATGTGTAAGTGATGGGTGAGGTTAATGAGCAGCTGAACACTTAATTATTCCATTCAGTGGGTGTTCCCAGTCATCCTGGAGCCCAGCTCCCCAAGAAAGAAATGCCAAGACACAGCTTTCCTCGTCCAGCATGAAACTAACATGCCTAATCCCTTCCCAGTTATTCTTTAGCCATCTCCACCCAATCAACAATGAAGAACAAAGCCAACCTCCATAGACTTTTTAGCCCTCAAGCTATTTTCCATACAAAGGTGAAATGTCAAATTTGCCTATGCTGGGTCTGAAACCACAGGATTGGGATGGGACAATTCAGTTGCAGTATCAAAGTTAAATGGGATTATGAGTTACATATTTGTGACTGAAATATAGGATGGTTGGCATGAGAAGAGCTAGGGAGCTCTGGCTGCTAGGGTTTGGCAAGTGGGAAGAAACCATGCTTAATGCAATTTTGAAAATAGTATCTTATTGCTCTGCTTCCATGAAAACTGTCATTGGAATAAACTCCATGTCTTTTGAAATATTCATTAAAAATAAAAGGTTCTCCCTTGACAGAAGAGTCCAGTAGCCTGAAGTATCTAAGTCCAACCTCATAATTTGGGTTTGTACGAGACAGAAAAGAGTGTGGCTGCGATGCATTGACTTTTATTCCTTTTTATTAAAATTTTAGGGAACATCTCTCTCTTTTGTATTTTAAGAAAATTACATTTAGTAAAACTAGGATAAAGAGTGTCTGTGTAGGCTCTTAGTTGGTGTAGACTGATAACTAATAACTGGCATTCCAGTTTAAAAAGAGGAAAGAATTAAAAACAGGGTTTTGGCCAGAGTGCAAGGTGTAAATGAGATCAAGCCAGGCATGATACCAAGGGCAGGGAGGGATAAAAAGTAGGATGCTCTTAAGGGGTTTACTGAAGGATCAAATGTTGGTGATGTTGTTTTGGCCGAAGTGAGAGCAGAGGTGTTTTGTTCAGAACCAGGAGCACATGTCAGTGAAGCAGACACAGAACTTTTCAAAGGTCAGTGGTAGCTGGTGAATGTGGTGACACTGCTGAGTAATTTTGTTCATGTTGTGATCACTTCCTAATCCTGGGAAATCCTCTTACAGTGAAGTTGCAGGTCACTCTGCCTTTGGGGAATCTGCTGAAGCACAACCCGTGTGTCTCAGGGATGCTGAAAGGATAATCTGGTTGCTGGCAGTAGATGGACTGTCCACCTAGAAGCACAATATGGGGTGCTGTAATGGGTGCCCCCACAGACCTGATGGGAGCTGCTGAGGTCAGCTACATCATCCCAGGTAGGCCTGTCCTAAGGAGAGTTAAAACGAAAGTGGCTCAGGACAGACATAATTGGCACATGGTGTGGTTCTTGGGGTGGTCTTGTGCAAGGCCAGCAGACGGATTTCAGTGATTCTTTTGGGTCCCTGACAACTCAGTGTATTCTAGGATTCTATGACACGTGTCTCACAGGTAAATCCAAGGAAGTGTGAGCTCTATTTAAAGGTTTTCTGATTCTTTTGTCCCTGTCGAGGTCTGCCAAATGATGCTTCTAACAGTATGTCACAGCCAGACCAACAAACCAACACATCTTATATACCTGGCCTCCCTACCCTCACCTCCCACCAGCTTCTTATTTTTCTGCCCCTTGTCCAGGCTCCAGCTCAACAGGACTGAACAACTCTTCGAACAATTTGATCTCCTTGTCACCCTTCCCACCCTATCTCTGAATGTTCCGGTTAAATTTCCCTGTCTCATCCTGTTTTCACGCCGCTGCCCCGCAGCTCAGCCCGTGTTCCCGGGGTGAGCGGTGTCCGGCCGGGCCCGGTCTCTCCCGCCGCTACCTGAGGGCCGCGCCGCCGGCGCCATTTCCCGGCCCGCAGGTGGCGCTGCTGCGCCGGGCCCGCGGCCGGGCCGAGGCAGGCGCGACCCGCTCGCCTTGTGCCTCAGAAGAGAAACCCAAAGCGAACAGAACAAAAGCGAAATCAGCTTTCACTGACGAACAACCTTCTGCGGAAAAGGAGCAAACAGGAGCCAGGCGCGGTGGCAGCCTTCTCCCAAAGGAGCGGTCTTCCGGACGGCACCGCCGGGTGTGGGGAACACGGGCTTTTCCCGGCGGGTTGTGACTTAGTCGGAACACGCCTGAGGAGAGGTCGGGGCAGCGGGGCATAACGAAGATAACACGCAGTTAAGACAGAAACACATCATAGGCGTGACTTTTGTCTTGACTAACGTGAGGAGGGTGAAAGGTCCCTGAGGAGGACGTGGGGAAGGAGATCTGCCGCTGCCTTCCCAGCAACTTCTGCTGAAGAGCATCGTCTCACCCGGTTGCCAGAGGGACAGCGCTCAGTGCTCAGGGGACACTTAAGCCAACAGCCACGCTCAGGTGGGTTTGTGCCTGATGGGAGACCCGAGCTCTGCTGCAGCCATTCCAAACAAGACGCTCTCCTGAAAGCAGCCTGTTTTTCTACTGCCCCGCCTGCACATAATTGGGGGTTTTACCTCCATCTCAGCTCGATCTCTTCACATGACCACCCCACAGCTATTATGAACTTCTTCAGTTATTTATATGGTTCAAATATACCGACACTGCCTAAAAAAATCCTTAGGACAGAGTTCTAGGAAATTGGTCAGAAAAAAATCTTAGAAACTGAGTCATTTGGGATGGGTTGAACTTTGCTTTTTTTTTTTTCACCAGCTGCCTGCTGTGTTTGTCAGATAGAGATTTAACTGAGAAAGGGTCTTGGAGTTCAAATGCCTTCCCTGCTGCAGCGAGGTGGAGCATGGCACAGGATGCAGCTTATCACAGATAACAGCTGTGTGTATCAGGGGTCTCCATTTCCTTCTCCCATGGTGTTTGCTCAGCTCCCTGTCTCTCCTGCCCACGCTGTGTGAGAGGCTGAGGTAGGCGATGGATTTCAGACCCATTAACATCTCTCCAGCCAGCTGAAGTCAGTGTCAGGGGGCACATCCTCCTGACTCAGCAGCAGAGGGCAGTTCTATCTCAGGGGAAAGGAGAATAAAAAAGAAATAAATCTCCTTTGCCTCAGGAGACATGAGTTGCACCATTCAACCCTGTCTAGGTGAAATGTGGACTTACATTACAAAACCGTACTGCTTCACTTGCATAGCTAAAGCAGTGCAACTTCTAAGCCATTGACAAAACTGTACAGGTATAAATGCAGTCCCCAGCATTTACGAACCACTGAACTTCAGCCAGAATAGACACTCAGGAGAGCTGTGTCCACACCAGGGTTTGGCAGTTTGAAAGGCTGAGGGTGGGGGAAATATTCAGGTACTCAGATCAAAACCATGAATAACTACTTTTGGTGTGGGTGGAAAAGGGGTTTTGCAAAGACTGTTTCTGAAGGTTTGAAAGTAATCCACCCTTGTTTCATTATTCCCACTCCTCCCAAATACTCTTTCTAAATCTTACCAAAAACATTATCCCAGGATTATTAAAACGCCAACGACATAGCCAATAATATTTTGGTAATAAAACTGCAGTAAAAGTCACAATGTTGTCAATGAACATCCTCTAATTGCATCAGTTGACAAAATTCCTGAATTTTGTTTTTAACTTCTCCAGGAGAATAAAAGGTGATTTCTACGTAAGGAATGTTTCTGTTTAAAATGTGTCCCAGGAAGCTGGTGGCCTCTGTTTGACTGTCCTGACTTGCCTCCCTGATGTGCCTGTGACTCTTGGGGGCAGGGAAAAGTGCTCTGTACTTTTGGCATGTTGCTGATATCCTTCAGGGGACCATTGGCTGAAGTGTCAGAATTGTGTAAAAGCTGCATGCGGTAAGGAGGATGTTGCAGGAACACGGAGGTGTGTTTGCACTGAGAGGGAAAAGAAGCTGAAGAGTAGTGCAGAGGGTCAGAAATGGTTTGTGTATACTTTTTAACCCCAGGCACTCAGGAGGAGGCTGAGAAGGGGAGGAAATAAGAAAAGAAGCGTATCATGAACTGAAGAGAGCAGTGACATTTTACAGCAGCCGAAGATCTCCTCCACAGTGTTTGTACTCCTTTCATGTGGTGTTATCAGAGCTCTTTGCAAGAGTTTATTATCATGTTTCCCCAGACAGCAAGCAGACAGCCATCCTGTGACCCACATCCTGAGTTTTACAGCCCTCCTTGTCCTGTGCCATCAGGGGTATTTATAGTGTGACCCACCGCTGGGAGAGCAGAGGACTTCCTTTATACTCTAAACATTACGCTACAATAATAATGAGAAAATGGGACAAATGGCAAGCTTTCCTGCCCAAAAAATGTCATAACCCCCTGCTACTTCAAATGACATGAGCCAGCCAGGTCACCATGCTCCTGACTCTGTGGGTTTCAGGGTTCTGTTGTTGTTGTTACTATGCTGAAAGACTAAAGGCTGTACCTGGGACAGTACATGGAAGGAAAATCTAAATATGCTGCAGACTAAATCACGTAGGGAAGGGGTAAGAGGAGAAGCTGAAGTTCCCTGGTTAGGACAACATCTGCCCACAGCCCTTCCCAAGGACTGGCTGTCAGTGGCAAAGTGACCTACAGCAGGCCTGTAAATACACTGCTACAGTGTAGCACCTCAAAGAGAATTTATGGTTTTTTCCTTTTTTTTTTTTAATTTTTCCCAGGAATTTGCCTTGATCTTAATTATTGTTACAATAAGTAATCTTTTAAGGGGTAAAAGGAAGGGGTTGGCTTCCTTCCTTTCTGCATCATCTCCTGAGGTATCACACTTCTGCAGGCTGGTGTTAGCACCTCACTGCATAAATGGTGCAAAGGGATTCCCCAGGGGGCTGTTTTTCTTTCCCCCAAGAAAGGGACGATATTGAGGGATAAAATAACTTTAACCGAATGTGGTAACATACCATTGTTGCCCAGAAAGGTCAAACAAAGGGGCTGTGAGAGGTCAGTGGGAGAGATAAAGAAGATGAGGTATGTGCAGAGCAAGATAAGAGCTGAAGGTCTTATGCAATTACCAGGGGTCAGGCATGTGCGGGCTGGAGTGGCAAAGGGTGAGTGAGCTAGTGGCTATCCCAATCAGTCTGGAGAGGGGGAGAAGGGAACCACTTCTCACCCTTAGCCATCCCTACACTTTCCCAGTGATGTGCTTTGCAGGCCAGGTTGGGCCTGAGCACCGACAGATTCGCTTGGCAGGAGCACAGACTGTGTTGGCCAGCCCCAAGCTGTCTGGTAGCAGCAAGCGGCCCGTGTGCCCCCTGAAACATGCCGTGAGAGTGCTGGCCAGGTGACATCCAAGAGCTAAAGTCAGAGATGGCTCCCTGCCGGAGGGGCTGGCATCAGCCTTCATACGGCAGAGAGGGTGAGTGGTAGCAAGTGCAGAAAGGTCTCTGCTCTTATGCTTTCACCTTTCCTATGGGGCTGTGTGTGGGTTCCCCAAAATATGGCTCATTGCTTTCTTCAGAATGTTGGGTGTCAACGTAACAGGAGAGTTTGGACCCTGGTGACTTCTGCCTTTTGTAGCAAATGGGCCCATGCTGTTATGCACTTCTGCAAAAAGTAATGAACAACATGTTTAAATTGATTCAGGGATCACAACTAAGGTAAAGAGTAGAAACAAAAACCCCCATATATCAGCAGTTGAAAAGAACTGAATACCTACATTCTCCTACCAGCAGAAAAAATTGGAAAGGAAAATTGGTTTCTAGACACAAACTGGGTGGAAAGTGGGATTATGCTGGACTAGAGACTTATACTTCAAGCAGGTGAGGAAGGAGAGGGTATAGTGAGATCAGGTTGGCTGAATGACAAAGAGAGAAAAACTGCCACAATGTTTTCTATCTTCAGCCTCCCCAGACCTGCTGGGTATTTTGTTTCACAGGTTTGTTGGTACCTTTGAGAAGTACTGGGATGAATCCACTACTCTACACAGCAATATGTGTGAGTGTTACAGTAAGGGCTGACCTGCTTGTGAATCAATGACGAAAGACAGAGCTGCACGTTCTAGCCATGAGCGACCTACACTTTTGCCTGGGGAAAAAAAATTTGTATTAACTTGATAACTTAGCTCTCTTGAAGTCCTATCAGCACAGATACAGAACATGCCATTCTTTGCTGCAACATAGCCAAAGTAAACTATCCCAGTGCCATATCAACTTTTGCAAAGGGAGGGGAAAACACTGACATGGAGTGGAAAATGCTCTGACGGTGTAGGTTTGGCCCGGGCACATGGCTGGTTGCCGGGCAGTAAAGGAGGAATCCGCCCTCGCACAGGGGCAGAACACACCCTGCAGGTAGCAAACAAACAGAACACAACCTGGAAATTAATGTCTGTGCTGATCTGAGACAGTGTGGATGTGGAAAGAAACTCTAAAGTAAAAAAAAAAAAAATTTTTGTACCTCATGCTGCAGACACCAGGTTTGGAAGTAGCAGACCCCTGGAGTATATTGCAGCCTTTTAACACTTCACCAATACATTTATCTTTCTTGAAGGCAGTGCAAACATCAGAGCACATGCTCCATTTTGCCTCATGATAACAACATCAACAGCATCACTGAGTAGTGTACTCATGCAAAATCTTTATTTGGAAAATGTCTTGTATTGAATAACAGCACCTCTCTGGTTTACATGTAAGCCTAGAAATAGTATTTGCATTGTGCAGGAAAAAAATACAAAGAAAATTTTTAAAACACATTCATCTTCTGATATCATATAAATAGTATTATAATTGCTTAGGTTTATTTCCTCTATTTTTATCCCACTAAATCTGCCTGTGGAATAGTGAGAGAAGAAAACCAAGGCAATGACATAGTATTAGCTTTGGAAAAAGGCCACAGTATCTTAAAAGTCAGTGGGGAGAATTATCTGTATTGTATAATGACAAAGACACATGGATACTGATTCGCTGTCTAGCATATTTATCTCCTTGTTTTCCTTCTATGTCAGGAATGGCTTTCAGGATGGTTCTGATTATTTTCTCTGCTGGTCCAAAGCTGTAACGAAAGCTGAGATTGCGGCTGTTAAGGGTAGAAAGTTCCTCCATTTTATAATATGTATGTTATTGTGGTTTCTCTTGGCTGGGAAATTTCATTTCTATTTCTAATCTCAGCCATGTGTTGGTCAATTCTGATTTAAGTTCCCTTCACCCTCTCCCTGCTGTGCAGCTCTGCATGCCATATTGCAAACATATTTTTCAGCATGGGTGGGAGGTAGCACTGTGGTTTGGGCTTTGCTATTGATATCAGGATTTCCCTTTTTCTTTATTTGAATTTGTTTTTCTTTGAAAATAGAATTGATGGTAAACAGGTTTTATTTAGTCCACAGGGGAGGGACAGAGAACATTTTCATGTAAATTATGGTAAGAAATCACAATTTTCCAACTTTTCTAGTTAATTCAGTGATATAGTCATCATCTCATGAAATCTTCAGTTTGAACCTTTATTTGGATTATGCAGAAGAATAGAAGTTTAAATTTTGTAGGCTCCACTTGTAATTAAAACCCACTCCAGTAAATTAGAGCTGCAGCAATGTGGCTTACTGCCAGTGGAGGAAAATTAGGGGATTGTTTGATCCTCAACCAAGAAAATACCAATGTCTTCCAGAAGGACAACTTTACACAAAACATTCAAAAGTCTGACAAGCTGTCAGTTCTCGCCATTCCTTTTAGCACTGTTTTGTCTATCTTCTTTGAGCTGGAGGCTGCTGCCAAGTAAAGATTCATTTCTCACATATATTTTGCCTCTATCAGATTTTGAAGCTGGACAAAAGGACCCACTTAGCAATTGCAAGAACTTTCATCATTTAAAATGCAAGAACATTTTAATTTCTGCATTTCTTGCAATCATACTACTGTTTTTCTTCCTTTGAAAGGAGGCAGTGAAGAAGATATCAACATTTTAACCCAAACAGAAGGTCAAGCACTATAAAACTATCATTCAGCTGGCTGTCCATGTAGCAAAGGCAATAGAATGTTGACTCTATATATTTATATTGATTTGTGATACTAAACATAAATATTTTTTTAAATTCCAGCATTTATCCTTAAATAAGCTTGATAAGACTGGTTATTTCCTAAGGGTGAGGGGTGAATTTTGTGACTTCACCAATTCAAGCATTGCTGTCCTTCCTGTTTTCCCGGAGTCATCGAATGTTTCAGTAAAAAGACTTGTGCCCCACATCAGGAGCTGGGTCAAGGAAAGTTGATGGTTTTGATATATGATGCTACTGTTTTCAATAAAGACAAACTTGTGGTATGAAATACAACAGCCCTTCTTATGCTTGGGGAAGCCTTCTGGGGTTAATATCTGATGAGTGCCGCTTGATCAGGTGTATTGGACCACTGGCCATTTCTGTCACCGGAAGTCCCAAGTCATTCAGAGGCATTTCCCTCCTTTGACCCCTATCCCCTCCTTCAGTTGAGGGGGTGGTGGCATTTCAAACGCTGAGGAGCTCTGCTCAGACCGTGCTTTGCCTAGCTCGGGACAACTCTAGCAAGGAGGATGGCGTGGGGCCCGCGAACCGCGGCTCTTCAGGAAAACCAACTTGCTGCTGGAGCTGGGGAACCGCAGGAGGGAGCGCCCTGCTCTCCCCAGATGCGTCGCCCCCGGGCAGAGCCCGCCCGCACCCCGCTCCCGGTGCCAGTCCCGCTGCCGCTCCCCTTGGCCCTGCCGCACCGGGAGGGGCCGTCCTGCCCTGTCCGCGGCGCCCGGGCCGTTCAGCAGCCTCGGAGTTAGCGGGTGGCTTCTCTTCCTCCGATAGGAGATAGGAGCCTGGAATGTCGTGTTCCTTTTTATCTCCCTGCCACCAGCCGCTGTTACCGGCACCAGCCCCTCAGGATGTGACTGTCCCTTCTGGATTTCAGCAGGGTAAAGGGAAGGAGATGGCAGGTTCTCTTTAGCCATCCAGGTCCCGACTGTCCCCATTAAAGATTTTTTAAAAATGTATGAATCTGTCAGGTTTGGAGGTTTTTGCATGAATTTCTGAGAATGCTCATGAAACCAGTTATCTTCCCCCTCCGCTTCCCCAGCTACAACAGCGTAGCAGCAGCACGAGCTGGATACACAGCACGTTGTAAAAAGGTGATTTCTGAGGTTCTAGCTCTGCTCCTCCCCCTAGAATAAAGGCGGAGTTCCTCACTTTTCGCTGTGCTTGCATTTCAGGAGGCACTGAAAGCAGCCGGCTGCATCCTCCACCTCTGCACCCGCTCAGCCCTGAGCTCCTGCTGTTGTCATTGCAGCGACAGCTGTTACCAAGACAGTTTTACGTACCCACTGAGACAGACACGGGCAGCCACCATTTACTGTTTTTTTAAACCATACCTGGTGTAAAACGGGCTCTCTGTTCACTGCAAACCAGCAAAAGGTTTCTGGAAAGGTGGTTCAGCTATGGTACCATCCAGTCCATTCCAATAGCTGACCCATGGCATCAACACTGTAGAAACATTGAGGCAAAACTGTTCAGAAAGCTGTACCCTATGGCTTTCTCAGTTGCCTGTATCACACTATCAAATGAAACTACCAGTGGTGTTAGAGGAATACACAGTTTTTAAAGGGTACTAACTATGCTCCTTCATCCACTGGTCAGTCACGTACTGCTGCAAAACAAAGCCTACCTACTTTTTAGGTTTTAATGTTTTGGTTTTGGCCAACAAAACTTGTCCTGCAATATGTTGCTGTATTTTAATAAGATCTTGGATGTTTATGTGCTTTGGAAAAGTAATTATTTGACATGACTGATGAAACAGACACACTACAGAATCAATTAACCTATTCCTATCAGAACAAAATAAAATGTACAGAAAACTTTTGTTCCATGTAGACATAATCAGAAGGTAATAGGAATGCTTATATGGGACAATTTACAGTTCTTCAGCAATCAAGGTTAAATTAAAATTTTAAATTAATTGCTACACAGCTTCACTGGTAACTGGGAAGATGAGAGTTGATGAAGTTCTTTCTGAACAGTATTTTCTGGGCAGGATTCAGGTGGGGAGGCACCAGGGGGGAAAAACATGTTTTGTGGCTATTTACAAGTCCCTGGATGTCCTAGACGGTGAAGAAGAGAGGTGAATATAGTAAGAGTGGTAGAAACAGTTTGTCAACAAGTATTGCAACACAGCATGCACAAGAGTTACTAAAATAAATTATACACCATAATTTCTTTTCAAGCAAGCTTTAAATAGTCCATATGTAACAGAATCATGTGTTACAGACAAGAAACTCTTGCTGCCAAAACACAGGGTGAGTGTTTTTCCCGATCGTTCTTTCCAAATTACAGACTTAGGAAAAAATATTTCAAGAAATTACAATATTTTAAAAAATAAAATTATGCTAAAACCCAGAAAAGGCGAATAGAATAGACCAGTGAAGTACATGAACAAGTCATCAGAATAATATTAGTACACAGGTACTTACAAAAAACATACAGGAATGGACATAAAGGCTTTTAAGACACAGATTCTAAGCAGGCTAATTCAGGATCAAAGGGCAGAACGCATAGGCTTTATTATAAATTCTGTCATTCATGCATTTGTGTGTGCAGATAAAATATATTTAAAGCCATGTATTTAAATGCCATCAAAGACACCTGAACTTCTCCCTAGCAACACCTGGTGACTTCAGAGAAGAACCCAGTTTTGCTTTTTTTTTTTGTGCACTGGCCTAAACTCATAATCTGTAAAAGGGAACAAAGTATAAGAAAGCAAGCAGGTATTTTATCTGGCCCATTCAGCAACCTTGGGACAAAGATCCAAACCCATTTTTTGGTAATCAGCGTCCCCAGAACAGAATGGCAGCAGCACCAGCCTGGAGAGTTCTCAGTGTGTTTCAGAAAGTGGCTTCAAGAAGAATGATGGAAGGGTTGAGTGGGGAAAATTAGAAATGAACCCTGTGATAGATAGATAGATAGATAGATAGATAGATAGATAGATAGATAGATAGATAGATGAATGGCTTTTTTTTTCAGAGCAAAATAAGGTAGCACTACTGAGTAAGTGGCAATATGACGTGTGCATTAAGATATAAAAGTGAAATCTGCTTGGGGCACCTTCACTCAGAAGAATAAGTCTTCTTAAAATATAATAATAATAATAATAATACTTCTTTATACTTGCCACTTGTTAGCAATTGTTTACATCATAGAAAAATAGATAGCATTCTGTAACAAGAAATATAGTTACTTTGTTAAAATGGGCTATTTTAAACCAGCTACTATTCTTTCATATAAAGAATTTCTAAACAGCAAAACAAAAATAGGTAATACTGAGTGCAAAACAGCCAGTGGTATACTTTGCATTGGTTTGAAACATAGTTGCCAGCTACTATAATTACATGTTCTGTACACTGCATTACAAAAGTCTTCCATCTTTTAGAAGATTTTGGGTTTCATTTTTCTTCTTTCTAGGTGGCAAGTAAGTATTTAATCCAAGTAAATTCAAACTCTGGAAGTCAGAGATAATTTCACAATCAGTCTTTGCTACCATTCTTTCACATTCCTTCCCCCACACAGTGCAGCAGCACTTTCTACTTATGGCCAAAAATCCCTTAAGTTAAACAAAGTTTAGAATGTAGATACTTAGAAGTTTAGCTTATAGACTCACATTCTTTTAAAAATAATTTCACTTATTTCCCACCTTTACATTTACACCAATGTGACACTTCACTTGAGGCATTTCATCATCCTTGTTAAAGACTGAAATAAAGTTCAGATGAAAACTCTTTGCCAATGGTAGGTATTGTCTTAAACACTACAAAGCCAGATGTTTCCAACGTAGAAGTCAGATTTTTAAGCGGTCTCTGCAGCAGCTTCAGACATGAATAGCTAATTCCTAGTGGCAGTGGTAAAGGCATAATCAGTACACCATGAACACCACAAATGGAGACAATTTCCAAACATTAAAGAACAAAAACCAAACAAAAAGCACCCAGAAAAAAAAAATCAGTGACACATTCTTAGTAGAGCAGAAATTTCTCTATTCTCCTCTTCATTAATCTCACACCTTTTCAACTTTGGTGGGGTCATATGTATCTGGAAAAAAACAAGAAAACACTATTAATAATGCATTGTGAAATCTACTCAATATTGCTAGCTGTGGAAATAAGACATCTTTTCCCTAGTTTTTATTTTAAAAAAAAGAGAAGCTGATAATGGACTTGCCACATTAAAGATACATATTGCATTCCTGACCCAAATTCTGTATTTTTACCAGTATAAGTCGGGAACAACTCTGATCCAATGCATGAAGACAGAATTTGGGAAGGCCTTGGGTAGGTAGGAACAAGCACATTGAATGCTAAGAAACTACTTCCAGTTGTCAGGTGCTTTGACAGGAAGAAAAAGCCATAAGAATTGCTTCCCCTTGTACTGAACACTAAGGACCGGTAAATGCTTTAAGCATCCTAGCAGGGTGTGTAAGGCTGGCTGAAGGAGTGATTATGCCATGCAGTCATCAGTCTTTTCATTTGATTGCAAATCCTTGGTTTCAGATTAAGTCAACAGAAAACAGGAAAGCACAGCTGTATTCCATCTCTATGGTTAGTCTGTCTTGCCTCAGTCTGCAAAACGCAGGTCATGTTTCAGCCTTACTCACTAAAGCACTGGACTGGCTTACTAACACTCTTCATTTCCAGCCTCACTCCTGACGGTTCACAGGACATACCACAGGTTGGTTTTCCTTTTTCCAAATCCCCGAGGACACCCTTCTATCCGATTTTTCAATTGGATTTATCCCACTGCTGGCCATGAAGTGAGCAGACAGGAGCCTTTTCCTTCACCCTCGTCACTCTGGGACAGGATCGCGATGAAAAGGCTTCGCCCTGTGAGGTCTGCCTGCCCGGAGCCATCACGCAGACACCTGACTTGCCCTTGGGGCGCACGGGCACGGCGTGGAGCAGCCAGGGCTACCTAGTGAGGAGTCTGGAGGCGCACGGGCCCGGCCAAACCGGCACTGCAGCCGCGCTGCCGCGTGCTGCTCCTCTCTTACACAACCCGAGGATCTGTGCTAACCTTAAACGTCCCTCCCGTAGGCTGTACTCCCACAGCGCTCGCATTTAAACAGCTGAGCATGGAAACAGTTCCACACATAAATATCACACTTTGGAGTAGAACGTCCGTCCTCAGGACTTGCGTGTTGATGTGAGTGAATGTCTTCATTCAAACATAAAAAGCATAAAAATCCTCCAGGGAAATTTTGGCTCCTACGTGCGAGTGTCCATCTGCTACATCCACATTCATGTCAAGGGGGAACTGGCTAAGAAAGAACTTCTGGATTTGGCCCCAGTGGGTGGATTTGAGGTGCAGAATCTTTTCTCACTTTTCTTGCCCACCCTCCTCAAGCTGCTAGTCCAGCCAAGAAAGAAGTCTGTGCCAGCAACACCTATGATTTCTGCTAAGCCTTTTCTGGTATTTCCAAACAGACATCACATGAATGTAAAAAATCAACAGGAATGAAGTTTTTGAGGGCTAGTGTGCTCTAGGATAATGCTGGATCTTTTTAAGCTTAACGTGCTGGTGGTGTATGAAGATGCCTCTAAATCAATAAGATTTTTTTGATTGTAAATATTTTGCCATTTAAACTGTTCAAACATAAAATTCTGAAGTGTTCTGTGACAGGTGTTTTTGACGTAAGAATAAAAACAGATTTGCATTTCAGAAACCTGCTTTTCCTAAGACCAGACACATTCACATTAACAGAATTCCCCACAAAATTTCAGGTGCTCACTGTTTTGGGGAGTGGCAGGACAGGGGTGGGGAGGAAGGGAGAAAACCAGGCCACAAAACATGGAGCCTCTGCGTGGCTCAGTACATTCCCTGAAAGCTTACCCACATCCTCAGCACCTAAACCAAGAACACTAAAGTGCCAGACTGACACGCTAGGTCATCCTTTTGAGGGGGACAGACACTGGAGTTCTAGCACTGATACAGAAATGTTTATTCAACATTTGGTTAAGCTTATTCAAAATGCTCACTACAGAAACAAAGCCAGATTAGCAGCCTCATGTCTTCAAACAGCAAAGGAGAAAAGACATCCAATGCATTTGGGAACACTTGGAGATGTTCTCCTAATGGCAGTATTTGCATAGTAAGATGAGCTTCTTGCACTCAGTTTTGGCAGGGCTCTTACTCCTAGATGACTGTTCGTCTGCCAAACTACATTATACATGTGAAAGCCTGTTTCTGCTAAGGGCTGCAGCCTCTGTGACAGGCCCGGTCTGCAATTATAAGACTAACATCACCCTACCTCACTCCAAACAGAGTGGCCTTTTAGAATGGAATATCAGCCCTTTGAGAGCAACAAATACAATGGTTTTCCAGGATTAATTCTCATTTGGGCCTTCAATGGTACCAGTGAGCTACTGTGGAAATTTGAGTGAGACTTAACAGAGGAAGACAACATCAGACCTTTTTACAATCATGAATCTACAGTTCCTCTGCAAGGTGAGGCTTTTGGGGCCATCAACAAATCAGAGTCTCTTTGGATGGGAAGAGGACAGTGGGGGAGCCAGCTGCCCACCCCGTGTGTGTCACCCTGCAGTACTGGACACGCACAGTAGAAGGGACATTCATGCCATCCAGACATGGGGAGGGCTGTTACGGCTATGAGGGAGCTGCTGCAGTGGGAACACACTGCAGAATTCAAGCCTGGCATTGTCAGCAAGAGGGATAAATTTAGACCTAATTTACTGCAGAATAACTCTCCAATAAAACGCACACAATCTGTTTTGATACATCCCTGAAGTCATGTCACCACAACAGTTATTTTCTTCACTCCAGCAGAAACCCCAAGGGAAGAAAGCATATGAATTGCATGTGGGGCATACTAGACCTGATGGGTACAAGAAAGCTGAATCAGTCTGTTTGAAAAATCTGGTCTGGAGAAATACAGTTCAGAGAAGAAAGAGACGAAGATGTGGGATACAGAAAAATACACAGAGAAAAAGGCTGGAAGGCTGCAGGAGTCAATACTTAGAACCCATACAAGCATTTCTTTTCAGTTGGAAATGCATAAATCCAGTTTAAAGTATACTCCATTTAATTTCAGTTTGTCTGTAATGGAAAACTGTGAACAGATTTATATCAATGACTTAAATTAATAACCTGTGCAGATTTCAAGGTAAAGTGTCAACTGTAACAGAAAGGATGGAAAAAGGAAGGAGGAGATTAATACTAATTTAACAACTTTTACACTGTATATTTGCTCACTCCAATTTATTTAATGGACTAGGCAGGTGGTCTGGGAGATTTATCCCTTTACACAGGTCTAAAACTGATTTTCAGTTGTTCAACAAAATGCTAAATGAAAACTGTTCTAGAGAGGGAACAGCTCATGTTACTTTGGGGATGCATATGAACAAATTTATATGTTTTAGAGAGATCAGAAACATCAAAAAATAGGGAAAAAAAAAAGAAAAAAAGGTGTTCACTGAAAAAGTCAACTTTCCATTTGTCTTGGGGTTAACAGTTATTCTCAACATCTGATCTGGAAAATATTCATGAGAGAGAGAGAGAATTTCCAGGCCCCTATATGCAGCCATTTCCCAGAGGCTTCATAGAAGAACATCAGATTTTTATTTTTAGTTTCTTCAGAACTATGATATAGTATGTGTCTACTTAAGTGTTAGAGAAGGAAAAACATTGGCATTCAAGCAACAGCTATGATTAAATCACCACATGTTCCCAAACACTGGCATTAGAGGGACTGTCTTTGAACTCTGCTGTTTTAGCCAGGCCATTCTCTGTAAAAATTAGACAGAGATAAGACCTTAGGGAGCACTCCAGTCTCTGTGAATGAATTTAGGTATCACAAGTGAGTTTTACAGTAACTATTCCTAAAATGCGACCAGAGAACACTCATCTTTTCCACAAGGAGAGCAAAGTGGGTGGCTCCCAGATGAGGATAGTACCACCTACAGCCTGTTACTATTTGAGTAGCATTACGTGGGCATAAGCAAACTGCTCATGTCCATTACATAAGGAATGAGTACCCATCTGGATCTCCCATAACAGGGTCTTACCTAGAGAAAAATCTCTGTCGACCTTCTTCTTGTCCATTCCACCTAAACATCCATTTTCACTGAGAGAGATAACACGCTTGGAAACAGCTCCTGAGCTTGCCAGTTTGCCTGCTCTCTCCTCGGGTACCTTCGACAGCTTCTCCTCATCCACCTCCTCTCCTGAGTCTGCGCTCTTAATGCTCAGACGTCTCATCCGCGACACAGAGTCCACTTCTTTCATCCGCACCAAGCGATCCATGGCAGTCCGGCTGGGGGGAGACGTGAGCTTGCCTTGGAGCGTCTCTATCACTTTTGAGGTGCTCCTCACTCTCTTTTCTGAATGCTGATAAGCAGATGACTTGCAAACTAAGTTTTGATCCTCACCTTGGCTGGGACTCACAGCTTGCTCAAGAACTTGCTCAGTTACCAGTGGTTTAGCGCTGGCTTCCTGGTGAGCGGCCTGGCATTCATCAGTGTATAACGACCGTCCTCCTGCTCTGACAAAGAGAGCACTCTCTGTCCAGCCACACTTTCGTCTGCCTTCATAAGAATCTTCTTTTTTTCCTTCTTTGCTACTTACTGTGCTCCCTATCGTTGATGACTCCAAGTCCTGAGCACCGTTTGAAGGGCTAGTGCCCGGGTGGGGCCCAACATGGTCATCTGGAAGGAGAGACTCTACTGCTATATCTATACCTAAAATTCTTGCAGCTCTTGCCTGCAATGACTCATTCACAGGGATTTCCACTGCATTTGCATCCGAAGAGTGATCAGAGTTGTTAGCACCAAGTTCTGGGGCCCCATCAAGTCCCACTGACCTCAAATCTGGCTCAGAGCACCTCTTTGTTAGTGACAACCGTACTACTGACCCTCTCTCTAATACCCTATCATTTGTGGGAGTTGCACCTTTGCTCAGTTTAACAAAGTCTAGGTAATTTTGGTCTTTGCTCATCTCCTGCAAGACAGGGTTATTGAAAGGATTACTGTGACATGAACTACTTGGGCTGCTGGACAAAACTCTTTTGACAGGGCCCACATGAACTGGCTGTTTGCTTGTTCTGCTCTTGGCTTCTCCCATCCCCATTTCTGTTATCAGACTTCCATCTGCTGGCCTGACTCCTCCACTGCTCCCTCCTGGCTTTGAAGAGCCTTGAGAGCCAACCCATCTTGGCTCACCACCATGCGCTGTCCCCATGCTCCAGCTTTCAGACTTACTTTTAACTCTCCCTGACCTAAATACAGGCACCTCTGGCACAACCATTTCTGATTTCCCGCCATGTTTTGGCTCCTGGTTTGATTTCTCATTTCTGGACTCCCTCCTCTGCATAAACGCACCTGCCTGCAGAGGAGCTGCAGCACTTTCCAACTCTTCTTCACTGCTTGGGCTCTCCTCCTGCCCTTGCAGCTCCTTGTTAAAACTTTCTAGCTCACTTATTGCATCCCAGGGACGGCGACTTACAGGTTTCAACAGGAACTGCCCAAATGGTTCTTTACTGTTGCAGGGAGCACCTGGTTCTCCCTTAACTACATCTCCCTTGGAGAGAAGGCCATTTTCCCTCTCTTGGACAGGCACAGGCCGACTCTGGTGGGCTTTTGGGGAGGGAGACTGAAGGACAGAGGTGGCAGTCCTGGAAAATGCACTGTTGCTAGACTGGCTGAAGTGTGTCTGGCCCTTCATACTGTAACCACTCTGCCTGCAGCCTCTCTCACCAGAAGGTGACCCAGTCTGTTTTGCCCCTATCGTGGATGCTGTACATCCCGGGAGTTTTGGAGATAGCGGTGTGCTGCTATCAGGCTTCCCAGGCTTTGTACCATGGAAAAACTGTGGGCTCTCAGGTTCTTCAGAGAAACTAGTCTGTGTCTGCTGGTCTTTGTACTGATCACCTGGCCAGGAGCCAGAATATTTGAGCTCTCTGTGTTTTGTAGGCTGAATATATCTGAGGTCATTCATTTGTTTGAACTCTTCTGGTCTCCACAGCTCTTGTTTTTGTAACTCATTTTTATTGGTCATGCTTCCTGTAAGCGCTTGTAACTCCAAGTCTGTTGAAGACATACTTAAGAGACTTTGTTCTTGCAAAGCCCCATTGTTAGAAAACCTGTTCTTATCAGGGCTCTGAGTTATGTTGTTGTTCCTATCTGTATCTGGCAGATTGGATTCTGATTTAACTGGGATGGAGACCAAACAAAATATAGTTTCATTCATTTTTTTCTTTGAACTCTTTTTGCTCGGCATCCCAGTTCCAGGTTCAAACTTTTTCACTTTTGTAACAGTCTCACAGGTGTTGTCCATATGTGAATTTCTTACAGAAAGTTTGCCTTTCGTGTACTCTGTGCTGGCTTCGTTACGGGGGCTGTGATTAGTTGCACTACAATTGTCTCTTTGGTCCATCAAGGCACAATTTTCCTGATCTCGGATGGATGGTGCCAACCATCTGTTGCTATGGGTGGAGCTGTCGGAAGTTCTTTCTCCCTTTGCAGAACTGGACAAGTTCGATGCATCCACAAAGGCACTGTTGTACTGTACTTCAAGATTTCTCTCTTGCAAAGCACCAGAACTGGGACTACGTGCATTTTCAGCGTGGTTAGAGTTGCCCTGCAGACCTTCCAGTGGCGCAATTTTAAAATGTCGTATCCGAGGATCATCAAAGGGAATATACTGAACGGAACGCAGGTGGTCAGCAGGGCGCCTTGCATGGCTTTGCTTCCCATGAGGAAAATGGTTGTCTTTGCAAGGGTCACCCCCCACTTCAAAAGTATTCATGGCTGGTCGTTGGCAGGGGATAACCCGCTCTGCAGGACCCTGTGGATCACTGCCGGCGCACGTGTTGGTGTTAGGCACTTCACTGGGGGAATGTGGGGTCACGTGTTGGTGAGGTGGGGATTTGTAAGAAGGAGGAGGTACGTACACTGGGGGCTCCAAACCAGAGTCTGGAATGCCAGCATCTTGCCTTGGCTCACTGACTTTGGCTAAGTAGGAGATAGGTTCCTCTTTCTGGTAGTGGTCCTGGAAACCCACGGTTTCTGCAGGTGCCCTAGTCTGCCGCTGCAGTTCATAGGATGGAGGCTTGAGAGGTCTCCCATACTTGGGCTTCGCCAGGGGAAGGAAATGGCCTCCCGTTCCATGGTGCTTGGCTGGTTCCACACTCAGTCTGTTTGGTGGATAGGAGGGGGTTGGGGTTTTAGTGACGCTGAGCGAGCTGTTACTGTTGGTCAGGGCGGGCATTTCCACGCATCTCATGCTCTCAGGTGAGAGGACCCTGGGCAACGACTGCGATTTCCCCCTGCTTTGGGTGCTGAGTGCATTGTCTCCCAGGGTCAGCGAGTACAGCTCTTGGAGCAGCTTCTCCCTGTCACCCTCGGACATCTGCCTCCCCACCTTTTTTGGCTGGTTCCAGTTTTCTATTTCCAGACTTTGCCACTTGCAGTCGCCGGGCACTTCACAGCTTTCCTGCAAGCCGCTTCTCCTGCCATACCCTGCACCCGTCCCCACCTTCAGCTGACTCTCCTTGGGGTGCCGGGCTGCCCCCGGGGCTGCAGCCAGGCCTTTCATCTCCCCGCTGGCCTTCTGGGAATAGCCCAGCAGCACGCTGAAGTCTTGTCCTCGTCTTCTCCAGTAGGTGAGATCTTTATCAGTCTTGGGCTGGGAAGACCATGCTAAATGAGGCCTGTCATAAACCCTGGAAAAAAAAACAGTGTCAGAGGCAGTGTGCACAGGTGCCTGTTCTTTCTACCATGGGTAAGGCCGTTAGGAGCTCAAATGATGTGTTATGTCAATGAGGTTTTGAGTAATCTATCTGCAACCAGATGACAATTTTAATGAGAGGATTTAAAAGTCAGTCAATTAACGTGGGTAACGGAAGGGACAGAAGCTCTTTTGACATGTTGTTAGCTATGCAAAGATGTTAGAAAGAGAGATAAATGCACACAATTACCTGCTGTGCAAACATGCACAGCTCTCCTTGATGGACATTAGAAAATTCCCTGCCCACAAAAAGGTGTTTGGGGCTAGATGATCTTGAAGGTCCCTTCCAACCCAGACCAGCCTCTGATTCTTAGATGCCATTCTAAAACCAGAACTGACTGTCTTTCTGTACCCTGCTAAATCAAAATACATAGATGTCAAGGAGATACTGCAGTGTTCAAGTTTAATAGGATTCCAAGAAGCACAGGTAGGGAGAAGAGGTAGACGTCTATATTAGAAGATTTCATAAGATATAATCTGTAAGAAACATGATTTGCATCCTGGTAAAAGTGCTGAAATTAAACATGTCAGTTTCAGAATTGATTCTTCATTTTTCTGAGGGAACAAATTTCTTCAGGGTGCTTTGGATTAAATGACACATGTCACAACAATGGTGATGTATCAATACAGTTCTGAATAAGATGGAACCAATATTTAAAATGTAAAATACTTCAAAATAAGTCTAAAATTCTTAAATAAAAGAATCTATTAATGAAATATCAAAGACATTAGATATCTCAGATTAGAAATTCAGAACAGATATTTACACGAACAGAATAGGTTCTTTCTGAACAGAGTGTAAACTGTTTTATACATTTCTGCAGAACAAAATTGGTACCCTTCTATATAAATAATTAATTTTCTACTTGAATTGCATTCTGCTATTCTTATACCTAGAGGTGTCCAACAATATAACTGCCTTTACACTATGTGGCTGCCACCAGCATAGGACTGGAAAGAAAAATCAAAATTGACAGAAATAGGACAAGTATGTAGATAGAACCCAAGAATTTCTTCCTCTTCCTTCTACCCCAAGGTATATAAACAGTGTCATCCGGCTCCTTTTTACTAAAAACAATGATCTATTTAAATAGGAGTTTGTGAAGACATAATACAAGTCAAAATTCAGAATGGAAATTAAGCCGTCCAGATCCATGGCAATTTTCTTTTATGTATATTAACTTCATCCTATGAAAAGTTTAGAAACCAGACTGGAATAAGGAGCATCTTGTTTATATTAATTCAATTGGATTAAGATTGAACTTCCGAACAAAATGTTCTGCCTCTGAAGCATGAAATCCAGTTTGACTGCTAAACCCCAAGAAGGAACAGACGTCTTCATTAATCAATGAAATAGAACAGGACACCTCCTATATCAGAATCTGATTGTGGTAACAACCAACACTTCCATGTGGAAACATACAGCTGAACAAATGCTAATCTTCTATCTTTTGATCTTATCCCCACACTGCTGTGGCACCATTTGTATCCGTGTTTAGAAAATGAGGTGAGAAACAAAGTTCAGCAAGAGTGAGGAGGAAATGGACAGGTTGCTCTTTCTGATTGATTTTATCCATCATTGTGAAAGGGTCTACAGAAATTGCAGGAAGTACAGTTGTAGATTCCAAGATCAGAAGACACCATTACAATTATTTAGTTTGACATCTTGCTCAGCACAGGCCATCAGACTTCTTTGAGGTGATTCCTGCTTAAGTAGTAGCATCTCTTAAAGAAGCACCTAAAACTTCTGATTTTTAAATGCCCAGTGATGTTGCAAAGCTTAATTCACCATTAAAAAAACCCCACAAAGTAACCCAAAATTGTTCTCAACAGAGAGAGCCTCTCCATTTATTTGAAACTCTTTAAAAGATTAAATTTATTTTTAAAGATTAATAACTAAGCTCCAGTAATGAACTTCAGAACGCGATACAATCCACTATGTAACCTGTACTGTGTCATCATTGCAACAAGAGTGTAAAAAAGATATTTAAAAGGGAGCATTTAGAGCATTTTAAACCTGATCCTTTCTAAGATCTACTTGTAGGACAGACAGTATCTGTCTCTCAAAGTCCTGGCTAAGGCACTAGAAGTGGTTACACAGCCAGCCTCTATCAGGGACCCTGTAAACTTCTGAAGACGACGCTGCACTGTGCAGTGGGAAGAGGATGCTCCAAGGAGCCTCCAGTACAGCTCTATCCTGAATTCTCCTCTGCTCTCAGTGAAGGGGAGCAGCTCCTGCACACCTGCATGCAGGCACGGCAGGCAGGAGGCAGTGGGGCAGCACAGCACAAGCACACTGCTTGTGGCCACAGCTGCAGCAGAGAGTGCCTCCTTCCAGGACATGTGGCACTTCTGGGTCTTGCAGTCAATGAAGTGGTGGAAGGGGAAACTTCCAAGAGGCACTCCAAGTTGAAATTGCTTCACTGCAGCCTGCAATGCCAGATCTCTGAATGATGAGTACCGGTCACGGTGCAGTCTTTTGTGCCCATGACATATCACCAAAGAGAAGACTTCACAGCCCCTCTGAGCAGCAGCTCTTCTCTGACTATTCCACTGCACAATTTTATGTCTCTCCATGTGCTGGTGCTGATGAGCAAAGAAATGCACACCTGGACACAGCAGCTTATAAGTGCCTGACAGCTCGGAGGAGGATGGAGCCAAGGATGGAGCAGTCCCATGAGAAGAACTGTGGAGATTTAAGTTCCAGGCACAGAGTGGTCCCAAGGGATCAAGGAGGGGGATTTTAACATTATGAAGTCTTTTCTAACAGGCCTGCTCCTAAGGAGTATCACATTTGCTGGCAGAAAGTGCTTTGAATTGATTCTATACAAAGTTAATTTAATTAAAATGATTTTAAACCCCCAAACCTATTTCTAGCTTTCTGTGAACTTTAGCCCTTTACAAGAAATGAGGCCATCACTCTACCCTGTACTGACTGCATGACCACATTTCACTGAGCTGTCTTGCTCAGAGCTGTGGCTTGAAGCTGCCCATTTCCCCTAGGGTGATGCTGGACCAACAGGACCTCACATGATGCAGATAATGGGGCCAAAAGTGAAGGAGTGTGGCACAGGCATCCAAGTCCAAACCCTGCAGAATTAGGCCACTGCAGGGCTATGTAGGGAATGCCTATCCCTGTTGCTGGCTGCCAGGGTGCAAGTGGAAGGTATTGGGCACTCGGTAGCTCGTCCTGCATGAGCTGTAGGCACTGGTGCAGGCTCTGTGCCCCACAAAGAGCACTGTTAAGAAAGACAGCAAGGTGGAAAAATTTTCAGAGGGCTGTTCTGGACACTGTCAGCTTCTGTTCTATTTTGAGATCCTGTCCTCACATACAGTCTTCTGAGACTCAGCACTGGAAAACACCAGTATACTTTCCTAATTGTTCCAGCCGGTGATCTCATTAATGCTGATATCTATTTATCCCTAATTTTGCTAGCTACTAACATAGTTCCTCCCACACAAACAACTAAGCGAAGTGCCTCTTCTCTCTACTTAGAACAGAATCAGGAGGGAATTCTCCTTTGAAGAGAGAACTCTCATCTATAGCCATAGGATCAGCTTTCCCATTTTCTTTTACATGTCTCTGCTTCCAAACTTTACTGTGTGGCCTCCAAATGTTCAGTTAAGCAAGGACAGCTGGGACAGCCCTCCCATCATCTGCTCCCTCACACTTTGCCCGAAGAGCAACAGGAAGGAGCCAAACACCACTTCCCATCCCACTGGGGCATCACACCCCTCACAAGCAGCAGGAGCAGGGGCTAAGAAGCCTCCACCCTCCTCAGCAAGGTTTGATTAGCAGAAGAACCTTAATAAGCAGAGACAACAGCATCATCCCCTGCCATCACAAACACCACAAGCCCTGTAAACCTGCCTGCAAAGGCAGCCACGAGGCTGGCAACATCACTCACGTCCATGGTGCATAGGAGCTGATTAGTTCTTCTACATCAGTGGTGTAAACAAGAGTGTGCTGTAGATAATTCTCTGGACGAGGAGCCTAAGCCGTGCTCTGAGCTGCTGTGGAACTGCCACCAACTGTGAAGGAGAGGCACGGCCTGTGCAGGCCCTCTCCTGCTCTGTGCTGACGGAGAAAGCAGCAACGGGAAATGATGGCAGAAAGCCTGCAATGCCCAGAGAGTATTTTGCTGGGTGGTCATTTCCTCTTTGGGACAAAAGTGTCCCCAGGTCTCTGCAGCATGCAGTACTCTCCCAGCCTGTGAACCAGAAGCTGATTTCCCACAGCAGTCCAGAACCCAAGCAACAATATCAAAATGGCTGGTGAAGCTCACCACAGCCCACCTGTCACAGGCCCGAGCGCTCCCAGCTGGGCCATCACAGGTATCTTCTCTTCAGTTTTAGAGCAGTCCTGTGACTTGGGAGTGGATCTGGAGGGGGACTGTCACCTGGGGCTCAGGAGCTCACACGAGGCTGCAGCTTCCCCAGAGCTGGACTGGAGAGCTCCCTCCTCCCTTCCTGGACCAGCCGGGCCACAGCTGTGTCACGCTCCCCACCGGAGACACTCCAGACTCCCAGGCATGGCAAGAAAGGGATCATACAAAGGTTTCCCCAGCTGCTAGTGCCTTGTGAGAGTTCCCAGTAGGCTCACTGGGAATCAGAGTTTGCTCTAACAGTACTAGCAAGAAAATATTTCTCTTTTTATGAAAGTGTGACAGACCCATTTGCAGGGTTGTGTTCCCTATTTTATATGGAAAAGCCACTTTTAAAACACAGGATATAATATTTAACCATACTGTAGACTGGCAGGTCCCACCCCTTGCATTTAGAAAGAGATGTTTAAACTGTTAGAGGGCATTATGTGGTATTTAGCCAAGGTCAGCAATTACAGATATCTCTGCCACATCCAAGACATGGGGCAGATATGTGAGCCCCTGCAGATGTACCCAGAGGAATGGGAAGCAGGAAGGCAGCAGCCCTCCCAAACCCCTGTGCATCCACACAGACTCTGACTAAGAGGGTGCAGGAGCAGCAGTGCTGTGGTAGCTTCCAGCCTTGCACAGCCACATCCTCTTCACAACAGTATTTCTCCACACTGCAAATTCAGCACCAGCTTCCTCAGCACCACTGCATGTTCTTTCCCTGCTTCAAAACCATTTTCCCTTTCATTCTTTTTCAGTATCTTTCCTCACTTTTTTTGTTGTCCAGTTTACTTCATCCAAAACTCACCACAAAGGATCCTCCCAATCACCTTTCCATCCCTGTTCTCTCCTTCCTTCTCTAGAACGGATGGTTCCACGTGGAGACTTTCACCGGGACTTGTTGTCCTGTGACTGCTTTAGAGGGCTCACATCTCTTCCTTCCCATTATCCTAACTGGCAACCAGCAACCATTCCTGCTCCAGGCAAACAGACTTGCAAGGGGAAAAGATGTGAAGGGAAAGAGCAGACGAGCCCAGGAGTAAGGGGACACATGGCTTTGCCACATGTTACTGAAGGTTCTTTGTAAGAGGACAAGCTCCCAACGCAACAGTGTTTTGCCCTGCTTTCAATTTCAAGCCCACTCGACAGGAGGAAGGGGCTTTTCCTTGTAAACCACCGTCATACTTGGGCTGGCTTCCAGTCCTGCTCGAGCCCCTTTCCTTTGTTCATCTGCAGCACTCAAATAGCTGCAGAACAATGGCTGAGCGTCGGTGTGTACACACAGCTCTTCCTGCCCGGGCGGCCCCAGCCCCGGTGCGCACGTACTCAGTGTTGAGTAAGCCACGGTTGTACAAGCTCATTTTATGGAGTGACAACAAGAGCTTCCACTGGCTTGGAGCTGTTTCTAAAAAGAGATGCACAGGCACCTTCTCATGCGTATTCCACACGAGCAGCCTTAGGAGAACAAGCAAGTCCTCAGTGCATGAAGGAACACCCACCAAGAGCTGCATGTGGCCGAATCCACAGCAAAACCTGTGTAAGTGGCAGAAGAAGCTGGGTGCAATTTTAAAACTGAAGAAAAGGAAGACCTTTTCCCTCTTTTCTTTCCCCTGTGCTAGAACTAAGCTTTCCTAAGTCCATCAGAGAGGCCTTTCTCATACAGACCACATTAGTAGGACATATTTTCCCATGTTCAGCCACTTCCCATTATCCCAGTATTCTCAAAGGCCTTTCTCTAGCAGAAGGTGAATGGATGTGTCACTGGATGTGGACATCCAGTGAATGGAAATGGTACTAGGATGGGAGCAAGAAAGGATCACAGGAAGATGGTGTTAAGGGTTAGAGTCACGATTAGTTATCTGTCAAGACCAAAAGAAAGAGAAAGCAAAGCCATGGCATGATGCTGAAACTTACCCCCCTTCTGAAGTATGAAAAGTGGACAAACCCTGAAGGTCATGGTGGTAACCAGGACCTGCTTGTCTCCCTTGGCTCCCATGGCTGCTTTCAGTGCTGCTTGAGCTGGTTTTCACCAGAGGTTTCTTGCTGTAGGCTCCAGCTCTGGATTCTGCTTCAAACCCGTTCAGTGCTGTTCTCTGAGCAGATCTGTTTCCTGTGATTTCATGCCGGTATCCATCATATCTGTTCTCATATGAAACAGGAGGATTTTTCGACAATTTGTATCCATGAGAAATCAGGAGGTCTTCGACACTGAACATGTTGTGCTGGTTTCACTCACAGCTGTGCCATCAGAAAGCTCTTTCCAGCTGGACCCATCACTACAAAACACAAGCAAAAACAAGCAGAAGGCCACTTTAGACACAGAAAGATACCTTTGATCAGCTGGTAGGCTACTGAAGCTAAAAGTCTCATCTCCTGTACTCAGTTTTTCACCCTCTTAATAAAATAGATGAAGCAAAGTGCATGTAGATGCTGATGAATCATGTGCTGTCCTTCCCTAGACAATACACCTCCCTGCATTCAGCCAAGCGGCAGATGCTGTGCTGCTGCTGCTGACTCAGTCCCTTTCACTCAAGAATTCACTGGTGGTTGCTGCTTTCAGATTTCACTAATGCGATCCCAAAATAAAAACTTCACACTGGAGGTAAGCCCACAGCTTGAGCAGGCATTTCCTTAGAAAACTATTTTTCTCCAGTCATGGAAAGGTGTGCTGTGTATTATGTTTTAAGTTACTGCAGGAGGAGGGGGTGGATTACAGAGCAGTAAGCCTCTCCCTACAGGTCTGCATATTCCAATAAAAAAAAATGTTCACATGAACAAGGACAAAATATGCATAAGAACAAAAACAAATTATGCAACCACATGAAAAACCCAGGTAATATCATGCAATATCCCAGCTAAACAGACATTTTTACAGATTACTTTCTTTTCTCCCTGCATTGGCCTGCTGCAATCCTCAGCTAGAATAACACAGAACCTAGGATTTCAAGTATGCTGTTTTTACAACACACTTCCATTGTGTAACGTGACTGGAAACAACACGTGATGCCCAAGTGTATTGTATCCCAAGGATCTGCAAGACACAGAATGGTCAAGATTTTTCTTCCCCAGTGACAGCCCTCAGTTCTGCACTAACTAGAGCAAAGATCCAGCAAACTGAATTAGTTATCTGAAAACAGTCTCTATTATCTATACCACTCTCACAGGTTATTATGGAAATTATAGAATAATCGTTCTTCCAGTTTTAAAATGTGTGGAAAGTAAGGTTCTGTTCTGAAGGTTGTACAAAACAATGGACCGATCCTGATACATTCCTCCCTGTTTGTACTGTGTTACCAAAAGAAAGAAATTTTAAAAAGGTGGATAAAAATGTAAAACAGAAATAGATTTGTGTAAAATATAAAGCACAAGATTATTTTCCCTGCATGAAGCGTTCATTTAACACATCTAGTGAGTACTGCGTGTCCTTTGCAGTAGCAGGTCCACCTGAGGATCACAAGCCTTGCACTAGCAGCTGCTTGAAAGGAAACTGTCTCTTAAAAGATCATGACACAAAAGTTATTTTATACACTGGTCTCTAATGCTTTTCTTGGGCATGAATTAAGGGAGAAGTCTGTTCACTACTGTTAACAAGGATTTACTTGAAATGGAGCGACTACTGAGATGGCTGTTGCATGTTTACTAGAACTATATCGCTCAGGCCACATATACACAGAAGTGGAAGGGTTGGTGTGCTATACAAACCAGTTCTGTGCTGCAGCACTCTATGTGTTATGGCCACAGTGCCCCATCCATTTTCTGTCCCGCTGTGGGCACTGTGGGCAGCGCAGAGATGGCTGGAGGGTCCCTGGATGCCCAGGAACTACACATCAAGCTGGCCCAGAGCAGCTGGCCAGACCGGCTCCACAGCTGCCACAGCATCCAGGAGCCACAGTGTAGAAAAACAGGCACAATTTTTATGCAGAGACACAATTTAACCTGGAACACCGCACAAGTGGCTTTCCAGCCTGAGAGCCTCCTGAATACCTAAACCGGTTTGTCCCTAGAACTTAATGAATCTCCTCCCTTTTCACACATGTAACACTACACACCCTTTAAAAACAGAGAAATAAAGCTCTGTGCTGAAGATATTAGCCCCTGCTAGAACAGAACTTAAAATTCCCAATAAGAGTTCCGAGTAGGTGAGCCAGCAGTAAATACAAGCAGGCAGAAAGCAGGGAGGCGTGAGACCCTTCCCTCATGGAAGGAAGGGAAGGCTCTGTGGATTATTTTTGAATGCTGACCTAAAAAGCTGATTTTCCATCCAGCCCCTGCCCGGACTGTGCAAGGAGCCAGGTATGAGCAGAGCAAAGGGAACAGCTGGCTGCTAGAGCTGTTCAGCTTCTAACAGGAGGAAGATCCAATGTGACTACCATAAACAGCAGAAAGCCCATTGAAGCACTCACAGGTGCAAGGAAAAAATGTGCTTTTCCTGCTATTATCAGGCTGGCTTGGAGAAGAGTTTAACCCCCTCTCTGCCAGCCACTGCAGCCATCAGAGAGGCAAAGGTGCGTGGGTGTGAAAACTCCAGCCCGTGGGGTTTACTCTGATCCTTCTTTTGGCACCAGTGGTGAGGAGCAATAAGTGGAAGTGTGCCACCAGGAACTGGTATGACCGTCTCTTCCTGCTCTGCAAACTCACCATGTATGGAAGGGGAAACCCCAAGGTGTAATATGTGGCGGGGAGGCCCATCTGGGAGAAGGATGCCATCAATACGCCTATAACAACACCACAATGGGAACAATCAAGGGGGAGAACCCTGCTCCAAGCTCATGGCACAAGCTCCAAGGAGCCAGTAGCAGTGGTGGCAGATGGCCACTAGTTGGGTCATTGTCAGAACACAGCTCCAAAAGGCTGTGCAGAAGTCATGGGGAAGTACCATCTCCTGCACTGGACCTGGTCAGGGACAGGGAAGCTGGAAGTTCTGCCTGATCAAAGCTTGCAGGACATCAACCATGTCAGCACTCGTTATCTGCAAGGATGCTGGCCAGTCTTCTGAATCTGGCTAGAGTTCTGGGACAGTCATCCCACCCTCCCTTAGATAAATAATCCTAAAAACTAAAATCAAAATAATTGGATTGGCAGGAGTAACAAAACCATTGCTGCAGCACTGCCATGTAAATAATCTGTAAGACCAGACTGCAGAGTAAAGGCTGTGCAGAGCTTCTGATTTGAGGGAAGATCAACAACGCTGCAAAACAGTTTGTTTTTCCAGTCCTCATTTGTTTTGTTTGCCAATGACATCAGTGCTTTCTGATAGGATTTGCTTCCTGAGGATGCCTGCTATCTTGCCAGTGTTTCCGACTTGTCCCCGGCAGCCGGTACAACTCTGCATTACATTGGAAGCAGGGACCAAGCTTTTCTCTGGAAACTTCTCAACAGCACTCTCACATGCAAAGAAACAAGCGTGAACGGCGGAAATCAGCATCAGCCCCCATGCAGACAGACACAATGGACACCCACAGCCTGGGCAAGCAGGACACAATGGGATCACCAGATGGAAACGTCATCAGAGCACCTCACCTTGGGGCGCTCCGTCCATGAGCACAGACCTCACCTCCGGCCTGAGAAAAGCCCAAAGCACTCCTGAAAAACACCCTGAAGAAATTTGGTGCTAGTTTCCTCTGAGCTACTTCTGGAACTAATTCTCAGTGGGGGAAACACATTGTTTTCTGTTTATGCTCTGCCTTTGTCTGTAGTTTTTTTTTCAGTGGCAGGGGTTCCCAAGCCTTGCTATTTTAGGGGGGTACCACGACCATCTGTGTCATGACCAGGACCAGTGATGATGGATGCCAACACTTGCAGCAATGGCAGAAGCAGGTCTTACCTCCATGCTCTGAAATGACTTGCACGGCATTGAATGCTCCCTTCGTGGTGCTCTGAGCAGCCCCTTGGCAGGCTCCTTCCTTTAGCCCAAGTTCCAGAGAGTGTCCTGGCACAGCAGCCACATATTGGGTGGGAGACCAGAAGTGACAAAGGATTTGGTCCTGGCTGCCCTCTCTAACATCTCTCCTGCCCTCTGCTACTTGAAACACAGGGGAAGGTGGTAATCCTTTAACTGGCTGAATACAACCCCTGAAGTCCTTCTTGAGCATGATTTGCAATGCCCACCTCTGCAGAACTATTTATAACAATAATGTAAATTATTTTGTACAACTTTCAAGAAAAAGAAACATTGAAGGAACATGATTCATATCGCAAAATGGAGTGCACAACATCAAGAATTGCCAAAATCTAGGCACCCTGCATGGACACACAATTTGCTGCGGCCTCTAATTACATGACTTGAGGCTATTGAATTTTTCAGGACTCCAGCGTCGATTGGTGTGCAGGCTAGGTGATGGCAGTTCTTCTGGGCTGTCTCTACAGCAGCTATTCAAACACTGCTCTGAAGATAGTTACTAACAGACATCTGAATTACAAAGCGTATTATCTAGATGGGTCACGCATTAAACTAGCTTATCTTCACTCACGTCTGGGTGACATTATTCCCATTTCATATCAGACATGTGCCAGACAGAATATTTATGCAGACAGACTAAAATGAAAACAACCTCTCCACTCTAGGCACCCAGTCTGAAGTGCTTACAACCTCATTTTTTGAAGAACTCAGCTTTAAAAGTGAACTAGGTATACTTAAAGCAACTGCTGCAAGAACCTAGTGCCTCTGCACATGAGCCTAAGTGTGGCAAATAGCTGTCCACACAATGAAGACATGGGATGAGCCAAAAGAACTGGCTGCAGTAATTTGTGTACTGTGCTTTCCTCCATCCGTCTGTCCATCTAATCCAACGCCAACACTTTTGTCCATATTCCCATAGCCCCATATTCCCCCATCCCTGTTCACTCCTCACCATCATGTACCGCAGTGTCCTCATTTTCCCCTTCCTACGCTCACCAATCCTTCTTGCTGTCTCTCTGCCCTCCTGTGTCCTGGTCCCACCAGTTGAGCCACTCTTCCCACACAGCCCACCACTGTGGCAGTCAGCCTGTCCTTCCTCCTGCACCCCTCACAGCTTCTGCTGGCCAGTCCTCAGTTTGCATCCATGACCCCAGTTTCTTCCCTCCCTTTCTGACGAACACCTACTGTCCTGCCTACACTTCCAGCAGAAGCACTTCTGTGCCTGCTCTCTGCTCCCAGATTTGAGACCCCATCTCACTTATACCTGGGAGAAGCAGGAGCTGTCATTACAAGGATGATCCCACTCCAGCAGCACAGCCCTGGGCCAGGGCTACACAGGCAGGCTCTGCTGGCACATCCCTTGGAGCAGTGAGGGCATGAGCACAGGGCTGGGCCACCAATGGGCTGCTCAGAACCAGAGGCTGGGGTGTGCTGATGGATGGGGGGAAAAGTCTTCAGAAAATGGAATAACTCGAAACAGAGATGAGTCTGCCAAGAACCTGCACAGATGTCTCCAAGCCTTGTCACCATAGATCCTGTTCCTAAACACGACGGCACCGAAGCTCTCAATCAAAAAGCTGGAGGATTTATTTTCTTTCCCCTTTCTAATGTGGGCAAAACAACATTCCTTCTCTCCTCCCCTCTAGTTTTTCTTGGAAATGGTTGAATTGGTTTAGCTGACAATATTAAAATAAACCTAGCCTGAGAGAGAGACACAACCTGAAAGTCTCAGATCAAGTGATAAAAGCCTGACAGACTAGAGCAATGGGAAACAGGTTCTTATGCTTGTTTTAATACTAGATGGTGCTACTTGCTCTGTCTAAATATAACCCTGAGCTACATCCCAGGAGAATATCTAAGGCTTTGGACATTTTAATAGCTCCTGTTTTCTCACTCTGGCTTTGCATGTGTGCATATAAATCAGCCTATCAAAAGCACATTAAACAAGGCTTTTACCTGGTTAATTTCATCTTTTGCAGGACAATAAAATCAGATGGGACTGTAACCAGCAGGCTGCAGTTGTGCTGTGCATGCAGCCATCCCAGAATGCGATGCCTCTGCCCTCTGCTATGGAAACAACCAGCACCACATCCACTGACTTGTAGACACACACTCCAGCGGGAAAGATAAAATTAACGTACTTGAAGAGCCTTCAACAATAATGTTCACTATGATCAAATGTTAGCTATTGAATGCAAAGATACTCTAGAGCACAGGAGAAAAAGATGGGAGAGCATTAATGGAAGTTGGATGTATCCAACTCAGTGGAGCTTAATTAAGTAAGGAAGGAGTATGGAACTAGTCAGGGCTGCCTCCAAGCCATGAGTAAATACCTTCTAGAAATTCTCAAAGGGTGAATGAAGGGCAAACATATTATCTGACTTCAAACAAAAGGGGGAAGGAGACAGATCAGGGGTATTATAGATGAAACAGCGTTGCTTTGATATCAAATCAGACAAATTAATATTCAATTCCCTTGCAACTACTAATAACAAGTGTTGATTTACTGTGGAGCAGGAGGGAGCAAGTGTACTATCCAAGAAGAGTTTCCATCTCCCTGCTTGCCAACTTGCACTGCAGCTGCATCCACTCCCACATGATAAAGTCATGAGAAAACAGAAAATACAGACTTGTCAAGAACAAATTAAGCCTAATCTATTTAATTTTCTTCTTTGACAGAGCTGGGAGCATAGTGACTAGGGAGGAAAAAACAGTAGAAGTCACACGTAGGAATGAGGAAAGCTTTGATGAATGCATGTGATAGTCTTATATGCAAACCAGGTGAATACAATTGAGGTATAATTTGCTGCGGGCAGGCATACAAATGCTTCAAATCTGTACTCAAGGAACAGTAGCAAGTCCAATGTCAACCTGAAAAGACACATAAGGGCTGTGCCTGGGGTCTTGCCTTACTCAGTATTTCCATTAACGACTTGTAAATTAGGAGGAAGATTACAATTACAAATCTCTAGGGAATGCTATGAGCATTTTCATGGATTAAAATTAGAATAAAATCTTAATAAATCAGAGACCCAGTCAGAAATGAATTCAGTGAGATTCAATACAGGCAGGTGTAAAGAAACATGTTGAAGAAGAAGGATGTAATGCAAAAGTACAAAACGGAGTAGTACAGCAAAAGAGTCTCTGGGGCTAGAGTCACAAAGAGGGAAAATATCATTTGACTCAGTGATCTTAGAGACCTTTTCAAACCTTAACAATTCTATGGTTTCATGATAAGAACAGTGCAGGGCTTAGTAGATGCAGGTGAATAAGCTTGGAGATATATCAAGAGGAGCATCACATATCAGGCTCTTTACTCCTCTCAGCCCTATATCCAGTTTGGGTCCACCCTCAAGCAAGATGCTCACAGAAATGATAAAAAATTTAGCCAAGTGTGACCCCTAAAGAAGAGGGTACAAAAATTTGATTTGTTTAGTTGGAAGAAAAGCATGGAGGAACAAGGGTGAGAAAACGAGAGACGATAACAAGTTTTAAATATGTCAGGCTGCTAAAAGGCTGCAATAATCTTGTCCTTTTCCCTGCAGATGTGGATAACCAAAGGGACTGACTTAGAGGCAGCAAGGGTGATTTAGATCAGATATTGAGAGGAACTGTCTAGCTGTAATGATGGTTATCCATTGTTTATGCTGGCAGGCTGTGAATCAATACAGGTTTTCAAGAACAGACTGAATGAACACCTATCAGGAGTGGTGCAGATGAAGCAATCCTGCCTCAGAAACAAGGGATTTGTGATGGAAACTAAATTTTTTAGTATTCTTCCTCTACCTTCCCCCCCAAAGTTTGTTTTGTTGGTATGCCCCACACATTTCTAAGAAAATCAAAACTGCTTCATACAAGTCTCTCAGTGTTACCAACAGCCACCTCACCTCAAATACAATGAGACTTTCCCCTCTATCCCCAGCCCCTCTGCAACAACTCTCCTTTCTGACATCTCTGCATTGCTGGGAAGAGCGAGGGGGGATGCTAAAGGGGAGCAGGTCTGGCACAGGGGAAGAAAAAGAAACATTGCTTCTCCTCCAGGGACGGGAGGGACAGGGAGGCTGAGACACAAAACACACGCTACAGGTTGAAGGCACCTGAGCACATGAGGCAGCAGATGAGTGGAGGCACCAGAACGGGGACCTGACCAAAGGACTCTTATCAGATCATGGATACGCAGCAGGCAAAGCTTCAAGAAAGTTCACATTACATGCTGTACTGAAGGATTCAAAGCCACTAGTGCTACATGCATAATCTTCTCTGCAGACTACATGGGAGGAAGACGTGCCAAAGTCATTGCTGCAAGATAAGCCAACCTCATGTTGGCTCTGCATGTCTTCCCAGGCCAGTCCCTCCCATTCACCTCAAAGAAATTAAAAAGAAATATGTGAATTTTTGTGTTCAACTCTCATTACCTGCAGGCAGGAGACTTCACATTTTTTCTCTAACACAGAGATTCACAGACAGTGAAAATTACAGCTCACATCCTCTTTGCATTCTTTGAGCCTCACTGAAATCCTGGAGGAACTGTGCCAGAGAACAAATTAATGATACAATGTGTCTCAAATAAAATTAGGAAATGGGGAGGATGAGAGGAGCAAGTTATAAAGAGTTTATTTAACTCTCAGAAAGTAGTTTTTCCTGTCTTGTATCTCACTGGTGCAGATGCATCTGCAAACTCACCGTGGCATGAGAGAGAGTGCACAGTGTCTCCCGGGGCAGATCTTGACAACTGACGCCTGCTCTTCAGGTGCTGCCTGTTAGGTGCTGAAGTTTTTTAGGAGGTTTCAGACTCTGCTTTCTCACATTTGCCAAGAAAAAATAGTAGAGAGAGAGAATTTTTTTTTTTTTACGTAATGTGGGTGTTTGAGTATTGGGTTCGCACAATGCTGAAAAGCATGTCCGACTGTGCATGGATGGGAGTCAGTACCCGAAATAAAATGGATTTTTAAATTTGCCATAGACCAATCCAGGCCTGACTGAGCACTGACAGGCTGAGGCTCTTAAGCATACAGATAGATGTAAATGAATAAAAGGGAGAGGGGATATGGGCGAGCATGCACAGATACCACCGTTTGTATTAGCTGTTTTTCAAAATGTCAACAGCTTACTTTCACTGATGACAGACCAGCATATTAGTTCACTGAAATTGACCCAGATTTTTTTGAGAGAAGAAGCAATTGTTAAAGAGCACTCACTGATACTCCGTGCTCCAGATACAACCAGTCCTTACACCAATTGGCAGCATATGGTGTATTTCCTCAAATGACAGCTTTTGTGTGTCACAACAGGAGAGCAAAATAGTACATTTATTACACAAAGCGTAATTAGTCAACTCTCTGCCTCCCAAAAAGGAACTGCAGAAGAAGATATTCTTTAGGACTCAGATGAATGTTTCCATGCTGTTTACAGTTTTGTATGGAGCAGTCCACTGATGGAACAAAGCACACGCAATCACATTTGTTGCTTACATCTTAAAATCAAGTTATTATAGACTACTCATCCCACCTAAAACACCTATGGGCTAAGTCCTAATAAGCTACCCTCACATTGAGCCTCCATGAATAAGTATTATTTTTTGTATTTTTTAATAGAAAAGCTCTCCATCTGTGCAAGACAAAATTAAAAAAAAATAAAAAAGGAAAAAAGGATCTCAATAATAACTGTACTAAATCTTTCAAAGCAAAAATTTTTAGCAAGGGATCTATCACATGGCTGAACTTCTTTGAGGTGACAGTGACATGACTTATAGAGCCCGGGCTCTGTGATCAAAAGGATTACACACATTAGCATCCTACTAATCACAGCAGGACAGGCCAGCCCATCAGGCCAGGGCTCACAGAGGAGGGATCCATAAACAAACACTTTCTCCTGCTCACAAACGTAGCTGGGAGCAGAAGCGTTCCAAGGTTGGTGTGGTCTTCTCTTCTTTCAAAGAGATAAGGATGGCGTCTTCTGGAGTAAATAAATTCTCAGCATAGTCTTACACATCTGTTTGTTTACTCATTTTCAGACACCACCATCCTCTCCTGTGTGTTATCCCTTTTATATTACTCTGGTACATATAATCAAATGCCCTCTCTTCCGGACTGACCCTCTGCTTCTTCCTGTATTACAGACGCCTTTGATCTTTCTTTCTTGGACCTGTGTGTCTTGACTGGTAGTCTCAGCAGGATTTCCCCTCGACCCCTTGCTCTACCAGAAAATAAATGCCAAAGTAGCATTTTTATGCATTAGCATAGAAATAAACTAGACAGATACTTGAGAAGGCTACATGCAACCAATGCTGCGCTGCTGAGGAACTCTGCGTGCTGGGCAGGGCTGCCCACCAGTAGAGTAAGCCCAGGCTGGTGAAGGGTGGCCCACTCCCCAACACAGATAAGCCCCCTGGACCAACAGGGTGAGCAGCCATCATCACAAGGGGGAAGATGGACCATCCTGAAATTTCAGAAACAGCTGTTCATTTTTCCCCCTTCATCACGCTATTAGTGACTTGCAGGGTGCTAAGAGCATTTTCAAAAAGCAGAACCTAGCCTTTAACTTCTTTTCCTTTTTTCATCTACCTCAGATTTTTTTCCTTTGCCTCACCCTTTGAGACAGTGCAAGTTATGGCTGACAAATTCCATTAATATAGTAACAGTAATACTCTTGGGCAAAGAGGCTCCTGCAGCTTTTTGTTCCCCTGCAGGCACTGCCAGTACCAGGAGAACTGAGGGTTATTTCTAGGTGGATGTGAAAAGATGCCATCAGTTCACACAGAGACCTTAACAATTGCATCAGGACTGCTGAAAGGCTGACCAACCCCTTCCTTCACAGCTGGAATCGGTGAGTAAGTTTCCCCAGCAAGCCCAAGTCCACCGGCCCTTGCAACAAAGTACAATAACAAGGTTACAGAAAGCAAGATAACCCTTCCACTCAAGGATTAGAAAACAACATCTGTTAAAAACAAATAAACTGGGATAATGGCTTCAGCAAAAGACCCAGAGGATTTTAGAGATGCAGCTCTTAGCTTGGTCAACACATTGTGAATGGCAAATTACAAGAGAACAATTGTTTCATACCAAGCTCTCCCACCCCTGAACTCCCTCAAGGTTAATTAGGATGGCCTCTGGCCAAATTAATTAGAGGAGAAGATTTGGGCAGGACTTTGCTATGCACTCGTAACTTGTTCCAAGGTGACCAAGAAGTTCAGAAATGCCTCACCTTCCAAACAGAGCTTGCTTGGCAAAAAACAAGATCACATGTGCCATGTCATTCTTCTGACAATCAGGAGAAACACTTAAAAGTCATGTTTCCCTAACTAACAGCTAATGTAAAAGAACTTTCTGCATCCTTCCCACTGAACAATATGCCCTTGTTTGTTTTCTGTGTGCTTTTTAGGTCATAAGAGGCCAGTGAAGTTATGCATCTAAAGAACAATATAGCACTGTAATACGCCAGTTGACACACACAACCTGGCAGACTCTGAAAGATCCGCCTTTCCCAAGAGCTGGCAAATTCACGTTGCACTGTGGAGAAATGCTGAACATCAGCATAGGAAGGGAGGATGCCAAAGGACCCAGCCTTTGAAATGAGAGACTAAATTGGTATTTTAGTTGGTATTCTAGTGTGCCCTGGTGGCACAGCTTAGAGATGACCCTGCCTTGAGGGGCACAGCCATGCACAGCTTCTCTACCACACAGCAGCAGTCTGTCTCAACTTCCTCCTGCTCCTGCTGCCCAAAGCATCCTTGGAAAAGGGAATAGCTGGCAGGACCACACTTTTTCCTCCGAGTGGTACCATTGCGAGTGGTAGAACTGCACAGCATAGTAGAGTAGGGCAGATCCAGCCTTTGTGATTACAAACCAAGTGCTGGCACGAATTAGGGCTCTGGAAGTGGCTGCATCTCTGATCTGTACGGCCCTTTTCTGTCATTAATCTGATATTGTTTAGTTTGAAGCTGGAAGGTTGCTATTTTCCATCTGTCTGTTACCCACAAAAAGCAGCAGCCATTCTGGGCAGAATCGGAACTTCTGAAGTAACAATGAGAAACTGCTTCAGCTCACGCAAAGAAGTGCAGCTGAATACTTTTCAGCAGGACACAATTGTCATTGTCACTAGCCAAGATTTAATGCCTTGACTCTGTGAAGCAGACTGACTACTGAGAACAGTTACAACGTGTGCTCACTTAAAGACATGGGTCGGAGTAACTTAACATGTAGAGTCCATGCCAATAAAAAGCCAGTATTTTCAACTCTTCACCAGAAAAATAAAAAAAAATAAAAAAAAGAGAGAGTGAGAGAAAAACCCCAAAAGCCACCCATCCTTAATGGATGCAGGAGTCCCTTGGCACAGATCCAGTGGCAGACTAGGGCCATGATTTGCAATTCTGAGGCAATTATGAAATGACATAACAGCACAGATCTCCTTCTGACAGAACAGCTGGGGTTTTGTCTCCTTTAAAACAGGACACGGTTTAAAACAACCACCAGAAAGTAAAATAACCCAAAGAGCTATTTGACTACTGTGTAACTATGGGAGTACAAACACCAAGAGGGGCGGCACTCGGTGTTTCAGAGCCCGGTGCCAGATCCTCTCGGGTCGGTGAGAGCCGGCACTGAGCCGCCGCCAGAGCCCCAGTCCCGGGCGCAGGGAACCACAGCGGCCGGCGCTGAATGAAGGGCAGCGGCTCCAGCGAGCGGCACCGAGCAACTTCCCCGGGACCTCGGCTCAGGGCGAGCTCCCGGGGGCATGCCGGCACAGAGCCCCGCCAGAGACGGCGGTCAGGGCGGCGAGAGAAGAACGAGCAGGTGCAAAGGATGGGAGCCCGAGGGATGTGCCCCCCCCCACCGCGAACCGCCGTCCGCTCCGGG
>VXBU01002256.1:2440598-2457673 GCA_013400315.1 Bombycilla garrulus
GCCCCGGCCCGCCCGCCCGCGGGGCAGCGGCGCATCGGGCGCTCGGTGCGGGAGGCAGCGTGTTTGCTCCGAAAAGTTGGACGGGCAGCTTCTGTCCTGTCTCTTTCTCTCTCCACAGCTGAGCACAACTCAGCTGAGATGAACGACATCAACTTTCTCAGCACAAGGGAAATCTGCTGTAGGGAAGACAAGGATGGAGAGGGACACTAGCAGACCTTTCCTAAACTTTCCAGGGCTTGTCTTCAACGTGGTTTTCAAGCGTTTTTGAAGCATTGCCGGTTGCTTTCTTCCCCGCCTCTCCCCTCCCCATTATTTATTCGGCCTCTAGAAACAGATGAATAATTTGCAAATCTCTTTTGGTTTAATGACACTCTCAAAAAAAGGTATGTTTGTGAATCATTTACTTCAGTAATTGGTTGGGCCCGTCAACTGCTTGCCCTGTCTTAATTTATATTTTACCCCAGGCTGTCAAAACACTTTTACACATGTTCAGAAATTGAGTCCTATTCAATATGTGCTCTAGTTAATAGTGAGAAAACAGGGGCAGTAAAGTTACGAGTCCAAGGTCATGGCAGAAGTCTGCAGGAGAGCCCAGAACTGAATACAGGTTTCCTGGTGCCCTGGTTTCACAGGGTTCTGGGAGTAATCGTCATTGACCTGCTTTTCTACGGACACCTTTTGTCTTCCAGCAGTGGCGGTGTGAGCCTGCAGCTGCTGACACATCATGCAGCCACCAAAGACAATGCCACCGGCAGCAGGGGGACCTTGAGCAAGACCCCTTGCACGCTGTCTCTGTGGGGTACCTGAGAAGTTCTTTGTGGCTTTGCTGGTTGGGAAACCCTTGTATTTTCCCGTGGTAAAGCCCTGTACCTGACACAGTAGTCAATCAGTAGAAGGTGTAGGTTTTGTCACAGAGCAGCTTCATGTGGATGTGACGACAGCAAAGGTTTCCATTAAGGAAGCTGTGCTGCCACAACTTACAGTTTATTATTTAAATATCTTGACTCTTGACAGGCAAATTGGGATTCTGTTTTTTTTTAATACATGTCTTCTCTGTGTTGTAAGAAAAAATTTCCAGAATGATTTTCTCGTTGGCATGGTTGCAGCTCTGAGCTGTTTCTTCTCCTTGGTTGTAGGAGACAGTCGTGTTTACATCCCTTCTTCCCAAGACAAAAGCTTTTGCTCTGGTGGGGTAGTCATGGTGTGCCACATGGAGTAGGTCCTCATTCCTGAAGCTCATGGCTCTCTGTTGGGAAAGCTGCTTTGGCCTTGCATTTAGGGGATGGAAAGAAGTGGGGAGCGGGGAGGAACAGGCTGGACCATTCCAACGTCAGAGTGAAGGGACGTCTTCTTGTCCTCGTGATGTACAGCCTGTAAAGAGCATGATAAAAGCATAGAGGACAGCACATCTCAGAGCTGCCTCTCTGCACCTGGGGCTAACTTTTGCTACATCTTTTCTGAGAACACTTTGCGGGCTGCAAAGGGGGAGTGCAGTCCTTGGACGGAGGCACTCCTGCAGATTTGTCACTGAAGATTTCCCCCAAGTGAAGTCAAAGGGCCTTAAAGTTAAAAAAAAATAAAATAGAGGAAAAGCCCGTAAAACAAGCAAAATATGCCCATTCTCCTAGGTCTCCTGTTAGAGAGAAAACCTGAAAACGTGAGATGAACATAGCTCCACAGACAGACACCAGAAAGCAAACATGAATTTTAGGAGGGATGCCTTGGGCTGGATTCACAATTAACAACAAATGATGGCTGGCAGCCCCAATTCATGTCCAAGGGGAATTGCCCAGAGGGTTGGTGTAACACGTGAAGCTTTTAGTCTGTGATTTGGGAAGTCTGAGGGCTGAGCTTCTCATAATCAGTGCAGCTTTCAAGGACTCCATTTGCTCCTGCAGCACCTTGCCCTCTGCCTGTTAGAGAGCAAGTTCTTTGGGCAGATGTTTCTTCTTGGTTTTTTTTGTCTTTGCCCAGTGCTTGGATCAGTGGGGTTGTGGTCTCCAGTTGCTACTGCAGTGCAGACTGTGACTGCCAGAAGAGCAAAGATGAAGGAAAGCAGGGGAGGCAGGAAAGCAACTCTGCCTTTTGATGGTCAATGGGCACAACTGATGGAGCACTGCTCTCCTGCAAAGCCCAGCTCTGCAGCTGCCTAAGGAGATCTCCCTCTCCTGGCTCTTTCCAGAGAAGGGGGCCATAGTCAGACATTCTTGGATTTAGAGCTTCATCCTTGAAAAGGCTGAAAGAACAAAATGTGGCTGAGAGAGAGACATACAAATGGAGTTTGCAGAAGAGAAAAGAGCCCTAAAGTCACTGTCCTGCCATGTAGGACTCCTGAGATGGGTAAAAATCAGTGTGGTGGGGCAGGGTGACTCAATAGGGCAACAGAGGAGAGAACTGTTATTGCCCCCTGCAAGGGGAAGGGCAGAGAAACCATGGATCAAAAGCTGATGGTGGCTGTGTGAGCAAAGTTGGGTATCTGGAGCACAGTGGGGCTGCATAACGCAGCAAGCAGTAGAGCATCCCATGTGTCACAGCAGTCAGGCTCTGCTCAGGATCCTGTGGGACATGGTAGAACAGGTCTGCGTGCCTGGGCAAGCAGGGAACACCAGGACTTGGCTCCTCAAGAGCCGCGCCTGTGAGTCTGGCCTGCAAGTGGCCATTATGGACAGAAATTGTGGAAAACAGAAACACACTAACATGAGCAAGACAGGCCAGATGGGGGAAGTACAGATGAATTAATTTACAGGGAAGGGAAAAGGAAAAACACAGAGACATGCTGCACACCAGCCAACTCTTCAGCAACAGCACTGCAGCGTGTCATCACTGTGACGAGCGAATGAGAAGTTGTGCTCTGCTTGATGCAAGTTATTGCTGCTTTATGCCTTTATAATTCTCTCTGGCCTCAAAACCTCCCTGACTGGGAGTCCCCTGTTCATATTTTATGTCCCATCAGCAGCGTTGCTGCTCAGGATCAGAACTTTCCTGCCATTCCTACAGAACTTGGCATGGACTTAGAGCCTCATTTCTGGAGGAGATCATTCATCAGTGCTTTTTACAGTGAAATGAAGCATACTTTTTCATAATTTGGTGGGGTTTGAAGTGATTAGGTGCATTAATTACTCCCCAAAAGACTGTAACAGGTTTTGTCTTAGATCCTGTTGCTGGGAAAATATTTAGGAACATATGCTGAAATCACCACATACCTTAAGCTTATCATAACTAACTAGCCACAGATGTGCTATTAAACCCTTGGTTATTTTTTCCTCTTGTCCATCCTATATGGCACATTAGAGCCATAAGATATTAAACTTAGCTAGAACAGCTTCAAGGAAAAATTCACATTGCCCATCCCAATAGTAATCACCTGTTTATACAATTGGCACCTCTTTTTAGCTCGGAACAGAGAAACTTCAGATATTTTATTGCTACATCAAGGAAAACACAAAGCATTGCTGAGGAGAAGGGAGGTTTTCAATTGCCAGTTATCTGGTGCTTCTTTAGGTGTATTTTGACTTGGTATTCAGGGATCCTTTTCTCTAACTGTTTTATTGCTTCCTAGGCATCCCAAAAAAGCAGATGGGGTGGGTGCGTGTTGAATAGAGGGAAATAGCTCATGATGTCAGGTGGTGACCATTCTGCAAAGATGATTTCATTTACAGCAGTTGGTGTTTGTGCAAGGTGTTGGGCCACAGGCTGCTGGGGAGCAGAAATAGTGCACTGAAGGAGAGTGTTTTCCTTTAAGTGTAAGGACTAAGCTATCGTGTTTGTCAGATACACCTTGAAGTCCTAAACTATGACACATGAAAGTGTGGTGGAGGGAGGAAAAAATGGGGTAAAAAAGCTAAAAATAAAAGACTAGTTAACACAGAGGAAGCGTACACCCATATCGTGTGAGTTCCTGAACTATGTGAAGACTGACGAAAAGGCTGAGGGGTGTGGCACACAAAATTACCCTGCAGAATTCAGCTGGTTTACATTTGGGAAAATTAGGTAGCGCTTCCAAAACTTTTGAAGTGCTAAATATTGTTAAAATAATCCTTACAGCTCTTTCATTCGAGGACTTGGCTCAGGGTACTCAGAAAATAACTAATGAGTTTCTCATCATAACACCCAAGAGGGATGGGAAGTTATCACAGTAATTACTCCTGTCACCCAGCTGAGGAACAGAACAGTTAAGGCTTGTTTTTCGGGGGTGTTTCTTGACCAAAATATTTGTACAGTCATTCAGCTAAAAAGCTCTTGAGAAGGATTAGAAGCTCCAGCTGGCCTCTCAGCAAGGTGTTGAGAGGAGGAAGTGTCAACCTCCAAAGGTAGGGGAAGATAAAAGGAGAAAAGTTATGCAGTAGCAAGGCATGTTGGTGTTAGATCTACCCTACCTTTCTTAGTTTAAAATTTGAATGTTTTCTAATCCAGAGAAGAGTAATTCCTGCCTTCACTTAATACTGTACTACAGATTTGATAGCATGTGCATTATGTACCAGGGTACAGAATGGTACAATACAGATGTTATGGCAGCTCCATCCATCTCCATGAGGCTACACGTGGAGGCTCAGCTGCGGCTGCCACGTTGGCATTCCTGCAAAAGATGTGAGCTTCACTTCATAAGGAGGGAAGACTCACAGACGCTTGGAAGTGAGACGTGCAGCTGGGAAAAGGTCTTTTTCCAAGTACAGGTTTTAGCTTGATTTCTGTAATAAGAAGAAATTAGTAGGAGCTCTGGATCTTCTGTAATAAGAAGACATTAGTAGGAGCTGTGGATCCCATTAACATTGTTGTGTGGGCTAGTGCATGATGAAAACAGACTTCAAATAAGGGGAAAGAAGAACAGCCTTTGGTCAGATCTCACAAGTTACCACAAGGTGTTGATGGAAATTGCCACCTCACATTTAGTTGTGAGCGCTCAGCAGCCACTGATGAGCCTGATGCCCAGTGTAAGTCTAGTCAAGCAGTGGGCTCCACCCTGTCTTCCCATCAAATTTCTGGCTACAGCTCAGCACCATCCTGCTGTGACTACAGATTTACTCTGTCGAGTTCAGATACTGAGCTGTTGGAGTTACTGTGGAGATTGAAAACAAACTGAGGTTCCCTACCCGCATTAGCTAAAAATTATTTGCCTTTTTCATTAAATAAAATTCAAATTTACTTGGGAAAAAAAAAATCAATTTCATCTCCAAAACAGCTTCAATCATATTCTTACTAATACAGATAATTTAGCTTGCAAGTACATAATGGGTGCTGAGCAGGCCTTTATTTGGGAGAATAGACTCTGAAATAGTGGAGAGCCTGGGGGAGGAGACGCACAAAGGCCAGAGTGATAAAGTTATGTGAAGTAATGTAGAAACCAGAGAGCTCTTTCGGGAATGTCTCCTCCCTTTCCTGAACATATATGTATAAACAATAAGCTGGAAGATGGCAAATACAGTATACAGATAAAAGTATTCTTACTTATTTACACCAATACGTCTAGGCTGTGAAATCGCTGCTATTAAGAGGCAACTGAAGCCCTGGGGTTTATTAGGAACAAAATAAAATACATACTGATGGCAGAAGAACCTCTACCTACAGCAGTAAATACCAAGAAATAGACTCTGGAAAGGTTTTACCCTTCAAAACTTTGGTCAGCCTGTAATTATGGGAAAGATAAAGGAAGGGTAACCTGCCCTGGAGCAGGTTATCCCCTTCTCCCAGCAGCAGCCACTGCCATACAGAGAGGCTCAGAGGTGCTGGCGCCCTGGGCGCAGCTGGCAAGGGCACGCAGCAGGAGGGGCAGCTGGGTCATTGCCGTGGCAGTCCTCCTGCTTGCCCTCAGGAGGCTGGAGACCAAGGCCTGTGAGCGGCCGTCCTTGGCCCAGCACTTGCCATACTTTGGGTACCGGTCATGGTGGAGCCTCTGCAGCAAGCCCTTCCCTGGGGAGTGCACATTCCCCCAGGGAGAGGAGAGCATCCTTGAAACTGTTTTAATACACAATAAACGCTTTTTATAAACGTTTTGTGTCATAGCTTCTATTAGGTCCATAAGGACTGAATTAATAGCTATTTGACCAATTTCAGCTTTTAGCTGTGGTTATGTAAGTTTTCAAATCTTAAGTTTCAAAAGGCAGCACTGCCCTTTCTGAAATACTGTCTCCCTCCAGTGGATCTACACGAGCTGTTTTTATGAGATCAAGGGGAGAGAGCAATCTACAGTAGGTTGTTCGAGTTTTCTAAATAAGAGAATTTGAGCACAGTAGCAAGGGCAGAGAGTGAAGAAAGGCTTGTTTGTAATGGGAGCACCCAAAAAGTTCAACAAGAGTTCGCAAGACCCCTTCATGTCAGCGCATTCCCACAGAGAGCCTCACCCAAAAAGCTGAAATTACAGTCTTGGTTAAAGAAAAAAAATAGGAGAATGGCTTGTAATTTTTGAACCAGGAAAGCTATGTTTATCTTCCAAAAAACAGCCCCTTGAAGATGTGACTGTCATGGAGGGTTAAAGAGCAGGCAGAAAGCCCACAGAAGTTCAGGCCTTGGCCGCTCAACACCCAGCACCAGGCATCCGTCTCCTCAGGCCAGGGGATGCTCCTGTTATCTCTCTGATATATAACATTGTCACAGCTTTCCATATCCAAACACATCTTGACACTGGAGACTGCACAGATCCCAGGGCTCTGGAGGGAGGCCAGGGATGTGCACCTGCCCCAGAGCAGCTCAGCCCATGGGAGCGGTGGCGGCGGTGTGGGGAAGCCTTATCAGGGAGCAGTGACATGTCACGGCCGTCTCGGATGGGCCGCAGGGTCAAAGGATTATGACTCAAATCCATTTCTCATGGAAAAATCTTTTTAAATGCCTGACTACACTATGAAATCACACAGGGAGTGTGCTGTTATCTGTGGGGGTGGTACAGACCCACCTCTGCTTCATCTAGAAAGCCAGAAAAGAGAAAAACACAGCTGTACAGAGCATCCCTACTGTACAGTTAGGTTTCCAAGCTGCTTTCCCTCCTTTCTACCTGCCTGTAGGCAGGTTTAGTGAGTGGGGGTATGTTTCAGCCCCACAGTAATAAACCTGCCCTGTGCGTGTATATTTTAGTCTTGAATTTAACTCTTATTTGCTCTCTTATTCTTTTACATGCACATCTGCAGATACTGATGTCATCCCCATTTCTTATCTACTCTCCACTGGAATTGCTTTTTGAAGAGATAGGAGAGGAGACACTTCTTTAGAAAAGTACTGGTACCAAGAACTTATCTGAGAAGCATTATGGAAACAGTTTTGCTTGACAACCTTTTAAGTTACAGCAACTGTACAAAGGATTGCAGCACCAACATCAGAATGTCAGCTTGCACTGGAATTCATTTGGATTTGAAAGTCATTGAAATTTCTTAGTTATGTTGTAGAAGTTTATACTGATATTACAAAGAAATCCTACTTGGAAGATAGAGAAATTCAAACTCTCTTACCAGAAGGCTTTCCTGATCAAGCTGAATTTTCCTTCCTTCCTTCCTTCCTTCCTTCCTTCCCTCCTTCCCTCCCAAAATGCAACCAAGCACCAACATAATAAAGATATTTTTTCTTTTAGGCAAAGCCTCATTCAGATTAATGAAATGGCATCCATGTGCATTTTACTAGGTGGGTTTGTTCTGAGATCACCTTAGGCACAATTTATGCAGCCCCCAGTTCACAAAAGGACTTCCAGGCTCGTCTGTGGAAATTACACCTCTACCTCACCATGTTTTCTCTACTTTAGATGAGAAACAGACACCACTGAAGCCTTATTTGTCACATCCTTTCCTCCCCTGCCTTCACCCCTGCCATTTGGGCATATTGCAGCACTGTGATACAGAAGCATCATGCAGGCACCCTTAGAGGAGACAGGCTGTTTAAAGACCAGGATGCTGTGGGACATTTACACTCTTTAATTGCATTGCCACTGTGCCCAAACCCAGTCACCCCCCCAGGCAAGTCCCTGTTCTGGGGGTCCCCCATTCCCCTGTCTGCATGTGAGACCTCATAAGTTCTGCCTTCACCTGACAAAGATCTGAACCTAGAAGGACATCCTTTGTTCAAGCTGTTTTGGAGTGCTCTGGGAGAAAAGCAGCCAGCCAGCCTCTGGATAAATGGCTGTTTGAAAGGAGATTAAACCTTCCCCTGTGTGTGCAACATACAGCCAGGCAGCCTATATCAGACAAGTCAAGCTGCCTCCACTCCAAGGGAAAAGTTAAAATAGAACTGAATCTTCTTACTTCAGCTCCATCTTTTGTTGTGCCCTGCAGGCAGTGTTCACCTGAACATGTATCCTCCAAAGTCAGAGTATGCTTGCCTAAAGTGAAAAATGGTACACTCAGCCCTATCTTTTTTATTCCCATCAGCCTCTGTTGTCCTTCTACTTAGCATGAGCTTGGTGGTCATGAACAGCATCACTAACCATGTAGTAATTTACTGTATTTCAGAAGGGAAGCTGAAGAGTGAGTTGTCCGGTCCTTACAAGTGGCCACTCCATATTTGAAAATAGAGGCAAACAATCCCTACAGAACTAATAATGCTGCTTTTAGATGCTGTTCTCCTCTACCTGCCAGGATCCACCTTCCCCTCCAACAGAGTCAGATGTACAGATAGTGGGACCTGCATGCCCATTGCAACGCCAAGTCAGTGGTTCTAGCATGGATGGATTTCTGGACTGCACTGGGCTGAAGGTTTTGCAGCCAAGGAAGTTTTGCTGAGGGATATTTCCTTGTACAAGTGAAGGAAACAGCTTGGGGCAATGACACCATAACCCAGCACAGCTGTTTCTGCAGTGATCATTTGTTCGCATTCGAGGATGCATTCAAATAGCATCTTGGAGCATTTCTGTTGCTGCTTATCCTCTGACTGGGATGTTGTTAATGCAACACTCACTCAATGAAGTGTTTGGGATGAAGTCCAAAAAAGCACTTAGGTGCCTAAATCCAAGACAGTGATTCACAGCTGCCTAAGGACTTAGGTTCCCCCTTTTGTATGCTCCTTCTCTGAACCTCTTTAAAAACCTGGACTTCTGCAGTAGGTTGACTCTAGGTGCTGTCATCTTGACAGGGCTTGGCCACCAGAGCCTGCCTGCTGTGTCTGTGCTGCCCAGCCCTGCAGATGAGGTGGCTGTGTTTGTGATACTCAGACACTCTGTGGGTGTGCCAGAGCTCTGAATTCAGCAGCCTCAGCTGCTCTCAAACTGTGGCCAATGCTGGTCTTTCCAGCCACACTGGGGCTCTTTGCAGCAGAGGGTCATGAAGAGAACAGCACAAAGGTGATTTTATGCTTAGGAGGGAGGAGGCAGCCACTAACCCGGCCTGAATACGTTTCCTCCATGTAACACTCTCCTTCTCCCACTCTCTAACAGAGCCCCACAGTAGAGGTGATGAAGATACTTTTCATAGAAAATGAGTGACTTCTCCTCCACTGTTCTTGCTACTGGTGGCCTGATAGGGGATGGTGGAGTCAGATCTGGCATCTGCTGCTTGTGTGGAAACAAGAGGGGTCATGGGATGGTCATGGCCAGGCTCAAATCCATACTGCCAGCCATCGGCATAAATCTATACGTGCATAGCTTAAAGGCATTCTTAACAAGGTACAAAATTCCTCCAATAACCAACTCCTCTATTACATTGCAGAGTACATCTGTCCATAGGCCTCTTTGCTCAAGATAGAGCTCAAAACAGTTACAGAAACCTGGCTATCGAATTGCAGTGACTTACAGGGAGTGAGAAAGTGCAGTGACTTACAGGGAGTGAGAAAGAGCAAAGTTGCCCTTCTACTACAGCTCTTGAAAAAGCCACTTACTACCAAGAAATCTCTGAGTAGATGACAAACTGAGGCACACAGTTCCCAGTGCAGGGAACTGATTATTTGGCGTGGCAGCGTCCCTTGCTGCACCATGTTTGGGTGCCCTGACATCTTGACCATGTCTTGACCACATCTCGACCGCATTCACGTGTCTTGCAATGAGACCATTACACTTTGCCAGGTTTCTCCCTTTGTCTGATAAAGCAGTTAGGGCTCTGCACTTTTCAAATACAAATCTCAGGTAGGGCTCTACATGCACAGGCTGTTTTCCTCATTAGGCTCTCCAGTTACTGCTCTTTACGTAAATCCAAGCTGGGTTGTAAAAGGCTTAATCGATGCAACACATTCGCTCCTGATGATGTCAGGGAGCCACTGTACCCATCTAACAGATGAGCTGCTCTGCTAGCCAGTAAATTTGGGATGACAAGCAAAGTTTATCATGTTAAACCAGATGCCATCAGCACCCTTCAGTTCTGCAAAAATACTCTAGTTCTTCAAAAAGCTATTACTGAGATGTGTAAGGAAAACATGAGATCTGAGCCACTTCCTGCTCCAGCTTTCTGCAGTTGGCACGTCTTTCCACAATCAGGAGAAGAGCCCAACGTGGAAGCATATTTCTGAAATGATTTCAGAAAGGATGAGATTTGGTGTCTTCTCTGCCTACATGTGTCCTCAGCAGGAAAACTGCAGAGCAGCAGAAGAGGGAAGATGAGAGCTACTGTGGGACAGAAAATGAAACTCCTGTAGATCTGTCCATCCGTGTGTGTCTGTCTGGGCCCCTCCTCTGGCCCTGCTGTGATCCATATTTCAAAGGGGCCATGATTCCGTCTCAAATTACTGCTGCTGGCAGAACAGCAGAGCTGGCAAGCGAGCTTTCAGGAATGTCCTTATCCTTCACGATCCATATGAAATAGGTCCAAGTAGTAACATTTTTGGAGAGCCAGATACACAGATTTTGCAAAGGTTGGGAGCAGCAAAGCATACTATTAATAAAACAGTCACGCTGCTCTTGGTTTTGGTCTTGTTGTGATAATTATAAGCAGAAGTTTTCTTTTGTCTGGTCAAAGATTCTGCTGCTTCAAATTCAGAGCTGTCAGAGACAGCTGAGCAAGAGAGCTTTGTTCAATGGATGGCATTATTTGCTTCAACGAGTGCCATCATTCTGCTTTGGTAAGATCAGTGGAAGAATAAAGAGGAGCTTGTCTGAGGACCCACTCTCCCATCCACTACAGCAGCTCAGAGTAGCCTACCAACGGCGTGTTGACTTAGAGAAAAAATTGGTTCTTTTTTAAATATATATAAGCATATCTATCACTGTATACAAAGATGAAAGCTAGAACTACTCTATTTGTCATATATTTTCTATTAATGCGGACTTATTTTAATGTGGTATCTTCAACAGGGAGAAAAAAAAAGACATACTCTCAAAATACTGGGAAATAGATACAAAGAAGAAGCTGCTCATAATTGTCTTTTTTTATGCTCAGCCGTACATGAAAAAAGTGCCTTCTAGCAGCATGAACCTGCCTAGGAGTGGGGATTTTGTTCTGATAGTCAATAATTTTCTCTTCACATTTTCAACTGGTAAGTCTCAACAGCTACTATTAAGAATCAAAGTCTTGATGCTATGGAGACCAAAGCACCCACCATTTCACCTCATTTGTAATTTAACGGGTTTATCATATACACTATGAGGTCTCTTTTAAAGGAAATCCCGGTGGAATTAACCAATACTCCATTTCAGGTGCAGGAGGAAAATGTGCAGTGGAGCATATTTATGCTAGAGACAGACTTTCGTGCCTGGGTACGCTGCAGTGGATATTGTTGAAAAGGGCAGCTTTTCTGCAAAGTTCTGTTATATCCCCTCAGCAGGAAACAATTATCTGTAATACCAATTTCCCGCAGAATTTTGCAAATCCTTCCCTACAGGGATTTCACCTTTCTTTGTTTCCCCTGCACAGCACAGAAAGTCTGACTGCAGTGATACAAAATCAGATCTGACTCATTTTTATTTTCAGCCTCTGGCAGCTGAAGGGAATAATCTCATTTTTGATGAGAAGGAGATGAGCAAACAGGGTAAGGGCTGGCGATCTGAGTCCCAAGAGGACCTCCAGCAGTGCCTTCCCACTGCGTCCATTTTTAGGATGAGATGCCTAAAAGGAGGGGTGGAGGATGCAGTGGGGTGGTCCCTGCTCTAGGTGCAGGGACCTTGAAAGGAGAAGGGGGTCCACATCCAGGCATGCCAGGGCCCCAGAATGTCTGTGGGAAGGGGCACTGTCATAACCAGTGCCTGCCTGGAGACGGCCCTTGCAACACCTGCTGTCACCCTGTATGTTGTCTGAAGACCATGAAATCCTCATGGCAGAGCCCATGGCTGCCTTGAACCACTTCTCTTTCAGCTGCAGCACAGGGGTGTTATGATGAGGATTAGAGCCATGGTAACCAGGAGTCACATTTTCAGCAGTTTTCTGCATTTTTTGTCTTTGTCCCTGTCCCCTCTTCCAAAGCAAGATATCTTCCTGCACAGCTTCCTGACAGTGTGGGCACAGCCCTGCCTGTGCAAGCAGTCCTAGAACCAGCCCACAGCACATGGGAGCAGTCTGCGTTTTTCTCCCACCCCAGAAGGAAACTGAGCTCAGTGTGGGGGTACTCAGACTCCTACTGTGCAGGACATGCCCAGGGAAAGAGGATGTGTGGAGCTCACTGGGCAGGTGGGCATGCACAGCAGGAACCCTCTCCTCAAGCAGTTCAGCGTGTTGAGAGCTACTTTATAAAAAGGTTTCCTTGCATAATGCACTTTGTTCCACCTCTATGGACATTTTTAGAGGGCCTTGGTTATGTGGTTAGGGATGCAGGTACGGTGGGCATGGGTCGGTCCATTTTCCTGTCCCCAGAGTCTGGAAGCCCAGCAGCAGTGGGGCCTGGCCCACTGACTGACAGGGACAGGTAACTGGTTGGATTATTTAGCTGCATTTCCCACCAGGAGGAGGCTTGTGACGTTGTGCTGTCGGTCCATCTGCACCAGGCAGTGCAGAGGTGTTCCAAGGCCATGAAGTCCCCACGGGCTTGGGACACGCAAGGAGCTGGCTCTGTCCCAGCACCAGCTGCCCCTTGGCCAGGCGAGCGCTGGCTGTGGCAAGGCAGGGGCAGGGGGGCTCAAGGCAGCAGCTGAGGCAGCACCAAGGGCCAGACTCTGCAGGAAACCAATCTGACAGGCTCCCAGGAGCCACTCCATCACTGTTTGTCCCTCTTCATCCCCAGCTGTTTATTAACTCCAGCTCAGCTGACCTGACATTCAGGTAAGCCAAATCTGATTTTCCAGCTGAGGGAGCCCTCAGATCTTCAATGTTTCCAAACAGATTTCATCAAGGAAAGCAGCATGCCCAGCAGCCGGCCAGAGGAAACTCAGACCTTTGCAAAGCTCCGTCTGAGAAACAGGGAGGAGAAGGAGCACAGGGGCAGCCCTGGATACAGCACATGGCTGAGGGTGTGACCTGGGATGTCCCATCAGGGCCCGTGGGTGGCCCAGGGCGCAGCTCCTCCTCTGCACAGCAGGCACGGGGGGATGTTCACCCTCTCCAAAATGCAGAGTGTAGCAGTGATGTTGGTGTTGAGGTCCTGGGGCCTCTCTGGTGAGCTGGTTCAGTAAGGCAGGAAAGGCAGGAGTGGCCCAGCCTTTGGGGGAGCAAGAGAGGTGGACAAACAAGGTGAAGAGATCCTTAAAATATAAAGAACACCCTTTGATATTTTTTGAATTGTTATGTACCTGGCACTAAATATGAAAAAATGAAATTCAAAATTTTTAAGGTATTTTATTTTTCAAAAACTGTAGACCTGTATTACAGCTGTCTTTTTAAAATACACTGCAAAACACTTGTTCAAAAGCAACCTTTTTGCGCAACAAGTGATTTAACGAAAAACAGTGACAAAATTCTAGTTTTGGGAAGGAAATATTTTAAGTCACAAAAGTCTGAGTACCTCTGCTCTCCACTGCAGATGCTTTCAGACCTGCTCAAAGCATGTACATGTGCATATGGAGCTGTGATTTGCCATTCTTTGGGATGTCTTTGTTGCTGGCCTTGAAGCTGCAGGAGAGCTGCTTTGTATCCACAGCAGAAGTGAGTACAGAGTAGGCTGCCATTGTCCCAGAAGTGTGAGCGCTTCTGTGGAGACACACAAACCCACAGCACAGAAATCTAAAGCTATGGAGCAATTCTGCAGGGCTGTTAATATAATCTGATATTCAGCCCTGATCACCAATTTGTATTCATGGTCTTTTTACTTGTTAGACCTCTTTAGCAATCTTTAACACAAAAAAAAAATTTCCTTTCCCTCCTGAGATCTCAGATGAATGTGGTAAAAAATGTCATTTGCATGATAATCAAGGTCTCCTTCAAGGAAAGGGTAGGATCTGGGTAAATTAGCTACAAATTGGCAAATGTGGGAATATTCATCAAAAATTTGTCTTCTTAATTCCAGAGCCCAGATGATCACAGTGTCAAGTTTTTAGAAGCTGGGAGAGCAACAGCCAAGTGAAGATGCCCCACCTCGCTCTTCTTGCCCTCACTCTGCTGAAGTCTGTAAAAGGGGTTCGTGGCCCCTGATCTCAGCATCTTTGTAAAGGATTTCTATTTTTCAGTCTCAGGATTTAGCTGTTCTTTGAATTTGAACATTTTTCATTCAGTTGTAGCATAGTTGCGATGTCCCATGACGTGCCACAACATTTACAAAAATCAACAACAGTCCAAGTCCTTTGTTGACTCAGAACGCTCCTGCCTATTTCTGAGGGCCACGGGAGAAGCAGGGATCACAGCTTTCCTCCACAACACATCCTTGAGGAGGATGTAATTACGGAATTGGGTTTTCTGCTGGGCGTGCTCTGACAGACAGCCAGAGCCAACCCAGCCTATGACAGCTTCGTAACAGTGAAAGCTTATCTGCCAGCAGTGCCAATAAAAATAAACCTACTAGCCTTATGCTCAGAGTAGATGAAAACAGAGTCATCAATGGTCTTGTGTACTTCTATACTAACTCAACGCCCACAGCATTCCTTTTTTAAAATCAAATTGCAGGATTTTGAGGAGGCTACTATGTACTGGGAGTGCAGAGAGCCAAGGTTCAGTGCGTATGAATTATGAGGTTACAAAACATTCATTGTTTGTTTAAATACTGTTTTTTCAAATTAGGTTTGCATGTATGAGTGTAATGTTCTCATTGACTAGAGCAATGCACAATAGACCACCCACATTCTGGGAGGGAGCCACGAGTCTGTCCCTCTGTGGGCAGACACCACTTAGTTTTTCATCCCCATTCTGTCAATATATCTTCAGCCTGGCCTTACTTGCTCGTTCTAGATGAGCTGGAAGCATATGTGGATCACATAATTTTCTGTGGTGACCTCACATACAGTAAAAAGATGATTTTAAATCAAAAGTCCTCAAAGCCTATAGGGATGAAACCTATACCACTGATCCAAAATTCAGCTTCAGCATTTCCCACTCATTCAGCGTGGGAGTAAAGCAAAATGTATTCCTCTGTAGTCAGAGATTTACGTAACTGTAAGGCAGGGATGAGTGAACATACCTCATCTGTCAAGGGGGAGCCACATAGCAGGTTGAATTTTTTTATGATATACTGGGATCTCAACTGCTTTGCTGTAGCTTTGTCATCATCCCTATTACCAGTCCTCCTACATTCATAAAAATGTAAGTGAGCAGGCAGCCAAATACGATGCGCTGTGTGGAGGAACCGCTTCCTCTCATGTTGCATTGAGATAAAATTACATAACTCAAAGCCACCAAGGGTACAACCCCTGGTTGTATTCCCATCTGGAGCACGTGTCCTTGCCCCTTCCCCCAGCACTTGTAGGGGAGATGCTTGGACAGGTTGTTATTTATGTCGCCATGAACTGGTGGTACCAGGCACGTCTCTGTGGCGGTGGAGGAAGGTATGAGCTCCAGCATCATTGTGAAGCATGTGTATGTGATGAGATAACAGACATCTGGCTGTGAGTAGCTACTGTAAACCCCTTGGCTTGTAGTTTTGTGTAGAAAAGCTACCTCCAGCACAGTGTATGTATAGGCTGGAGTAGCAAATTAAAGATTGTGTTGGTCCTTGCAAAGCAGGGAGCTGTGGAATGCTGCTTTTGGATGCCCAGCTTGGCCCTTGTGCCCAGATGCCCCCAAGGATACTGTTGCCTGAAGAGAGACAGGGAACCCTCAGGTGTCTCAGGACTTGCTTGTAAATCTCTAGGGTTTGCTTGCTGCTTCACATCCCAGGATTTCAGCTGGGCCAAGCAACTCAGCACCTGCCCTTGGGCTGTGTATCCCATCTGAGACCCTGCACGACGTGTGCTGCCTGCACGATTCTTGCCCCAGGAGAGCCCACAGTCACAGCCCAGGCACCCCACACCACAGCCCTGTCACACGTCACTGCCAGCACCTCACCACCCAGGTTGTGCCCACAACATCTTGGGCCTGAACAGATGTGAAAGCCACATTTCCCACTTCTGGGACAGATGAGATGAGTGTTCAGGTTCTGCTCCAGATGCAGGCTTGCATTGCATCCAGCTGCTGTTTAAGATACGCACCCTAAAGCCCTGTGTTATTAACTCAGGGTTAACATACAGTTATTCCAAATCATGAGATTAATATCCACCACCAGTGAGAAGCCTGAGAGAGGCAGACCTGCTGCGGAACATACAGCACATTCAATTCTGTGATGGGTCATGCCAGCACAAGATCCCTTGGGATGGGTGCTGCATGAAATTCAACTCTCTTACACTGCCCTACAGCTCAACCGACTCCAGTTTGCATCCCCATGGCTTTATGTGGTAAATTGGTGGGATAGTTGATCTCCAGTACCAAGAATAGGAATGAAGTGTCTGATTCCAGTGCATGATATTCTGCAAATATCTGTTTGAGTATTCAAGTTTGAGTGAAAGAAAAGAAATCAAACAGAGGGATATGGAAAAATCTTTTTATGCCTATAAAAGGATCACTTCAAAACCACAGGATTTTGTATAGGAACCTTTTTCCTTAAATAGTAGAAACAGTCACTGGGTGCATTCCATCAGTGTAAAAAATGGGGGTTAGACAAGAGCTGCTGTGTACAGCAGCAGTTTCCTCTCATTCCATCTCTTCCTTTCCTCCTCCCACCACACATGTACCTCGTCTCATCCTCTGAATCTGTGCTTGTAAAAAACATGAAAACCGCATAGTTACTATCTACATGTATTTATACACATAGATATAATCAAACCCATACCCATATATATATATATATAT
>VXBU01002256.1:2457700-2533435 GCA_013400315.1 Bombycilla garrulus
TCTACATTCTTCATGAAACAAACACCTTTCCCACAAAGATGAACAAAACTTGGCAGTACATTTTGCTGGGTATCTAAAATGCCATCTCAGGCTCGTCCTGCAGGTTCACACCTGCAGCCTCCTCCTGCCACCAGCAGCCAGAGCCAGGACTATTAAACCCAGAGCTCTTTGGCAATCGACCAAATCCTGCCAGGCAAAACCCCGCTGACATCACCGGGATTAGAAGGGTGGCTAATCAGGACAGCGGGATTTGTGTCAATCTTTTCCTTAGGATGCCATGCTGAGTCCCCCAGTGGTCAGTGGGGGTGGTTTGGGGCTCTGAGGGCACCTGGTGTCCTCAGGGGTCAGCAGCTATGGGGGTGGCACTGGGCTTTGGGGTATCCTGGGTGTGCTGCCGTGGGAAGGAGCAGGAATGTGGGAATGGCTCTCCCAGGGCACGGGATTCCAGTGCCACTTGGAACAAGGGTCCTTCCCCTGCCCTTCCAACACTGGGGGTCCCAGGCTAGCAGAGGACAGGAGGGGAGAGAAGATTTCTGTGACTGTGGAGTTCATTGGCCCCTTTGTCTCAGAGTGGGCTGGGAGAAAGGAGTCAAAACATTTCCATCTCCAAGCTGGAGGCAGGCTCAGTCGAGACTGAAACCTTTTTGGATGGATTTTTGAAAAACCAGGGTGGTGTCTTCAATCCTCTGTAAAAACAGTCTTGTGTTCACATTAATGTGATGAAAATTTCATGCAAAGGGTCCCCAGGGACTCAGGCTGGCTCCAGTCCATCATTCCATCCCATGCCTAGGTGAATCCTTACAGATGTCTGGATAACCTGTTCTGAAAAACCATAATAACAGAACCTCCAGAGTCTCCTGAGACAAAGTATTTCAGTGTTTTACTACACTTACTATTAGGAACATTCCTTAAATCTGTATTAAAGCTTTGTTAGCTCCCTCCCAGCCAGACACTGTACACACCCTGACTGAAATTTTATCATGTGGCTGATATCTACAGCAGGGACAGTTTATTCATTTTCTTGTTGATCAGAAACAACAAGAAAATGTTGTTTTATGTGCTTGAAAGCATTTTTCTCTCTCTTTAGATTTCTGTTCTTCAATCAAACTCAATTTCTTTAGCCTACCTTCCTGCACATACCCATATATACCTTCTTTTTGAAGAATACCATCTCCTTCCATAAGAAAAATCTTTAGGTGATGTCTCCCACTAGCAGGAGGAGCTGAACTGAGGGAAGAGAGCTGTCTTACAGGCTGTATTTCTATCTGTGTAGTTTACAGTGATGTTTGGGGTTTTGTTTGCAGCAGCGTGACATTATAGGTGCATATGGTAGGGAGCCCATGACCCATCACAGCCCGTGGGGCTTTGGGGCTGACCAGCATCCCACTCAGTCAGTGCCAGCCTGTCTCAGGGACACTGGGGAAAGCTGTGCAGTCATCCCTCCAAACTCCGTATCTGGGGTTTCCATCCCTATCTGCAATCTGTCATCCCAGACACCTGCAATCAGCACAACACCTGCCATAGCTGCAACGAGCATATTACTAACTTTCACATTGCCTAAGCTGTCACTGAAAATGTTGGTTAATTCTGTTGTTAGTTCTGGGATGAGGAGAGACCCCCACAGTCACATTCCCTTAGTCAGCAGGGAAGCATTGACACCTTTCACTTACGATGTTTTAGTGGCTTCACCGTTCCCACAACAGTTTCACTTGAAATTCTCATTTCTGCTCATTTCTGCTGCTTGCTTCTGAAAGGTCTGACACTGTCATGGTTGCTAGAAACCAGGAGGGAAGTGTGCTGTGGTGAGAGTGCACACACCTACTCCCGCTCCGCGTACTGATCTAGAAAACACCTCCTGAACATTTTTTAATGTGACCTGGCAGCAGACCAGGGTAAATGGCCTGTTCTTTTTCCAGTGCTTTGGCCCAAAGTGTGCTTCAGAGACTTAAAAGAATAGTCAGTCAATTAAATGTGATAAATGAGGCCATTTGTCACCAGCATTTTCGCTTTTCTTATAAGTATAAAACAAGATAATGAACAGGGCTTGAAGAAATCCTTTGTGGAGTTGGAAGCCAAGGTCACATGATATACAGAACGGATTTTCTGCCTCTCCCATCATGAGAATGCGATCTGACAATACTCCCCCTCATGACACAGAAATCAGAGACAATGTTAAGAGAGAGGGGGAAAAAATCACTTACGGTTGAAAAAACAGTGACATGTTGCAATGAAGATAGGAAAAGAAATGCACTTATTTAAAGGAAACTTTGCCCCCACTGCACACGTCCTGTTGTAGGTGCTGGTCAACAGGAACACTAACACAGGGACAGCTGCACAGCACCTTCATCTTACAGCAAAGCCTTGAGCAGCAGCGTTACCAGCACATCACCCACTCAGGAGACAGCAGGGTACGTATGCAGGGCTGGAAGAGTTTGATGGAACAGATGGATCACCCATTGCCCAGCAGAGGGGGAGGGACAGAGCTGAGACAGGCTATGGGAACTGCAGGGTCCTGCAGAGTGTGAGGGAGTCCCAGGGCCTCGGGGCTCCTGAAATGGCCACAGGTACATCCAGCACACTGGGACACCCCACTCAGGAACAACCACAGAAGCAATGCACACAGGCATGTATGGCACACAGCCCACAGGAGTGGTGGCTCTTTGGTGGCCTCTGCATTAGTGGAGGTTTGTATTTGTGGCTGGAGGCTAGAGCTGGATATGAATCCAAAGCTGGAGACACTCCAGCTCTCTTTTGAAAAATAACACCTTTCTTTCTGGCAGGCTACCAGAATGTGTTTCCTTCTGCGTGCTGTTCTTTCATACCACGTGTGTCTAGGAATTAGGAAACATTTACTTCAATGTGTGAAACCTCTCTGCACCTGTGGGACATGAACATATTGACTATATTGACAGCACTTCATAGTGCCCTATTTGCCACTAGGTCGGTGTTACCTCTGCACCCTTTCTCCCATCTCTCCTCCACGTGCATCCACTTGCGTAAGAAATGACTCGGGCTTTTTTGGTTTTTTCTTAATCTGTTTTCTCAATCAATCATCAGTTTATACTGAATGTATTGAGGCAGGAGCGTCAGCAAGTATGGTTGTGCACCAACAGGAATGGATATTTAAGGAGCTGAGAACCACTAACAGTTGGTCTCTACAACCCATGTTTTATTTGTGTCTGTACTGTGCTGTCCTGGCAGCATTTGATTTAGCCCTGGGATGAAACCCATGTTTCTGCAAACACGGACAGCCTCACACATGCCTCTGACATTAAATAAGTGATACATACAGTGCAAGGAAACATATTTTAAGAAAACTACCCAGATGCCCCAGCAACAGGAGGTGTTGAAGTATCTCCAAAGACTGAGAATTAAAAGGATATTAGAGAAAATGCAGGCCAGGAGGTGCCAGGCAGGAACCAAACAAGTAAATGCCAAACACACAGTTGAGTCACTGATTCAGCACCAGGTTAGACTCAAGTCCATGAGTTTTCATCTGATAAAGGACTTTGTGTCCAGCCTTTGGCAGGGGACTGTGTGCCCTCCTCAGCATCCCAGTGACCCAACAGCAGCAGCCTACAGCCAGCTGAAGCTTTCCTACTTCGTAGTGGCTGCCACAGTTGGGCTTGGTGATTTTTGGGGGTCCCTTCCAACTCAGGATATTCTATGATTCTGTGATTCACATCAGTGAGGTCTGTGCCTGAGGGGATTTTTCAGATGAGGTTTCAAGTGCCATGACTGGATCCTGTGCTGTGTTAAACTGTTGGTAAGAGCAGTTTGTCTGTCCCTACCCCCACTAGAAGCAGGCTCAACTCCAGCTCATGAGTTGCCCTGGCTGTAGCTTGCTGAAAGGGTGGGATAATCCTGCTGAAGCCCTTGGTGGGCTGCCCGTTTCCTCTGCTTCCAACTCGCTTGCTTCCAAAACAAATTCCTGTTGCAAAAACTCAGGTCCTTTCAACTCCACATTCCTGCATGTAACAAAATCCCTTTGAAAAGGAGATGAACTGGTACAACTCAGTGAACTCGAAAGGAAAAAGATCCCAAATAATTGTTGGAAATTATTGGAAACAAATATCTCATAGAACAACATGTTTCTGAGTGTTTCTGATAGCAGCAGATAGCCATGGTCTGTTTTCAAACGCATGGAGATTTACCATGTGCAGGCAATGGAACTGTGAGAGTCAATGCCAGCACCATTCCCCCTCTGACAGCCAGAGCTCCTGGGATGGCTGCCTGCAAGAAAAGGTGGTTGTGTGAAGGTGCTGCCACCATTCACTCCACCAACAGTGAGAGAAATTCCCCTGTGATCTCCAGCTATGGCCCAAGGAACGAGCCCCCAACCCCTCCTGCAGCAGAGACTTCCTGGCATCCACTTCATTTGTTTGGGTTTAAAGAGGAGGATTTGGAGAAGGAGGGGGAGAGTCTGACTCCCACAGGTTCAAATTTACTGCTTCAGGAAGACAGTTTCTTTGCAAACTCTTTCCACAGTTTTCTTCTTCCTGTTATCTCTACAGAAGGTTGAGCATCTTTAAAACTGCATAAGCTTCCCATAGGGAGGCTTGTTTTCAGCTCCCTTCTCAGCCCAATTTGGAGGAAAGACATCAAAGGCAAGGCAAATATGGTCCTCTGTTAACTTGGATCCATTTGGAGATGGTCTGGGCAGTTCCAGCTTGCCACAATGTTCACAGTCTTTCGAAATATTTACTTATCTGACCGACAAGAGAGTTATTTAATAAGTTATGATGTCTGCAGTTTTGTGTAAACAATTTACAGTGCCGTGATTGATGCTGGATGCTGTTTGGAGAGAGGCAAGATGGACTGTATATACTGGGCTTCAGTCTGGAGAGTTCAGGCTCAGGACTGGGCAGTATTCTGCCTAATAAATAACAATAGTTAAACATTGGGACTCACGCTGCTTCAGTGCTCTCAAAGCCACACAAACAGCGCTGAATTGAACTAGAGCAGACATTGGCCGTGCAAACATCTGAGACCTTTGCAGGGGTGCCTGGTACAGTGGTCACAGTTCCTAGTTCTGCTTTTTCCCCAAGCCTAGGTTGGTCACAACCTCCCACACTCACTGGGCAGAAGGGAAACAGCAGGTTCTGCGGGTAGGACAGCCAGAGCAGATGTGGAGCATCACACTTCAAGCTGCTTCTCCAGATCCATGAGAGTGAAAGTTGGGAAGTGAGTATCACCATGTCCAGGAGACAGCTCCAATCCTTGCAAGAGCATAGTGAGATAAGTGGGCTTGCTTCTTTTGGCACAGCTTCAGGTCATGCTGCATGGCTGGTTTCCTCAGTCTTGCCCTTTTTCAGGGCCTTATATCAGGTTCCCAGGGGCTTCTAGGCCGAGGTGAGATTCCTGCTGCAGTCCTTTGGGTCACATTGCCAAAGTCCCTTTTCTGGTGAATCCCTTCCATTACAGGTGTGTATGATCATGAGAAAATTGGTGAAAGGGGTATTTCCATCTCCAGTGGAGCGACACAGGAGAGTGACTGCTGTGAGTTAGGTGTGTGTGCAGCTCAGCGTCTTAGACAGCTACAGGCAAGCAAGAGCTCTCATGAGACACCACAGCAGAAAAGAGAGGGCATAGGCTAACACCAAACTGAGGGGAAGTCAGGGGCTTTCATTCAGTCCAAACTAGAAACAAGTTATTTCTGTTCTGAACCATCAAAGTGTTTCATTTCTGGAACTAAGCAACCTGGACATGTCTGAAACAACAATTTCAGGACCATGCAGTTCCCTAAAATTTTCTGTAATTTGACTTTCTCACTTGATTGTGGACAAAGGTATGATTCTCAGAAGATCCTCTGAAGTGGAACTGCTAGGCCCAGTGGCTATGCAAGAGCTAAAGGGCAAAAGTTTGGAAGGAGAGGGGAAAAAACCTTTCTAGCTATGAAGTAGCTATTCAGATTTACTGGTCCAGGCAAAAATTTTTAAAAACCCCTTTATTCTGGAAATCCTATTTCAGACACATTCGCTGTCAAAGGTCGACTCCAGGGGCTGTACCTAAATAATGGCAGGAAATTAAAAGGAGGGAATTAACCCTAAAATTGACATAAGATGTCTGGGTGGATGAGAGCTGAATAAAGGCTCTATGTACCCATACAGAGAAAAATGTACTTCCTCTGAACAGAGAAAAGTCATATTGATTTGCAATTATTGAACTGTGATACTTCATCCATGTTGCTGACCATGGCCTTGCCTAATGGAGAGAAAAGTACAAGAAGGTCTTTCCCATTCAGACTGGAAAAAGGAAAAGGATGTCTGAGGCACACTTTCCACATATTGCATTTACCATGGGAAGAAAGTAATGCTCAATACCCTCCTGTTGTTCAAAACTGTTTCTGCAATCATTTCAGCCGAGAAAAGGCTGATTGATCTCCCAGCTTCAGCTCTAGTGCTAGCACTAAAAAGGCTGTATCTTCTCATTTAGTCTGTTGAAATCTGCACTCAGAACAAGAAGGATCTCAAGCAAAATGCAGCCTGCCTCTTCCTCCCAAGGGACCATCCAAAGACACATTGCACTTAGCAGAACAAGTGAAGGTTTTGGGAGCACCTATGGGACAGCAAGCTGATGGCCCCACTCTTTGTCTCCCTGGAGATGTCTTGATGTAACTAATGAGAAAGAACTGGGGCAAGAATAAAAATGATTCAGAGAAGCTTTGGTATTTTTCCCCAGTTCAGCTCTATGATTAAACCCACACAGAGCCTCAAATGAGGAGATGAGCCTCAATTATAGCTAAGGAGCAGCATAATGAATTATCTTTTTCCACTTACTTTAGCTGGTGAGTAATTCAATTTCCACCAAAATCCATGTTGACTATGAAGATTCAGCCAATAACTGATTCATCAACATGCTAGAAGAATGTGGAATTAGAAATACAAAAGAAGGGCTGTAGCTCTTTTCCACTTCAACATTGCTAATCTAGTGCAAAATTTTTAGCAGATAACTTTGATACTACCAACACTTCTGTGTAGTCCACCTTTCATGAAAGTTAAATACAAAAAAAATGGCCTGCTAAATGAAGAGTTTGAATCCTCTCTTTTATACACAATAAAAAATATTTTCATTTGGGAGTCCTTCTTAGATTTGAAGGCTCCAGCCAAACGGTAGAGAGTATGTTGTGTGTTTTATGTATTTTTAGGGTCTTTTGCTCAGAAAATTCCCAAATCTGCAGGTTATGAAGTTATAATTTAAATACTATTGTAAAATACCAGCAGCCTCAGCTTCCTCCTGCTCCCCAGCAGTTGTGAGCTGCGTAAGGTTGGCATTGCTGTGTTTCCAGGCTCAGCCATGGTGTGTGGATGCCAGTAGGAAGAGACAGCTCAGAGCAGTTTTCCTGCATGCAGGAAAGGAGCCTATTCCTGGAAGTTACAGGATTTTTGTTTTCCTGGGGCAAAAACAATATAACTTCTGAAACTCTGCTCTGCGGCTCTGGGAACTGCTGGAACAATTTGAGGGCTGGGTCCATAAATCCTGTGGAGGAGGAACCGGCTTTCAGAGCTGCAGGATCTTCAGCCCTGGCAGAAGGAGGTGCTGGCCCACAGCATTGTGCTCAGGCATAAAACCAGTTATTTAAGTTTTTAAAATAGTGTTTGGGGTCAATTTTGTACAGCAATTTACAAAGAGCTCAAGGGATGATATTCTTTAAATAAATATTTAAGGGAGATCCCTCTCAATTTAAACACAGTGAACTGTAGCATGTGGAAAGCAGCAGCATTTGATTACACACATGCAAGAGGCCAAAACAATCCACTATGAGCAGAGGTGTCGGAGGTGGATAACATCATTTTGTTTGCTTCTGTTTCTTTGAGGGAAGTTATTGACAAGGGAATTTCTACCTCGTGCCAATGTGCAGCAGGGGTGCAAACCCTGGCAGCCCTAGCCAGTGGATGCCCAGTGCAAGAAAGCCATTCTGCAAGCCTCATTGGCATTTTTCCTGATGAGGTGGCTGGGGATGGAGGTGCAATTTTAACTCCACAGGTTGCTGCTACCCAGGACCGTGCGCCCGAGGAGAAGGGGAAAAGGTGGGTGTGGCTGGCTGTGCACAACCCATCCCTAGTGCTGGCCAGTCTCTGACAGACACACAGTCACAGCCATGGTGGCAGAAGGCTGAACATTGCAGCCAGGGTTTGCTTTACAGCCCTTCTTGATTTGGTTGGGGGTCAGGGATGGCAACTTGGGTGAGAGTTTATTGCGTGTGGTGGCTACAGAGCTGGAGCCATCTTCTGCGGTGGGATACAAGGAGCTGTGTCTGCCCTCTAGGAAGACATCTGGTAGTTGCAGAAAAGAAAAGATGTTCACTGCTGAGGGGCAAGACATCTAAATACAAGTGAAAGATACTAAAAGGCTGTGAACCTAAAAATGCTCAGCGAGTTTGAGGTCGTTAGGAACCTTTGTGTGTCTTAAGTCTCATACATAGGCTTGGATTATGGGATTCACAAGGATCTTATAAATGAATTTATACAAAAAGGATGTTGGGGAATCACATTTGCCTCACTGTGGGAAACCTGAATTTGTGCCAGGGTAGGGGTTTCCCAAATTCACCAGTGCAAAAGGCTGAAATGCTCACCTTCCTCACCCTGTGCTAGCCTCCATCTTTTGAAAAAGGTAAGGCCTTTTTGCCTTATCAGAAATGAGTATTTCTTTCCTGATATGACTGTGTATTCACTCCCCTTCTGCGTCTGAGTTGCAAGATGATAGAGCACATAACAAGTCACTTTTCCAAAGTGTCCCTGAAACTGGAGGGCTCTGTAAAGGTCATGCAGCCCAAGTGACACGTTTCATGGGTGCATTTGAAGATATGGCAGATCCCCTGTATCAAGCAGGACTTGATTTATACAGGAGGACACTGTTTGGATTACCAAGATGGTCACTACAAGAACAGTCAGAAAGGGCTTTGCCTTGATAGGAGACAAAATCTGAACATCCATTCACTTGCAAATTTCTTGATGTTTCACCCTAACACACATCACTGGACAGCAGAATAACATGAAAACGTGTTTATGTTTGAAGTGCAATTGCAGGAAAGCAACAACCTTCTCTCAGGTCTTGGATCAATGTGAGTCTCTCAAGCCGCAGGATCTGGAGACCTCAATCATACTCTACAATTACATTCAGAAACCCAAGATTCTGGCATGGGTCAGGACAGAAGACTTGGCCCACACAATCTGTGGAAACATTGGGGTATACAAGGTAGGTAAAAACTGATCATTTGGGGAAAAAAATAGCATTAATTTTTGAGACAAAAGAATTCATGATTCATGACTAATTAGAAACAAATGAGTAACAGTATTGCACAAAAGCCCCATTTTGTTCATTGAGGAACCACAGAATTAATTGCATGTACTTTCGTTTCCAGCAGAGGCAAAGTCCCAAGGCACAGCGTAGTGATTGTTGAACTGGTCATGTTGTACATACTGGTTTAATTCAGACCAAAACTGTAGGAAGAGCATGGGATTCTCTGAGTGGAGTCTGAGCCTCAAGTAGGTCAAACAATTCATCAAGCAGTGAAGGTTTTGGGTTAGCACTCATGAGGTGACCTGACTCCCGTCCTGGGCTGTGTGCAGTGCAAGGACTTGGCTGGACCAGCTGGGGTGGCAGATGAGAAGGCAGCAGCCATTTTAGACCTGTTCAAGAAACCTTATGCACAGGCCTGACTGCTTCATTCATGGTGCTGCTCCCTACTTGTAGTCATCTCATCAAAGTTCTAATAGCAACATCCTCCTGTATTTATTTATTTTGTGACAGCTTCCACAAGAACATCCCCAATAAGTATCTCAAGTCCTTCAACTGTCAGTCTCAACTCATCTGTACTCATTCAGCATCAAATTTCAGGGATGCCCCTTTTCTACCTTGAGCCTTGGAGCAGAAGCCCATAAATATCCACCACCACTCCTTTTTCTTTTGTGTTTCAGTTCCCCTGCAAATCCCTGCTTAAAACTCCTGGCTGTGACATCCTTGACTAAGGCAAGGCTGTTAGTGTGCAGCAAGCACTGCCTGCAGCACTGGCCAACACTGTCTCACAGCCTCCTAGCACTCCTTCCTCTCCCTGTGGCTGTATGCAGGCAGCTCTGATCTGCTCACACCGTTCCCACAGTTCCTGTCCTTCTGCTCTCTGTTCCTACACGGTGTAAGAGAGCTGAGTGCCGATGTGCACATGAAACTTCACTGCCTGTCTCTGTGGAAGGAGGGGCTGTCCAGGTTGCTCCCCAGTCTGTAGTCATAAAAGAAGTGAAGTAAACCACCTTTCCCTGCCACTCCAGCAGAAGTGGAGACAAGCAGACTGCAGCTCCCTACCTTTCAATGTGGAAGTCCCGTCACAATGAACATTGAGATTTTTCTCCAGTGTTGAATATGCATTGCATACAAAAATAGGCTATAAGAATGCTGTTATGACTGAAAAATCCATGAGGCAAGAGATGCCAGAATTAGGCCTCCTTCGTGCTTTGTGTTATGGTACAATTGTTAATTAGGTGAATGCACAATATTTTCCAGAGGTCTCAGCTTTATCCCATGGTACTGGATAGACTTTTTCACTGGAGATATTATATAGAATTTGTTTCTTTCCCTTAGAATCCGGTGTATTCCTAGGTTTTATTTCTTCTCGAGTTCTCCTCAATAAAAATGACTGATTTTCCTAAAACTTGCAGCTACAATGACACATTTCCGTGTAATACCTGGATTCTTCAAATGTCCCTGAGCTCTGGTACCTCTGTCAAGGGTGCTGGTTCTTTAGCCATTTGAATAAAATGGAAACAGAGACAGGCATGTAAGCAACAACTTGCCTGCACCAGGCACCAGTTTATCAGGATCCTGGTCACTCATCCCCGCTGTCCCCAGGGGGTGACCAACAGACGTGGGGCTGTGCAGGAGTGTTCATCATCAGGCACGCTGCACATGCTGGAGGCAGAGCTCCCACCAGCTCCCATCCCAGCAGCAGACATCAGGAGCAGGGTCTTGTGGCACGTGCAGACAATGGGGCACCCCACAGCCACTGGCTGCAGACTGGGGAGAGCCTCAGCAAGACCTGGCACAGAAGACTCTGCAGGGAGAGCGGGACTGAAGCCAACTATGTAGCACTCATATTCTCAAAAAGGGACCAAGGATGGGGCAGCTGATGTTTCATATCAAGCTCTGGTGTGCCCGGACTGTCCCTATGGCTCACACCATAACACGCTCACCTGCTCCCAAGCCCCCTGACTCCTCACTTGTACCATGTACTCCTCATCCCATTCCCAAGCAACCCTCCAGCTTTAACATCCCAGTACCAAACCTTTGCTTAGCCCAGCATTGCCCAGGTCTGTCTCACCATGCTGTGACACGAAAGAGTCAAAGTGTTGCTCCCTGTCTGCCTTTCCACTGACCATCAACTCTTCTCTGAGCAGCATTACGTCAAGAGCCCATCTCCATTCTGCTCCTTGAGCTGGGATGACTCTTGGATTGCAGACAGAGGACTGGGGTCCCTGCCGTGCTGTGGGGAAAGAACAAGGATCTGCAGGAACTTGGTAGCACGGACTGTTTGTGCGGGAGCATTGGGGTCAGCACTGGGAGCTGCTGGGATGCTGGGCTGAGCTCACTCATGTGGGAAGGAATCTCAGCAGATTTTGACTGCTCAGCCTTAGCACATCCCTAAGAAGTTGCTATTTATTCCCTTCAAAGGCTATCACTAAGCCAAATTGGAGGAGATTTACAAAGTTAAAAAAAAATCACATTCCTGACAGAAAGCTGCCAAATTTCAGATCTCAACTCCAGAGCACAGAGGGAAAAGAACTACCCAAAGAAAGGATCACTAGGTTCCCCCCTCCTGTTTCTTCCTTTCTTTTTTTTCCAGTTGGACAACAATTCCTTTTTCCCTGTGCTCATTCTTGGAATGGACAAAACTGGCCGGACAGTTTTGGCTGAAATTTTCCAGAGAAGAACTTAGCCCAAGGCAGACAATCAAGTTGGAAGAGCTCAGTCTAAACTTTTCAAGTCTGACAAAGTTACAAGCAGCAGCGAAGGCGGTGCTCCAGCAGGACAGAGATGAGTAACCTTTATCCCAGGAGCTGCACGCGATCCCACCTCTGACGCACTCAGAATTAGAATAGCTGATGATACTGCTCCATTCAGGTGCATCTGATCACGATTCAGATATGTCACCAGGAAAAAACCTTTAAGTCAGTCATCCCACTGAGCCTTCCCACACCCCTTCCTACTCGAACAGCTCTTTCCATCTAACAACTGATCATGCAGAAAAACACAGCTCCCTCGCCTCCAGTTTTTGCTTGGATAGAGGCAGCCGATGCTAAAATAGGATTGCTCTCTGAACTAATGTATTCAAAATTAATGAAAGAAATAAGACAACACACTCCTCTGGCATGTTCCCATGCATATTTTCCATAAAAGTTAATTTTTCCAGAAGAACAAGTTGTGAGTTTGTGGGGGTTTTGCACTGAATCTTGATACGGAGCTTAGAATTCTTGGCACTGCTTAGGACGTTAAAATGACATCAGCTCCACTTTCTATATTGGAATTTTACAGTTCCTGCCTGACCGCATTTCTTTGTTTTGCACATGTCCTCTCTCCTCTGAACTGCCTCTCTGCCGCGGTGCGCTCAGAGAATCAGGAAAAGCGGTGTGTTTGTATTCCTCATAGCCCCGCTTGTCCCGCCCTGTGCCGGGCACCCGAGGGATACAGCTGCATTTCTCTCCCAGGACAAAGCAGCACTGTTGGCTCAAGGGACGAGGGCACCTTTCTTTTCCAGTCAAAAAGCTTCCCCACAGCGTGGTAGCTCTGTGCTGAGGGCACCTGGCGTGCAGGGTCCTCCTCTTTCCTCCGGCCGGGCAGGAGTGGAGAGCGTGCTGCCCTGGGGAGTGACACGGCTGTGGGACAGTGGGGACCGGGGAGGCCAGTGACAGCACACAGGACAACGTGAAACCAGCCTGTCTTGCTCAGGGAAGGGGAAAAAAGGAGTGGAAAGCAGAGGAAGGGGAAAAGTGAGCATCTCTGTGTGTAAAACAAGGCTTTCTCCAGCACTGGAAAGGTAGCACCTGGAGCAGAGTTTGTTCGCGCTACCCCGATGGAAGGAGAGCGTAAGTGCCCCACAACGCGATCATACTGTCCCATGCCTTGGGGCAGGGAGGGGCAGCATTTTTTTTTTTTAATTAAGCAAAGATGTGAGTAACGGTGTTTCCATATTCCCCAGCAGTGCCACCCTCTGCGTTTGAACACCGCGGTGCAGGAGGATCCCCTGTGACAAACAGCCCAGGGCTGGGAGAGTTAACAGATTCTAACACTGGGAGTACAGTTCCACGGGCATTAGCACAGACATCACGCTTGTTTCCTGGATTTCAAATAAAATAAGGATTCAAGGAAAGACGATGTTTTTCTACATCCCCTGTGACTTGGAAAGCAGTAAGAGCAAATAAAGGCACTTAATTATCTGGCACGCCGCATGCAAACATTCCTGAAAGCACGGTTCCGCCGTTACTGTAGGAGTCACGCTGGAGCAGCATTAGCATATCCTCTGTAAACAGACTCAGTGCCATCCGCCGGCATTCCCAAATGGGATTACAGCAGCTGGACAGACCCAGGAGGGACTATACCTGGCAGTTAGCAAAATGCCAGTTCTGCTTTAGTCTGGCTAGATCACAGTACTACCCGGGTTTGCTATTTCCTACATGCTCAGCCTCTCTGATGTGTGATGGAGAATCACTGCTCCTTGCTTCTCTGTGCAAGATTTATCATTTCATCATTTCACTGTCGTATGGAAATAGCCAACAGACCAGACTAACATTTCAAGACTGTGAAGCTGTTTACCAAACACTTCTTGCTCTATAACAGTAATATTTTTACAATTGCTTTTCCAACAGCCTTTTTGCAATCATGTTTATAAGCTCTGTTTCAAGCACATGCAACCATATACAGAATGCAGAAAATCTTTACCTTGCATGCCCAGAGGAGAGAGCCTGGCTTCTTCTCATGGATCAAAAGTAGCATTAAAAACAAGCCCGAGAAAGACCCTTGAACAGACTCATCTGCTGAGAGTTGTTTAAATCCCAAGCCTGCTCCTGCTTGCAGCTCTAAGTTTGTGCTCTGAATAGAGGCTGTGTTATTTTAACCACAGGATTTCTAGTCATGGGGGAGGAGAGATGGATTAGGTACGTTTGCAATCTAATGCTTCACATTTACCTCAACTGAAATGAACTACTTTTAGCCTGATGTAAATAAGTACAGCTAAGATATAGATTTCAAGAGCCCACTAACCAATTATGCTTAAACTAACATGCTAAATAACTGTGGAAAATTCCAGAGGAATAAGATAACATACTTTTGTGTTCCTTCCTAAATAAAAGGCATGTGTGGAATTTCATGCTAGATACTATGACAAGTGAGGGGCAGCAGATGAACTCCACAAACTAACCTATGCAAGGTGCTGTACCTCATAAAACAATATTCCTAACACCTGTTAGAATGGATTTCAGCAGGCATCCCAGAAATTTGCATTTTCATGGCTTGTAAAAAGTACAGATATGAGGGATTTGAATCTAATATTTCAAAAGAGCAAGTAAAGCTCTTTAAGTTAATAATGGATGATTTTAAAAGGTCACGGGGTCTGTAGTTCTGCAGGAGCACAAACATTAACCCACTGAACTAGTGCCACCTCCAACAGGGATGTAAGCTGGATATCCTCCTGCAGCTCATGGATTGCTACAGAGAATGTTAAATGCAGGCAAAATATTGTGCCTAGGACAATTATTTGTGCTTTTGTTGTTTAACCCAGCTCAAAATTTGCCTTCCTTTCCTGTTTTATAGTACTTTCGTGTCACAGCTGATGTGATTGCAAAGCTTGACTATGGCTCAGGCTTCCATGGCCACTGCCCAAGCTTACATGGCCGCCTCAGAGTAGATGGAAAAGAGATTTCTTCACTTTCTGAGATGTATAATTTGTAAATAAAACACATTCTTAAACTTTGTGATGAACCGAGATAAACAATTTGAATGCAAAACACTACAGGCTAGTGGACAAATTCCAATTTGTCTTTGAGAGCAGAGGCTTCAGGAACACAAGTTTAATTCCATTTTGGATAAAACCTGGCTCTATAAATAACATTATCTCACAATTACATAACGCTCTTCATCCCAAAGCGCTGCCGGGTGCTTTGCAGATGTAATCATCCTTTCTGAAAAGCGCGGGCAGACCTCCCGCCTGGCCTGGGGATCGGGAGGATCGGGGCCCGTGCTGTGCAGGAGGAAGGCAGCAGAGCATCCAGCAGCAGCCTGGCTGGCCCCTGTCCCTCAGCAGCCCAGCTCGTGGGTGCTGACCGGAGTCATGGGGACTCAGCTTCTTGGCTCAGCCAGACACGGCTGAGAGAGCTCTGGTGGCTTTAACAACCAGCAGTGGCTCAGAGCTCATCACCCAGTTCAGCCTGCAGCTTCCCCAGGTGGACTGAGGCGTCTCCAGAGATGCTTCTCAGAGCTTAGACTGAGCTCTCTGAGCTTCCCCTGATGCATGGCTCACCCTGACTCCCCTGAGCTTGGGGTTTTGTGCAGCAAATTGGCAACCTGTTGTGGTTTAGCCTCAACTAACAACTAAGTACTAAGCAGCTGCTCACTCCCTCCCCCCAGCCTCCCCAGTGGGATGGGGAGAGGAAGCAGAAAAGGGCAAAATCTGTGAGGTGAGGTAAGGCCAGTCTTATAACTGAAATAAATTTTCTTTTAAAAATTAGTAATAACAGGAAAAATGCCCAGTACTATTGCTCACTGCCTGCTAGTGATTGACCTCTGCCAGCTGACTCTCTGCAGTTTATATACTGAGCCTGACATCCTGTGGTATGGAACATCCCTTTGGCCAGTTCAGGTCAGCTGTCCCAGCCATGGTTCCCCCAGCTTCTTGTGCATGAGAAACTGAAAAGTCCTTGACTTAGTGCAAATACTGCTCAGCAACGACTCTAACATCATGTATTATCAGCATTATTCTCATATTAAATCCAAAATGTGGCACTGTACCCTCTATTAGGAAGAAAACAAACTCTATCCCAGCTGAAACCGGAACAGATCCCAAGCATCTGTGCCACAGGCAGAGAGGTGCACCTGAGCTGGACACAAAACATCACCAAACCTGCCATCAGCTTACCTCTGGATCATGAACCAACTTTTCCTTCCACCACTCCAGCAGCTCACTCCACCCAAGCTGGCTTTGCTTGGCTGTAATTGTCATAACATTAATTCCACTGATGTTTTCCAGCTACAGGCTCTACCTCACCCTTGCAGGGGACCCCACAAGGAAAGCAGGCATGAGAAATGCTGACAGGGCAGGGACAGGGAGGAAGCTCCAGCAGGAAGAGCCCAGGTCTCTCAGTTTGCAAATACTGGTATGTCAGGGACCAGACCCCTGCACCACAATGCTTCAGTCTGACAGAGAAGATTTTTCTTGTGGTCCCTGTTGCACCTGGATGGGGGATTTTGTGCGTACAAAGAAGGTTTCTGTGCTGCAGATGGGTATATTTTTCATTTTCATTTAGCTGATTCAATAGGAAACAGCAGGAGGAAGAGAGGCCAGCCGACTTTGCTCTGCAGGTTGACCTGAAAAGAGTCCATTTTTCCAGAGAGACTAAAAACACAAAACTGGGAGGAGGGAAAGCAAAAATAATTTTGAATTAAGTGAAAGCTTTTGATCCTAATGCATGGTTTGGTTTTTCTAGCTTATCTCTTAGGTCAGCCTGTGCTCAATTTACAACAAAACAGTGCTTTAAAAACAAACACAGAGGAAATTTAGAGTTTCATTTCTGTCAAGGCAAGTCTTTTCAGCATTCCACATAACTCCTGTTTCTTTGGGATGTGGACAAAAGTACTAAAAGTATGGATTTAGTGTTTTTCCTTTGTTGTCCTAGGCAAGTCAACAAGCGGAAGACAAATTCACCACCAGTTCCTTCAAGTTCACATTCTTTTGCAAAAAAACCCCAATATTTCAGTTTGAAAAGTTTGCCCGAGTTAGACTCTGACACAGCGCCCAGAATTTGGAAGTTAAACACCTGCTTATTGATAAGGTTCTTTATTTTTCCCCTGTGCCTGGAGGCAGGTCAGACCTGTTCCCTGCCTGATGTGTCCTGCTGCAGTACACAACACGAACACGCTGCCTCCAAAACTAAGGCAGCTCTGCAGTTCCCTTTCTCTCTTCATTATGGTTCCAAGCTGGAATGGCTGTTTCCCAAGAGTAAACAGCAGCAAGTCATTTCAGGCCTGTGAAAGGAGCGTTCCCTTTCAGCAGCCTCACGCAGTGCTGGGTATTTCTGCACTACAATCACACCGGCTGAGGTCTGGAAGCTGCAGTGCTCACCTGCCCCCCATTAAAGCCTGCAGAATAAAACAAAGCCCGAGCTAGACCTATTTAGGGATTCAGTTTTGCACTTCAGTCAGCATTTGTGTGAACTGAGCAACAAATGAAAGGAAACATGAAGCACAATCAACTGTACAACGAAGCACAGTTTTGCAGCATCAAGAACTCCTACACTGGCCCATCCTTCTGAGGTAATGGGATGAAGAGTTTGTAATGGACATTGTCGATGGGAAATTACATGTTAAAGGAACTTGAGTAGTTGCTCATCTATTTTGCTTGTTTTCTCCTTTGTTATATAGTGAACTGAAAACTGGAAGTAAAAAGTTTTAATTTCTTTTGAATTGGGGAACGACTTCTAGAAGTTATATTGCAAATCCACACCATTAAAAGATCTTCCATTAGGATTCACACAAAACTTTATGTTTGATCTAGAAAACGTAAGCTTTTGGGAAAAGGAGCCCACTGGGAATGGTAACAGACCACATTTTCACACTTCAGCTCTACAGTTTTGACATCTGGTACTTCTGTTGTAAAAGAAAGCAAGTGTTTTCTTTAGTCAAAACACTCCATGAACTGAGACACTGAATCAGCCTCTCACCATATCAAGATACAAATAAGATACAAAACTGTGATAGTCATTAAAACTGAAAAAAAAAAACAACCCAAAAAACCCTTAAAAACAAAATGGAAAAAAACTGAATTTAAGTTCATGCATCTGAATTATTTTCTTTCTAGATTGCAGTGCTTGCTTCTGTTCTGTTCTATTTCTAAAATTACACCGATCATGACCATCAGGGACCAAATGACATGACAAGCTAAAACTGAATAAAATTACAGTTAATTGCAGGTTAATCCAGGCAATTCCACCAAAGAACTTCCCCTTAAATGAAGTGTGTTCACCCAAGGCCCTGCTGACTGGCACTGGAGGGCTCTGGCAGACATTGACCCTACGTGGGCATTGCTTCCCCTTTCCAAACCCAGCAGGTCTTACCCCTACCATGAGGAAGTTGCTCCCAACCCATCAAGAAGGATCTCCCAGTTCATGGCATTTGGACTCTAAGAAGGATCTCCCAGTTCACGGCATTTGGACTCTGGCCCTCATTCAGGGTTATGTGGGAAGCAGCTCGTTGCACGCAGCCCCAGGCGGGTGCCCGCAGGGAGGTGGCAGGTCCAGGGTACGTGGGGTGGGGGGACCCCCCCAGCCTGGCCCCAGGAGGTTCAGGTCTGCTGAGGAAGGGCAGGGACGTGCTGGTGTGGGCTGAGCCCCACAGCCAGGCCCTGCAGGCTTTGCCATGGCTCTGGCCTGATGAACAACTTCAAATCAATCTCCTTCTGGAATGAATACTTGGGAAGCAAGGTGTAAGTTTCACAGTTTAGCCCTGCTTCAACAATCAATTTAATTTCACAAGGCAGAAACCTCTGAAGTTGTGCTGAGTGTTAGTATGTGAGTGTTGGACAAACCCTAAATAAAATATATAATAAACTACCTGTGATGGTGCAGGCTGTGCTCACCCTGCAGTGCTGGCTCACAGGGAACTGCAGCACTCTGCAAAGAAGCAAAGGATTAAATGACTCCAAGACAGACCTGCCACTGGCCATGGACCCAGTGACAATGGGTAGCATCTCTGGGATAACATTATTTAGGAAGGGGGGAAACTGCCTGGAATAACAGAGGAGAGAGGAGAGTGTGTGAGAGGAGCAGCTCTGCAGACACCAAAGGCGGTGAGTGAAGAAGGAGGGTGGGGAGGGGCTGGAGCAGATTCTCCTGAAGCCTGTGGTGCAGACCGTGGGGACCTGTGCCCCTACAGCTCCACGCTGGGGTCCAGCTGCAAGATGTCAGGATGAAGTTCCTGGTTTGGCTGGTGCATTCAATGAGACAGAAGCAAATAAGAGAGGTCAGAAGTCCTTGTTCAGATGGAGGTGTCAGGGCACATTGTGGAGAAAATGGAGAAAACGTAGGCTGAGAGGAAAGGAACGTAGGGTTTCAGGGGTCCTGAAAACAGTGGCTAATGAGGAAAACAACAGAGCTCTCTTCTAAACCTATGAAAATACTGGTATTCAGAGAAAGGTGTGATGCTTCTTGTTAGGCAATAACAGCGGTTTTCTTGTTTCTCTCACACCCCTAATTGTAGGAGCCCGGGGACTTCTGCCAGGCCCCAGTACCATGGACTGCAAGATGAGCCATGTTAAACACAAGATGCCATCACACAGCCCGTGTCTGGTGGTCATTTTGGTTTTGCACTCTATGTCATGAAAGAAAATTGCAAAACCAGCCACCTGGAAAGGAGTGGGTCTGGCCTTATGGCTGCTCCTTTGGGAAAAGGAATAATTGCTGTTAATGAAAACAAGGGTGGGTCTGACAGACATTGGAGTCCTGTCCCAGGGCCTCCTTGGCTATTTTCATACGACAGCTCTTGATGATTTCAGCAAGGCAGGGTGTGTTCATGTGGCAGGGAGGGGGAAAAGTCTCTTTTTAGTGTATCCAGAACTGCAGCCTGCATCTTTAAGAAATCCTCCATTTGTGCAACTTGCCTTCAGCTACTTACCTGCAATTACTTCTGTTACAACCAACCAAGTGGCTGTCCAGGATGCAGTGTGAAAGTCTGTCTGAAGGAAATGCTGAGCCAGAGATATTTCTGAATAAAAAGGCAGAAAGTGTGGCATCACCCCAGTGCTTACCCCTCTCACTCTCTGCAGAGCAGTGCCCAAGCTTTGTGTTTGTTTTCCACAAGAAAAGTTACATGATATTACAAGACTTGAGGTAAGATGCTTCACTGACCTACTCACAGGCATTCTCCAAGCCTTCATCTCACCCCAAGAAATTTGCTCAAAAGTTATGAAGTGTGCATGGAAGTTCTATAACTGTACCGAGCCCTGAAGCCTTTTGCACTGTCTGGGGTGGGTAGGGTGTTGTGGGGCTGTCTCTACCTCGTTACAGTCATATCAGCCCTGACTACATCTCCTCTTAGAGAGAGTCATAGAACCACAGATTGGTTTGGGTTGGAAGGGGCCTTAAAAATCATCTAGTCCCAAACCCCTTTCAGTGGGCAGTGACACCCATCATTAGCCTGGGTTGCTCGGAGCCCCATCCAGCCTGGTTGCAGAGCTCACCCTGGGAAACATCAAAAGGCCACAAAGGATCTGCACAATCTGCTTTGAGCTCCTTTTTTTTTTCTTGTTCTAAAGCAAGACAGCTAAGCCAAAGCTAAATCTTGTACCTTCCCAAACAAGTAAGAGGCCTGAAAAATGTACTTTACTTCAGACATGAGGATTTCATCCCCAGATGTATCACAGACTCCTTGCATCGCTTTTGGCAAATCACCTTTGATGGATTTTCATACACTCAACACTAAAGCCAAGTCATTATAGTAACTATATGAGGCAAGATTCCCCAAAAGATCTCATTTCCCCTTGTCCAGAGTTCTTTGGATAAATTAGCCCATTATTTTACTTACTAATGGAAGCTCAGCTCTTCTGAAAACCTGCCTGTACTTGGCAGCCCCAAGTTTTTAGGAAATTTTATCCCCACACCTCTCTGTCTCCATTCCCTTCTATATACTGAAATAAACCATGTTTCCTTGCAGCCCTTTGTCTGGCTTTTCTGTTCCAACCATGAAGGCAGGTAGTGAGATCTCATGTAAAGTGTCCTAACTTGTCTTTCATGGCAAGGCACAAACCCCTGGCACACGTCTGCCTGCCCCTGTTACACAAATGCACACTTTTGGCAACAGGAATTGAACTTAAAAAAGTAAACTGCACAGAGGAAGGACACTGGAAAGGGAAATAAAACATCATGTTAGATTCCTCTTCTATGGAGTTTATTCAGTTTTCTCTTGTAAGATCCTGAGTGTTTGGGACCTATTTCTGCTGTGCACATTTGGAGGATTAGAAGGCACATTTTTTGCAAATGGCACTGTAAATCTTTGGGATTTTAATAATGAAGATGAATAAGGATGAGCATGCTTTCTCTAGGGTAAGCATCAGAAGAAGAAAACACCATGAGTTCCCAGGAAGTAGAGAGAAACTGCACTTATGGTCAGAGAAAACGGAACTTTCCTCAATTTTATGGCCATAGCAATTTTTTTTTTTTTCCTAAAACTCGTGTTTAGCATAAGATTTCTCAGGCGCTGGAATTGCACCTTTGAGCTGTGGAAACTTACTCACAACCTAAGGTGCAAAGTTCATTGTACTTGAATTATGCACTGCTCCTAGCAGACCAAAACTCATTCCTTCCTGATTGCATTCCAGAAAGTCAAGCCTCACACTGTGGATGTGCACTGACTGGCAGTACACAAGTGTTTAGAGGCAAAGGAGAAAAATAAGGCGATGAACTTTTTGGCAAAGTTCTGATAATCAGACTCAGATGTGCACTAAAACAAAAAAGCTTATAGTAGCCATTCCCAACAAAAATTACAAGAAAGAAAGGTAAAATTAAGGAGGATAATGCAGTGGCTGGCAGATGAGTTCCCACCTCCATCCTTCAGAGACACAACTTGCACGCCTTACAGGGTGGTATTTTTGAAATCTTGAGTGTGTTGTAGAAAGTTGTAAGTGCTTCTTCTAAAGCCAGGGCATTTGGCACTTTATGGGGCAAACCCTGCTCTGAGGCTGTGCTGCGGATGGGCCGGCACTGCCTGCCAGGGAGCTCATCACGAGGCAGCTGCTGATGGAATCGGGGTCAGCCCTGTGTCATGCTCTGCTCTGCCTTCACCTGCCTGCAGCAAGTCAGAAAACCCACAGAAGGCCACAAATCTTCATCTGGGCACTCATACTTCATACTGCTCCATTCGGTATGAAGAAAGCATCCCAAAAAGATTGACAGCTGCATCCATGTTCCATGTCTCACGCTGCACGGAGCCGCACTCCTGTGCTTGCCTCCTCACTGCCACTGTAATCTCAGTTTTTGGTGCCAAATCACCATTCCAGATGGGGTCAGGGAGGACCCCTGCACAAGGACAGTGATGCAGTGACATTTCCCATTAATAGAAGTGTCTATGAAGACAGAAGTGTGAACATTTACCTGAGCAAAACCAAGGTGCAAATTTTTTAGTTTCACATGTTACCCCATTGTACAGATGCTCCTGAGTGTGAAGCTGGTTTTTTTAAACTGTAAGTAGAAATCTGTGTGAATTTCATTCCTTCCATCCCCTTTGCAGTGCATTTCAGTTCTCTACAAAGAAGTCCAGTCTGGCTGTTCTGGGCTGTATGCAGGGAGTATCCAGGATACAAAGTCTTTTGCTTTTAGCAAATCTCTTCGAATCAATTTAAGACAAGAGCAGTTTGAAGCTCTTACCCTCTGAGAACTACTTGGCAGCTCAAATGAGATTAATTAGGCCAGGCTCCAGAAGATGTGACATTGTCACAGTAGGGTCAGCAGCAGCCTTATCTAGTATCCTGATTCCTGTTTGCAGATGGGGTGAAAAAAACCACTACACCCTGTCCTCAGCCACAAGAGGAGATGAGTGAGATATCACAGGCACTTTCTTCTCAGAGCACCACTGGCTCTCTGGGCACAAAGCCAGGCTGCCGTTTCCCCCTGCCCAGATGTGAGTGAGCCCTAGCCCAAGGATGTTCAAGGAGAGGAAGGCAAGGCAGTGTGCTGCCAAAATTCAGGCCCACACAATATTTTCCATTATTGTTCAGATTTGTCTCCTTGGTCTCGTTATACTTCTTCTTTCCCATTTTGTCTTCCTTTGAAGGAGATACGGTTGAATTTGTTATGAATTCTCAGAAGTAAAGCGAAGTTAACCATTGATGATTACCATGCATCTGTGTGTATTCCAGAATGACATATAAACAGTTTGGGTTTTTTTAAGATTTGTATTTGAGGCAGACCAGAAAAACAAACTTCCACTATGGGAAAACTTGTAAGATTTGAAAAAGCTTAGGAAAGCTCTTTTGTGCCTCCCTGATTTGCCTGCAGAAATCTAGCTTCCCTAGGAAGGTTACTTGGAGGAAAGTGGGGAGGGGACCCTTAGGCAAAACCAAATCTTGTTTTCAGCCTTGCAGGTGTGTGGGCTGCTGTGGAGTTCTAGGGCCTTTGGTGCAGAGGGACTTCATAGCAAGAACCTCCACGACAAGGTTTTAACTTCCCTGGCTGCTGCAATCTGTCAAAATCGACACGTTCCTGAAGAACATTCCCATTTTGGCCAACTGGTATCTTCAAATGGAAGAAAACATTCAGCTGGAACATACCCAACCAGATCTAGGCCTCACCATGCGCTGCACTGACACACTGCTCATGCACTGCAGGCTGGCATAGCTTTCACAAATAAATTAATCCAAGAGAAGCCTTCACTATGAACCAGAACCAGCTCTGGAACATTAAGACAGCAAAACTCTGTGCATTTTTTAGTGCACAGAGTGCCATAAATGTGACCATAGCCAGTCCACATCAGCTCTTGTGGTGACGATGTGAACTCATCGATAACTCAGAGTTCCATGGAATCTAAGCTGCCTGAAGGCAAACCTGCTCCTTCTCCTCCTATTTGGACTCCACTGATGAGCAAAATGGCAGAGAAGAAATTGCTCGAATTAGACACTCACAGTCCCAACTTACATTTTACTGCCCCTTCATGCCTCTTAAGGAACAGAAACATAGTGTTACCTGCATCAATCTGAAGAAAAAAATCATTTTTGAACTTAGGAAACCGAAGATCAGAGCTTCTTTTTAGTTTCATTTCCTAAGCGTCCACAGATATGAGATTAATTATAGCACTGCTTTACAATATGTCACCCAAACTTGACTTTCAGGCTTTTAAACTGAAATTCTTTGTTTGTTCCATTTTACAACGAAAGGAACAGAAACCTGGGAGGTTTTAAATTGCTGTCTTTAAGACACCGTATGTCATTGTCAGATTGATGACTCAAAGAGCAACTCTTGACCTGTGCCTGATTCATCTGATTCTGCTACCTCAGAAGTTCACAGCAGAATGATGAGGGTGATATGGCTGGTGCAGATAGTCTTACCAAGACCTGCTCAAAACCACTGGCAAATCCAAGTTCATAGAATTTAGCAATAACCACAGAGAATCCCTGTCACAGCCAGGATCCAAGCATTGTCCTTTCAGTGACCCTGCTCTTTTCACAGCTTCTCCATCTGCTGCTGTCATGGTGTGTTGTCCTCCTCCTTCACCGCTCTCCCACCACCGGTCCCTTGAGTCTCTGATAAAATTTGGGAGGGGCTGCTAAATGTTCAGGAGGCTAACTGGATCAAAATGTGAATCTTAAAAATTAAGGATAATCCTCCCTCTGCAAAGATGTGCCTTCCATCTATCCAAGTGAGAGCACCCTGATGCTCGGGGGATTCTGTGTTTGCACCTCATGTAACAGGCTCTGGCTTTCCTCTAATACTCCAGCTCTTGGAATAATCTGATTATGTGAAAATGCCTTATGTGAAAGTTTATTTAAGGAAAATATTAGTAGCTCTCTTGTTTGAGGAGAAAAGCTCAAACTTATGAAACTAAGGGGATCAAAATCCAGGAGGCAAATTAGAGAGCTGTTGGATGATTCTTCTCAGCTCCCCCCTCAGCTTGTGAGGAGCTCTCTCACTTGTGAGACCTCCATCTGCCTGTTAGGAAGCTCTCTAAACCACAGGCCACGTGCACTTCTGTGAACTGCAGCTAACACCATATATCAATCACAAGTCAGCATCAGGCTAGGCTGGCAGGCTGCTGCAGGACTGTGCTGGGAGGGGCAGGCACAGGCTGAGCTGAGGGGAGAGGCTGCACCAGGACAGGAGTGGAGGTGTGCAGCGACAGCCCTGCTGTGCAGCTCTCAGGAGCCCACCCGGTGAGGGCAGTGCACATAGCACAGGTGTGTGAGGAAGCACAGGTTCTCCAGGAGGGACTGAGAGGTTACAATCACCCAAGCATCCTGTGGAGGTGTCTCCTGAAAGTCAGTCTTGCCTTAGATGAAGCAAAAGTCCCATCCTCTCACCAGGAACATGTATGCAGGGTCCTCTTTTATCCCATTTCAGTCAGACAAAACCAAATTGCTCTTTAATTTCTCCCGAGCATTTTCCTCTGCATGCTCAGCTGGTGGTCACTGTAGAGAAGGGCTGGCAGTAGATGTGGTGTAAGCAGATGTCGCCATTGATGTGCTGCTCATCTTGGAGCAGCGTGGTGCTCGTGGTGCTCATGGTGCACTGATGGCATGGGGTGTTTCTCATCAGGCTCCCTGCTGGGGATCTGTGTTGAGTGGTGCCTGCTGGGCTCCCAGGCTCCTTGTGGGAAGGCAAGGCCACCCCGTGAGCTGCTGGCCATACTGGGAGTCTGTGCTGCAGGCAGGGAGGGGCTCAGGAAGGTGCATGAAGGGGTCACACCAGCAGCTCCCACTCAGGCTGCACTGGAGAGGGGACTTTGCTGCATCACCCTCAGCTTCTACAGCTTCAGCATCCCCAGGAAGACTGCTCTCACCAGACAGCAAGAAGTATCTCACTGCAGAGAAGATGAAAGCCCTTAATCATTTCCTTGAACAGATGATTTTTCGCATGAGGTTTCCTTGTCTGAAACTCAGCCATCTGCTCTGCTCCTGCAGGGGCAGGATTAGCTGACCCTCAGGGCACACTGCAAGGCAATTTGCTTCCAGGGCTTTTCCTGGGGCCTCAGGGAGGGCCAAAGCAGCCGCAATCTGCAGCATGCCCAGCTAGGAGAATGCAGCACTAATAAACAACACTAATCAGTTGCTGTGGTAGTGCTCAAAGCTATGGATGGAGACAGCTGCTCTCATGCACTGGGATGCAGCACCTTCTCTGTGCCTCTTCCTGGCCAAGCAACTTAAATCCACCCAAAGCATCATGGCCCTGAGCACCTCCCGCTGCTCACAGAGCTCCCTGGAGGGAGGAAGGGCCGGGGAAATGCCCTGAGAGCCAGAAATGGGAAGTGAGATGTCCTTTTTCAACCTTCCCTCATTAGTGGTGTTCATTACCCCAGCTTCTGAGGACTTCCCAAACATGTCCTGAACACTCAGCAGGTGAGGAGCTGATGAGAGCAGAGCAAATGCCTGGCTGAAGGTCATGGTGAGGGCTGTGCCTGTACCCCTGCCTAAGCTGGGCTACCCCAGCAAAAGCAGTAAAGCTGCTCTAGCTCTCTCCTGTATACTTGGAACATTATCCATGTAAATTCTGCCACTCTCCCATCTCCTAAAGAAGTCCATTCACAGTGATATTAAAAAACAAACAAGCCCAAAAACCCACAGATAAAAATAAACAAAACAGAAATTGGACCCAAGAAGTTTAGCCAGGTTAGAAGCAGGTGTGGCCAGGCCGATCAGCCAGAGGAAGAGGGCCAAAGAACAAGTGGTCCCACTGGTCACATCTGATGAACAAAAAGGAGCACCCCTCCCTGTGGATTCCCCAGACCCTTGGAGAGTGTGTCCTGGCTGGTGTCTGCTGCTGCAGCTGTACTGCAGGGTGGCCGTTTGTTTTGATGGTTATTGTCCTGCACTGATGAACAGAAGTGTTTTTTCAGTATTTTATTTGTTGATCTTTCAGAATAACATTCATAGTTTTGAGAAATATAACTCCTCTTATAAAGGTCAGCTTTTTAAACTACCCATGTATTTCTATGCAGTATTGGAAAATACCAATATAATGAAAATATTGTGTTTGAAAGCTTATAACCACCAGAACTTTGGTGAAAGAACAGCACCTAGGTATTTTTGGCCTGGCAGTTGCATTCATGGGAGTGCCTTGCAATTCTGTATCTCAGATTTGCAGTGTGACAGTACCTTTATAGGCAAGATACTTCTGCCAGAATGGTAGAGGGACTTATCTCCAACAAACATAGTTTTTACTTGTTCATATTGGAGGACTGGCAGAAAAACAAAGTAAGAAATATTTTCTTTCCCATTTCTTTCTCCTTCTAATTTAAACAGGAGGAAGCCGTCTTAAAATGACTTGACTTCAATGTGAGATGGGAAATTGCTTAAATGACTACTGTGAGGAAAAGGAACAAAATAACAGAGAGAGGACACTGGGGAAAAATGATGTAGAGAGCAAGCAACATTTTCTTTTTGCTGTTGGTGTAATGGACAAATTACACCCATGTGTGCTGTTTGTAGGGCTTCTGGAGACAGCTCCATCCAGCCAGGCTGGTAATCTCACCCTGTGGAGAGGTGGTTTTGGAAGGAGGCCTGGTGCCACAGAGGCAGGGTCACCTACTCCTCCATGACACCTGAAAGGGGCTGCAGCAACCCCAGAAATGCAGGACATGCTAAAAGGCTCTTTCTAATGTGCTTTACAGGACTCCTTCCCACTCTGAGAAGACCACATCTGCGAGATGACAAACACTCCCCTAAAAATAATGTGGGCTTATGCATTGCTGCTCAATAGCTGACGGACAGCAGTGGACTGCAGCTGCCCCTAGGGCGCCTCTCTCCAGAGATGCCACAACTGTGCTGGCATCTGAGTCCTTCTGGCAGCAGTGAGAGGGAGCAGCAGCAGCAGCTGGTGGTGGTACCCTGGTTGCTCGCTGGTGCCCCTTGCTGGGGCAGGAGGAGGTCGGTTCAGCTGGTTGTCACCACGGTTAACCTGTGCCAGGAACAGGTGGGAGCACCTGGTCTCCGTGTCAGGAAGCCAGTGCTGCAGGACCAAGAGCCATTTCACCCTGGTGCGTGACCTCATTTGGGTGGACACCAGATGGGCCCAAAGGCTGGAGAGTCGAAGGTGGCTCAGCTGCTCAGTCACGCGAAATGTGCTGCCAACCCCACACCCTCCTGCCTGCCCTGCTTTCCTCACAAACGTGTCACCCTGCAGAGGCTTCTCCCCCTGCCCATCCACAGGAACCACAGAGAGCAATGCAACGGCTCCCTTGCACCATGGAATTCATGATTCAGCTGGGAACTGGGAGCTTTACCGGGATAAGGACTGAAGGGACAAGGGCCTGTTTTGGTAAGAGTGGTATTTAACAGCTGTCAAGTGTACTGACTTGGAGTAGGAAAAGCTATTTATGTTAAGCCATTACAAAAATTGAAAATGATTTAGCACTAATGCCTACATTTCACTTCACTCTCAGTGGAAGATGTAGGAAAAAGACCTGTGCTCTCTGCTTTCTGTTTAAATGGGCAAGTTTCCATAGGAAAAATCTCTGGCCTGCTAATAGCTAATACAGAAATTAGTCCACTTTCTCCTAGCTGTTCTCCAGCTCTTCTTTCTAGTTAGATGTACAAGAGGAATCAAGGAATATCCAGCTACACAATGATTGCTTAAACTTGTTATATTTCAGGATTATAGCCTTGTCTGAAAGAGATTTTGCAAAAATTTTGGTTCTGGCAAAAAGATAAGCGAGAGCTCACACATTGACACAGAGGATGGAAGTATTATTTCACTGAAATGAAAATTAGGGCTTTTTTTCCCTCTATAAAAAAAAAAATCAGCTCATCAAACATGAGAAATCTTAGTTTGAAAAAAATACACAAATAAACTTTTACAGCAAATCATCTTTGATTCTGTCCAGGGCAACAGGCTTCCCAGTGGTCTTGCCATCATTACACAAACTCAACAAAACCCATGGTGCCCATGTCAGGGACAGTGATGTTGAGTGCTACAGAGGTGGTGTACAAGGTGTCAGACAATCTTTGACAAGTGTCTCAGGTTGTACAAGTGAACAGAGAAGAGCAGTTCCATAAAGGCCCTCTCCGCTCATGGCCTCGGGATGAACATAAATGCTAACTGGAGAGGTGTTGCAGAATACACACCTAAGGATACACAGCAAATTCGAACAAAAGAGCCAGGGAAAGAGTGAAGAGGCTGCAAAAACAAAGGGGATCTTGAAATAAAATGTGTGGCTGGAGTATGGGGTATCAAGGCTACCTTATGCAACAGCATAAGGGAACATGAAAGAAAAAAATCGGTGTGGTAGTTTGTGTCTGGGTAGTGGCATAGGGCATACATGAGTAAAGGAAAAGACCTGAAAGTCATTTCAGAATAGAAAACATGGCGCTTGGAGGGCCTGCAAATCATCCAGAGGGCAGGGTTTGCTCTGTTCACTGCCGTGAGACACTCTACCAGCTCCCCTTAACAAGTAGCTGATTTTCAGTGTGACCTTCAACTGAAGTGTGTTAACTCTGTCCCAGAAGTGGTTTCCTTCAGTTTCTGAAAGTGCTCCAATGGGGAAGTCACTGAAGTAGTCATAAACACTCAGAAAACCCTATCAGGGGACCTGGCATCTCCAGGCTGGACCAAGACTTGGAAAACAGATTTTATTTCCAGATCTGAGAGTAAACTTAAGGGTGACGTTGAAGACAGCATTCCACCCATCTCTGCTTCACTTTCACCATATATAAAACAAGCATAATTAACATCTCTGTATTGTGCTTTCTGATCTACTAATAAAAATAATAAATATGAGTCCAGTATTAATTGTTACTATTAAATAGAAAATTAATTAGACAGCAGGCCAGATCATTCAGTGCTTTATACCAAAGGTACTGACTGTCTTTCCCATGTGCTACATGCATGTGATGTTGCAGAACTCTTGCTGTCCCTGTCAGTGTGGCCACAGGGCTCATGGACCCGCAGCCTGTGAGCTGGAAGCCACCATCCCAAGCTGGTCACATCAGGCAGGGGGTGCCTCAAGGCATGTGCCACTGTTGGTCACTTCGGGCAGAGGAAGATAAAAGCTGGTGTGTAGGGAGCAGCCTCAAGCCCTAATGAAGGGCCAATATCTAACGAGCTCTCCCCAACCCACTGATTGCAGGGACAGAGCGATGATGTGTTCTTGCACCCTCCCTGCTGATAGGATTTCTGTGTCATCCCTTTAACATGAAAATCCTTGCTTATAAATCAGCATGCATTGTCACCTACAAGCTACCTTAGATAGAATTGTATTGTTTTATGAAGGACTTATGAGGACAATCACAAACTGAAGTAACATAGCTGACCTGACTCTGCTCTCAGCTGGGATTCAGCCTGAGGCTGATGCATTATATTAGGTTGGGTTATCTGAAAAGAAAATGCCTTTGACAATTGGGATGGATTTGAAAGGCCCTTCAATATATGCACTTCAATGGAAATGTGGAAGAGCGCCCTTCACCTCTGTGACTGCCTCAGAGACAGGCAGCCCCGCTCCTTGCAAAGGAACATTGTGCATATCAATATTCGAGGCTGGCTCTTAACTCACTTGGCCTGTGTCGGGAGCAGTGTGGCCAGCGGGAGCAGGGAGGTCATTCTTGCCCTGTACTGGCACTGGCGAGGAGCACCTTGAGTGCTGTGTCCAGTTCTGGGCCCCTCAGTTTGGGAAGGATGTTGAGACCTTTGAGAGTGTCCAGAGGAGGAAGCGAGGCTGTGAGGGGCTGGGAACACAAACCCTGTGAGGATCGACTGAGGGAGCTGGGGGTGTTTATCCTGGAGGAGACTCAGGGGTGACCTCATCACTCTCTACAACTCCCTCCCTGTGGTCAGGTTGGGGGTGTCTCTCCAGGCAGCAAGTGACAGAACGAGGAGACACCCAAGCTACGTCAAGGGAAATACAGGTTGGATATTAGGAAGAAGTTCTTCATGGGAAGAGTGATCAAGTACTGCCTGCCCGGGGAGGTGGTGGAGTCACCGTCCCTGGATTTGGCACTCAATGCCATGGTTTAGTTGAGGAGTTAGGGCATGGGCTGGACTCGATGATCTTGGAGGTTTTTTCCAACCCAGTGATTCTGTGACCCACCCTTTTCTGTCTGTGCTGCTCTTCACAGCCCTCACCCTACCCATCTGCCCTGTCTCCATGTCTTGGTGCCTTCAGTGAGCCTGTTCATGCTCTGCACCAGGCACTGGAGCAAAGGTGGACCTTTTAAAATGGGTTGTCTTGCAGTAACAGCTTCACTCTGAATATTGTCCCCAGTTATTCGAGAAGGTGTTATGTCTTTTTGCAAATACACAATAAGCCTTAAGGTTTGTCTTTGAGAAAGACATGCATAACAGACTTGCGCATAACAATGCAATTTACTTAGTAGGTATTATCCTTTCTAAGGACTACTTTATATTTCAGGATCAATGCTAATTACACACACAAGGAAATGGCTGGAAGACCAAAGGCTCAGACCTGCCAGATCCATATTAAGAGGTGACTGAGGGAATGCCTTTCCCCCAACTTGTGCTCAACATCTGTTTCACTGGTGGAGATCTTCTCAGCAGAGAAAGAAGCATCACTGGTTGGGAACCTTCATTGCCTTCAGGACTCTTCTCCAGGTTGTTTGATTTCCTTTTAACTTTACCTCAATAGACATGTTTTTAAATCAAATCAACCCACTATCCCATGGATCATATGTAAAAAAAAGAGCAACAAATAATTGCAGACAATGATGGTTTTGCTTACCTCTTAAAGAAATTCTCTGCTACTGAAGAACTGTGTAAAAGCAAAAGCTAAGACATAGCCGATGGAAAGTCAGTATGGGATGAACTGATAGTAAAACTAATGGGAAAAAAGTTCAGCAGAAACACAGGAGTCTCCGTCAAAGCCAGGTCAAGAAGAAAAAAAAAAGTAGTTCTACGACAGTGATATTGTCTTACGTTAATATATATATATTCCACCATTGCTTTGGAAGCAAAATGAATCTACAAACAGGCTGAAGTTTCTCCTTGCCCACATGAACACAAGTGGTAGGACACAAGACAGTAGGGCTGTGTCCCATGGGAGTGCTGTGGGCCTGGAGCTGGGTGGGCCAGCCCACACAAGGCCCCTGGTACGTCAGGGGCTCTCAGCTCTGTCTTCTGCTGCTGACTGTGGGTCAGGCTCAGCCAAGCCCCCTTTTCCTCAGGAGGGGATGTTAAACCCCAGCAGTCAACAGAGCACAAGCTGGGAATGCCAACTCCTCCTCACCCCATCATGCAAGTGAAGGGGACACTTTGGTTCCCAACTGTTCATCCTCCATCTCTCACGAGGCCTCCCTTCACCTCCAGCCCAGGCAGCCAAAATGAGCCCAATCTACAAGGTGTGTCCGTACACCACACTTCATGCACTTAAATGGGAAAACCTAATAAACATCAGAGACAGGTTTGCAAGGGTGAAGTTAAGGACTGAGGGGACATGCCTAGAAGGGACAGGGCTGCAGGAGGAAGGATGTAGAGAAATAAGGCTGGAGGGGACAGGACCGGCAGGACAGGAATAGCTTTCCAGGCTGGGAAAGCAAATATCTTTCAGCAGGATCTGTGCTGTTTGCTCAGGAGTGCCTGAAGCTGCCTGGATAGATGGGGTGTCAGCAATCTCTCCAGGTGTTCATTCAAAATATGTGAACCATTCACTTACAGAGCATTTATTGTCTTTTTTTGTGCTCCCTTCTGCTCTGCACATTTCTCAGCTGTTTTGCAGAGGTGGCATTTCCAATCCCTCATGTAGGCACTGGATGTTTGCCTGGAGGCTGGACTAAGGTGTAGGCAGGTACTCCTGGCTGGGAAATCTCTTCCTTTCCTTAGCTGCCAGGCGAGTAGGAATCATTCTGGGGACCCAGCAGTGAACTAGACACTGTTCCCCTTTCACTCGAGCAGGATTCATGCTTTGGAAGGCTCATCTGGGCAGGAAAGAGTAAACATCTCACCCAGGACCTCTGCCAGCGGCTGCAGCTGTTGGTAGCTGTTATAATGAAATGTCCTTGGCACCCTGGCAGCCACACTGGTGGGGGGGAGGCTAAGACCTCTCCCTAGCCCTCGTCTGCACACTGGGGCCAACAGCTTCTCATCCCTCCCCTCTGCCGGGACAGGATCCCTCAGAAGGGGCCCCAGGCTGGCCCAACCCCTGTAGGCCATGGCAGGAGGGAAGCCAGGCCAGGGCAAGCAGCTCCCCTGTACCTGTTCCAACACCGGAAGGAAAGAGAAAGATTCCGGGGCAGTTTCGGTCTTAAAATGTGGATCCTACAGAGGCGTGTTCAACTTCTAATTGGCCCGTTTCCCCGTCTGTCCTTAAAACTGGCCAACAATTGGTTTATACCAGGCACAAGGGAAATTCTCAAGGAAACATCACTTCCATGGGTGGTTACTTTTCTGCTCACCAACTGCCAATCAATGTAAAACCAGCACAGTTGCCAAGATGAGGCCCATCTTAGTCAAAGTAGTCAGTGTACCACCCCTAGAACAGTCATTTCTCAATTCATCAAGGGAGAGAAGAGTCTCTCTTGTATACCACAGAGGTTTTCCACAAGATACCAGTTCTCTTGTGGCCACACATTTCACAAATGGCCTGCCCAGGGAGAAATTTGCCATCGTGAAGCTCCTCCCATGAGACAGCCCCCTCACAGCTGCTCGTGGGCCATATCAGCTTATTAGAGTACAGTCTAAGGACGTCTTTTCTAAAAGTTCTCTTCATCTATTTCATCTTCATCTCAAGAAACAGAGGTCATCTTCTCGTCCTGGGGCAGAGGACATCATCTCTCTCTTTTGGCCTTCCCCTGTTCTAGTTTCTCCATTAGACCACTGCTGCATCAGCAATCAGCTCACCACTATGACTAGAGCTTTGCATCCCCCTAAAAGCATTCTACATGTTACAGGAGCATTTAGTCCATTTCTCTGTGGCTTCACAAGAGAACTCCAGCCCAACAAGGCAACTCCTTCAAACTTCCTTCCAACCTAGCATTCTTTTCTGTCTCTCCTGACATCAGGTCTCAGGCTGTGTCTCTTACATCTCCTTCAGTCTATTCCCTCTTGTTCCCTCTGTTCCCTCTCAGCAAGCAAGGATTTCTCTGAATTTTCAGAAGAGTCCCAAGAACTGATGAGAGGAAGGAAAATGAGACCCTCTTCTTTTGGTTTCAGTCAGTCTTCTTGCTTGCTGCTTGATCACAGAGTCCTGGAGAAAGGCCTAGGAGAAAACAGACATTTTTGGATGAGGTTGAAGTACGCATGAATGGTGCGGGCAAAGGGTGTCCAGGAAGAAGGCTCTCCAGAAAGAACACCTGGAACAGAGTGGTGAGGGGAGATAACAGTCCAGGGAGAGCAGGGCAGGAGGGATACACCATACTGCCCAGCAGCTCCAGTGCCTGTCCCCGGGGACAGGAGCAGTGGTCAGAACCACCGCTGGTGTCACTGCAGCTGCAGAGCCACCTGCCTCTGCCATGGGACATGGAGGGAGCCAGATATGCACCTGCTGTGCCAGCAGGAACACGGTGTTTCCCTGCAGAAACCATCTTTCCCAAGTGCTAATCTCTGCACAGGGCTTACCCAGACAAACCAAGAAGCTTTCCCTTCAGTGAGACTATTCTCTCTGAGACAGAGGAGGAAACGCCCTTCTGGCCTTGACTCAATAGTATCTCCCATTTTATTTCCTGCCTTTAGTGCATCCCAGTGTTTTGGGTGAGGCAGTGGGGGTAGAAGTGCAGAGCTGTCGTGCAAGGACGAGGAGATGTGCCATCCCCTGGGAGCAGGTCATGAGTATTTAGGTGTCAGCCTGGTTGCAAACATGGAGCTGCTAAAGAGACCCTGGAGCTCTCCACACAATAAAAACAACTCCTGCAAAGACAACAATGCCACACCCTTCTCTTGGGCAGGGAGCTCAGGCTGCTGGGTTAGTGGTATGTGGGGATCTTGTGAATCATAGTAGCAGCCGCTGCAGGAAGGGTTTGGGAAGCTGTGAAGCATTGAGGAAGTATGATGGGCATAACTGCAAAGAGTGATAACTATTCTTTGTAAAACGGCATTTGAGGTAGTCAGAGTAGTTCTGGAGTTTGTCAGAGATTAATTCAGAAGGCTGGGATCACTGCCTGCTTGGGTGGTTCTCATCTGACTAAGCACAGACATGATCTAAAATTATGCTTTAGGCTCCCCTTGAAGCCAACACAGAGAAAACAAGCACTTTAGGGGTGCAATTCTCCTTCTAAAGGAGAAGTCTAAAACAGGTGACAAAAATGTATCCTCAAAGTACCTGTTTCCCTCAACTGAGTATAAAGAGCCTGTGGTGGCTTGCTCAGCTGGAGACATCCTCACTACAGCTACCCAAAGGAAGGCAAGGTGAACCCCACTGTAAATGAATCTGAGGAGAATAAAAATGTAATGAGAGAGCTCATCAATCTGGAACACAAAGGGCAGCAAAATCTAGGGCTGGATGTCAGAGGATGGGAGTAATAGATCAAAGGGAAGGTGTTTTAGGAATGACATTAACCAAACATGGGAGAGGTTTAGCATATTCTGGGATGGATTTTCAAACCCAGAAATTTTCCTACAATGCATTTTTAAGCAGAAATATTCCAGTTCAAAGGCAAATTAATTCGGGGATCCTCTGGCCTGAGCTGCCTGGCAAGTCAAAGCAAATGTGTATGAGTGTCTTCTGATTCTGTATTTGGCAAATCTAAATGGTAAACTGAAGACAGGTTTCACCAGCTTTAGTACATTTTAAAATTTGTAAGTTGCTGCAGTACAGTGATGAGAACTGGACCTGATGGGCGTTAGTAATGCTGAGCTCACCAGGGCTCCATTTGCTGTATCTGCCACTCCTTCACCAGGATTACTGGAAAGAAAAACACTTCTTTGCTTGGACTATCCAAAGCTGCATCAGGAAAGCAATTATTTTGAAAGGGAAATGACTAAAATCATTCAGGGTTTTGCTCCACAGAACAAAAAAAGGGACACAATTGAAACTGGAATGTTGTGGAAAGACTGGGGAAGGCTTATTTTCTTGACTGAGTCACCCCCACCTATTTCCCATGTAGGTACTCAGACACAAAAATGGCACAGAGCTGTACTTGGAAAGAAGGGCTGAAATCAACTTCACAGAAAGTCAGGCAAGCATGTTTTCGCAGGTCACACACTAGAAATGCATTGTTTAGGAAAGGCTGAAGTGAAAAAGGGGCTTGAGCCAGGGCAGCAGTGTAGTGCAGGGTCCCCACAGCTCTGCCCACGTTTGGCTGGTCTCTACCCTAGCAGGGCTTCGTGCAGCGCCTCGTGCTGCTGCCACATCACATAGCTGAGCTCTCCTAGAGGCATTTAGAGAAACAAACTGCTGGCTCTGACATGACCTGTCTTCATCTCACAGTTTTCTTGCTTAAAAGAAGAAAAAGAAGGGTTTGTGGCAGCAAGGGTATTCCTCTCTTTTAACCCTTCATTTTATCAAACTGTGTGTGTTGTGATTTTTTCCTTTCTTCTTACATAGGGATGGAATTCCATGTGGAAAGGCTTTGAGAACTGCGGTTGTTCAGCTGGAGAAGGCTCCAAGAAGATCTTATTGTGATATTTCAGTACTTGAAGGGGGTCAATAAGATGGGGACACACATTTAAGCTGGGCCTGTTGTGATAGGACAAGGGGCGCTGTTTTTAAACATTGGAAGGAGGAAATTTTTTATTAGGAGGTTGGTGAAACACTGAAACAAATTGTCCAGAGGGCTGGTAGATGCCCCGAGCCTGGAAACATTCAAGACCAGGTTGTACAGGGTGCTGAGCAACCTGATAAACTTGAAGATGTCCCTGCTCAGAGGGGTTGGACTAGATGACCTTTAAAGGTCCCTTCCTACCCAAATCATTCTATGACTCCGCCTTATGAAATATTTTTTTTTGTCTGCCTGAGAAACACATTTCACAATTTTTTTAAAATATGTATGCATTTGTGTATATAAATATACATACCTATGGCATATTATCTCCTGGTTGAATGCACTGCCTGGGGCAGGAGGGACTCCTCAGAGTCCTTTGGAAGACTCCTGGGTTTTCTTGTGTACAGAGAGATAGCACAGCAGGGTGGTAGGATGTGTTGTTTCCTTGATGGCCATCTGGGAAACTACGAGGCCACCACACCTGAATGTTACACAACCCTTCCTCATGCACACAGTCAGTTTTGCTGCCCCACCCCTTTCAGCTGTCAGCATTTCTCCTCCCAGGTCTTGTGTCTTTGTCAGGGACACCCTCAAAATGGCCCAGCTTCCCCTGCAGACCTGCACTCTGTCTCTAATGTCTAATCACTCTGCCTAATCCCCCTCACACAAATTCTCCAGTCTCTGCAGATTGCATTGTTATTTTGAGTAACTGAAGCTGGATATTAAAAAGATCTGTTTAATCTTTAAGTCTTATCCTTTTTTCATATGTAAAGATCAAATCCCTTTTGAGAGGCCACACTAAATATTTAATGTTATATTGCACTTGATCTTCACCAGAAGCCTCTCAGAAGGTATTTGTGAAATCCTAGGCTTAATTAATAGTTGCTCTTCTGCTCTTCTTAAATGTTTCTTTTTCTCTTTTACTTTTCTTTTTTTCATTTCCTTTTACTTCCCTGTAAGAAACTGTGCTGGTGCCAAGGGTCTGGAAAGCATTGCCACGATTCACAGCGAGGGTGGGGTGATGGAAAAACACCCCAGAGCCCTGTGCTGTCACACATACAGGTAAGAGCTCCTCTGCCAACCTGTGAGAGGCAGCTCCACTGTCCAAAGGTGCAGAAAGAAATTAAATAGTAGTTCATTGCTATGTGCTTAGAGAACTGGCCTTATTAAAGAAGTCCTGAGTTTGACCAGTCTACATAAAAAATAAGACATCAACACAGGAAGAGTTTTATATGTGAATACTGTAGGTCTGGTTCCAGTTTTCTTGGTTTCATCTTTCTCAGGGAAAAGAGGGAGGTGATTTTGGAGCAGGATGCTGCTTCTTCATGGACTGCAGCCCCAGTGAACACAGAAGGATAACATGGAAGATTTTGCTCTATGTTCTGTGCTGAGGAAACAAAACATAAAAATACTTTCTAACCTCTAATGAGCAACACAGCAATCCTCATAGTCAACGAACCATAGAGGTTATAGATGAGAAAGATCCATAAAATTAGGGCAGGTTGAGCATCCCTGTGTTCATGCCAGAAAACCTTACAGCTTAAAGAGCTAGTTTTAAAGCAGAGAAAGCACACACATTTTAAAATGCATAAAGGCTATGCAAGGGGTCTAAGTCATGCCTGAGCATCCTGGTCCTAGAAGTCCTTCAGTGCCTTTGACGACAATCAGTTCAGGAGATACCAGTTTGCTGCAAAGATTCATTTGACCTTGGCCAGTCACTTGCCCTTGTGATTCTTTCATTTAGGTCTGTAGAAGGGAGAATCACTTCCAGCATTGCGAGGTGCTCCAGTCTTACAGCTAATGTTGAGTACCTGAGTGGTTAGGATACCTGCTCTTCTGACCAAGGTAGCAGATCAGCAAAACTGGAGCTTTGTGTGAGGCAGGCTTGGGATATGACTTCTCAGATTCTTGAATATTTTAATATTTAACTCATGGTAACAGTTGGCTGAACTGGAGAAGCTCATCTTTGGGGAAAAATTGCTTACAGGAATTCTGTTCTCCATGGCTCTGGAGAAGACAGGGATTTGAGGCTGTGGGCATAGGGAATAAAAAGGGAATGAATCCTTCACTGTTTCTCTCTGCTGTTTCAAGTGTCACGGGATGTAGGACTGGGAGTAAAACAAACATTTTCTGGTTCACCAAGCTCTTCACCTCAAACTCCAGGGTTTCACAGTTTCCAAGCCTATTAAATTCAGAAGGAAGTAGATTCCTTAATGCTCTTGCTCCTGTGACAGCCCACTAGCCTTGCTGAAAGAGAGGAGAGAGAAGTTCAGCAGGGATCTGCTGGAGCTGTGTGGTACCCAATTCAGGAGAATGTTTCTAGGGCCCCACAGCAGCCTGCCTACAATCAGCATCCCAACAGGCTTTAGAGGAATAAATTCCGAAAGCAGGATAGCTAACAGGTGTAGCCCAAACCCAAACAGGTGTGAGGAGGCACTTTCAGCCCTCCCTATATCCTGATTTTGACAAGTTTTAGGTAATTTTCGGATTTTGGTTTGGTTTTTTTTAGGAAATAAGATACCAGCTGCTCTGAGAAATGACAAAGGGAGGAAAGGTCTGGGTGTATTACCCCGTGTAGCTGCACTGTAGTGCCAGGCTCAGAGCCAACAGCTTCCTTGCAGCTGTGTTGTAGAGAGAGAATTGATGCCTCCAGAGATGAATAGAGTAATTGGGATGTGCTGCCTGCCTTTTCATATGTACAGAGTATCTCTCTGTTCCTCGTGGGGTAGGAGAGGAAGTTTAGGAGAGGAAATTTCTCTCCTTGCATTTGCACTGAAAAGAACCTGTGCACCATCCCTGAGGCATAAACCAGTTGTTTCTCATGGCCCTGTGCTGTGAGATGCTGAAGGATGGGCCAAACCCAACCCATGGCTCACAAATTCCCTCCTGACCTTCCTCCTGCATCACTACCTGATCAGTGTATCTAGAGTGAAACCAGGAAGAGAAGTCACAGGATTTTGTTCACAGGAGCTTTCCGTCTACAGTCCTTTTCTTTTCTTCCACCTTCTGACATGCCTCCATGTGTTAGAGAAGCTTCAGACTGTCCCAGATTTATGTTATCCATGCACAGAGCTGGCAGATCCTTCTGGTGGTGGCAGTCCAGCCTTCTTCCTCTCCCAGTGCTCTTGAGAGACACATTTGCCATCTGTTCCTTCCAAAGTGCAGGTTTCCACACATAGTGCTGGTGCTAATGAGAAACATCAGGATCATTGCTGCAGAAATTATAATTATCCCCTGCAACTGGGTGGTGATTTTAGTACCTTCCCAGTGGGAAATGTGTCATTCAAGAGCAGACCTAACAAGCAGTACAAAAAACATCAGCTGAGCCAATATCCTCAGGTACTAGTGGGGGAGAAATGCCAGATAAAGGAGGAGCTGTGTAAAGCTGTGCAAAGCTCATGTAGGGTTCTGGTCTTCCAGGGACAGCTTCAGAAAAGCATTCACCTGGAGAGCTGTCTGTGCCTTCTCCTGCCTGGCTGTTGTGGGCTCAGCACATAAGGGCTTACTCCAAAGGATTCTTCTGCTGCACCTCACCCACACTCAGTGCAAGGCAGAACAAAGAAGTGAGTGTGCCCTTGCAAGAGGCATCCCTGAGGATTAGTCTGTCCAGCACAGCACAAGCTGCAAAAACATTATATCTCCACAAATAAACAGAAGGAGTTGTTAGGCTCAAACCTGCCAATGATTGCCACTCTTACAGGAACAGAAATGGTAATGCCATACCAGTCTGGTACTCAAGGGTGAAAAAATGCAATTTTGCTTTGTATGACTACATACAAAAAGCCAGAAGCAAAACAAACAGGCAAAAAAGAAACATGACAGAATGTAAAATACCTTGCTGGGCTGTTTCCTTCAGATTGTAAACACATGCCCATCATGTGTATTTAGATACCTGCCCTGCATATACTTGAGATACTTCCAGTGCTCACGTGCTAGCAGCTCATTAGTTGGGAAGCCAAGCCAGCATGTGGCCAGGTGTGAGCTGTGATTTCCCAGGGCCATGTGGTGCCCAGATGCACAGGGCAGCCTCCCACCGCCCTGCACACACACAGAGCGTGCTGGGATGGCTCCTGCCAGCCCTGCTCTCCATCACGGAGTGGTGACAGTCAGCACCAGCACTGCTGTCACCAAAAGGGCTCTGCTTACAGAGAATTGTGGCTTTGAGCAGTAGAGTTTGTTGTGCCTCCTGCCTACTCAAGCAGACAGTCTGGTAGGGTTTTTTTGCTGGTGCTAGGGCTAACAGATGCTGGATGTGTGTACAAGTGTCCTCCAGGCAGGAAAGGCCACGAGGAAGGTCACTTTGCCGGAGCAAAGCCCAGGTCTGGGTCTCCTCTGGCTGAAATCTGGCTTCACTCCCAGCCAAAAGCCCCAGGGACAGAATGACTACATGGGCCTGCAGGAAGAAAAGGAAGGGGCAGATCAGCCCAGCTGGTTTCCCCTGCCAGCACCACTTGCCAGGCAGCTCGGTGGTGTCCCCTGCTCTGATGGTGTCTCTGCTCTGGTCCTGCAAAGCACCTGGCTGCCACAGTGAAGCATGGCCTTTGTGCTGTTAAAGGTGGAATTGCTTCAGGATGCCTTGGTTAACAAAGGAAAACTAGCAGGAGGAGGCTTTTCCCATCTGGGAGGGAGTGTGGGAGGAAGTGTGGTGGGTGACTCACACAATGCCAGCCCAACAATTGCAGGAACTTGCTGGAGGAAATGACTAAAATAGCCACGTGGGGCAGCGCTGGAGAGCAGGCTTCAGATAAATAACCAGAACACGAAAGATGAACTGCACTAGGTGAGGGAAAGCAAGCAGGGAGGGGAAGAGAGGAGGTCTCAGAAGAGTATGGTGGAGGAAATGGCTGCCATCGTCGGTAGCAAAGGTCCCTCCATGGTGATGGCTTGAAGGTCAGCATCAGTGCCAAGGGTTGCAGAAGGACCCTGGACTTTCACAGATTCTCTAGAACAGGCATTGCAGTTCACCCTTGGCTCCTCTTGATCTGGACTAGGCAACAATTAGATGTGCCAAAAAAAAAAAAAAAAGCCAAGCAAAGGCTTTTTTCTCCATATTTCACTTTTGGAAAAGGTGGTCAGAGGCAAGTTATATCAGCCTGAGTGTGCCAGGAGGAAAGTGTTTCCCGTGTAACTGAGAAGAAAGGTGCAGCCCCCATCCCTCCCCTGGCAGGGGAGGCAGAGCTGCTGCCCTGGGGCCATGAGCCAGAGCCCAGCTCAGTCCCTGCGCGTGCCTTGGCCTCAGCCTCAGGAGCACGAGTGGCTTTCGTGCAGAGTACACAAGCCTTTGAGAATTTATGTTAAAATGGTGGCTCTAATAATCAATCTCCCCACAAAACAAGTAAACAGAGGGATGACACTGCACCAGGCCTTGTTTTCAAACAGTTCTCCCTGTTGGCTATTACTGAGACGAATTTACTTCTTCATCATAGATATTTCCTATACAAAATATATAGTTTAATAGCTTTGATCTCTCCACATGCAGTACTTGAAGCTGATTCCAAGTTTTATATAGTTAAACACTACCACATGCTTCAAGAACTCGGTTCAGCCTTCTCTATAAACTAGTGTAAATCAGAGTAAGAATGTGAACTGCTTCTTGCCAAAATAGAGGGTGTGCCTCTTGCCCACGCTAAATTCCTTTCTTCATCTCTGCTCTGCTCACAGTTAACCTGCAGTGTAGCAGCCTGGGTTTATGTGACACACGTTACATCCCACACAGGAACACTGCAGCCTTCCAGTGACTCAGAGAAACGCAGACCAAAGATTAACAGTCCAAATCACCAAGTCAAGAAAGTATTTTCAATCCTGGTTAATCTCTTCAGCATTCTGGTTACGTTTGTTTGTCAAAACATGTGAAATCTTGGGCCAAAAAATAGGAAGCGGGGGGGAAAATCATCTGCACAACATACAGGACAGCGAGCCTCTGGAAACTCATGCAGTCCTTCCCCATCTCACTACCCACAAGGCCATTTTAAGCACAGGGGTATCACTCATTAGCATGACAGCCCAGTTCAGTCCCAGACCATCAAACATCCTCGTCTTTGTGAGGAAATAGATCCTTCAGCATCTTCATGAGGGGACAAAGCCGAGGGCTGGTGTGGCTAGCAGGGTCTCATTGCTGCTGAAGGCAGCCAGTCTGGTAAAAATCAGATTGAAGCAGAGCCCAGTTTGGCCTTGGAGTACTTGAAGATTTGCTTCTGAAGGACGCATGCTGGGGCTGGGGCTAAAATAAATAGCACACTTCCAGGAGGGCGAGGAGGGAGAGTTAAAAATCCCACTGAAAGGGAAACTCCTGGGTAGCCTAGGGTGACAGAAAGACATGCAAGCATGTGGGCAGTCAGGGGCTTAGACTGTGGCTTTATTGGGGATAAGAACCTGTTCCAAAATGGTTGATGCTTCCCATGGTACATGGCTGCTGCAGAGTGCCATGCTCTGATGTGTAGTGCGAAGCTGTGTGATTTTCCTCCATCCAAACATCCTCATAAAGCCTGGTTAACTTCAGGACCAGTGCATACAGAGCATGGCTGATGCTGAAAATTAAATGATTTTTGGAAAACCCTCTTTTTCTTTGTTTTGGGTGAAGCCCTGCTGTTCTGGAATTTACAGCATAGGAGACCACACTTTCCCAGGACAAACACAAAACACAAGCCCATTGGAAACAAGGGGTTTGTTATCAGGAGCTCGTGTGTTCACCAAAGGGCTGGTTTTCACATGAGGACACTCCTGCAGTGTCCAAGGGCTGTGAGGGGTCAGAGCCCTGTGCTGTTGTCCCTTGATGTCGGTGGCAGCTGTGAAGGCCAGGCTCGGCTTTCAGGGCTGATCATTGCCCTGCTGCACTCAGAAGGTGACACTATAAGATTTCCAGACATTTCTCTAGGCCTGTCCCAGTTTGGGTCTGGATACCACCATTTTGATCCACTGAGAAGTGGGATTTTTGCTGTTCTGTCCTGTGCAGAGGCCTGGAGCACTGGAGGAGCTTGTCCCTGCCCTGGACCAATGACAAGAAAAGCAAACACCTCAAGAGGGGAGGAGGACACGGATTGATTGATTTTATTTCAGTCTGTGCTGCTTGCACACGGTGAGGGCTCTTTGCAGCTGTCTGAAAAATGCACTTTATTAGAAAATACAGAAACAATTAAGCACTTACTGCTGTTTACTTTTGCAATAGGAACAATTGATCTTTCTTCCTTCTGACTTCCACCTCTAACCCTAATTCCTCGCTCTGCACGCAGCCAAGCACAGTTCAGACAGGGGAAACAGTAAGAGAGATTAAGATTCTGGACTTCAGTTAGAAACATAAATCAGCTTTGAAATAGTCACATTTTTTGGCCTAACTAAAGGAAGTCATCTGTTCAAAACTGGCTATGGCCACTTTCCTTGCTGTAGCTAGAAATATGCCAACTTCCTGGCTGCTGGAAAATACTTCTTTCTGTTGTTTTTTTTTTTTTCATGGCAGTGGGATCATGTAGCTGGCAATGTTTGAAGAGAATCTTAGATCAGGGGGAAGAAAAGAGGCACTATAAAGGCACTGCTGTGGCAGTGGCTGATGGCATGGCCAGGCACAGAACCCCTTGGTGATACATAAAAAAGGAGCTGAGTGGAGGATAGAGCACAAGGTCCTGGTTTGTAAATGGAGCACATTGAAAAGAGCAAAAATGCCCCATACTGCCCCTGTTCCTCTGGGCCATTTATTTTCATGGCTTTACTCTGTATTTGCCTCACTGGTGATGACACATTTCCCAACACTGTGTTACTGGTGGATTTTCTGGAGCTGGTGACTTCCAAGTCATCCCTTGTTAGCAGGCAGGTAGGTCCTGGCATGTCCTGGGACATGGATGTAAGCTCTTTACCACATCAGCAGAACCAGTCCCTTTTCCAAGACCTGCCTGGGGGTCTCTGTGGCCTCCAGCTTGGAACCTCTGTGCCCTGGGGCTGCACAGCTGCTAGTACAGCTAGCCCAGCATCTCACCTCATTTGCCAGCAGAAAGTTGCTATACTTCTGAAAACAGGCAAGAAAATTAAGCTATTTTCTCTGCTTGAACATATATTAAACAGATGCAGCTTCTCCCTTTGACTCGTTGCTTCTTAACCCAAACTTTGTCACTGATTTAGTTTATGCTACAGCCCTCTAAAAGACTTGCATTGACCCAGCTGAAGTGGACAGTGGCAATGACCATGATCTCTGCTGGAACAAAAAATTCAGCACCAAGCCTCCACCTCATGCATGACAAAGACCGAAAGAGACACCAGAACAGCCTTTGGAATAATAACTTTGTGTGCAAGAGGTAGTAATATATTTTCTTTTTCCAGTGAAGTGAAGTGAAGTTACAAAGTTATGATTTAAATACTTCAGGACTATATCAACAGGAGGGGAAGTGCATTGGGGTATAAAATATATGAAATTTCTCATGGCAAAGAATAGCTGAGAAATGTGCAGGAAAAACAGAACTTCAGCTCCACATCTGTTCTTAAATATGTAAAACAGCTAAAACTCCACTTGACACTTTCTACTGACAAATCTAGACAGGCTAGACCTTCTATTAAAACTTTTCTCTCTGTAAGCAGCTACAGAAACTTCAGAGCAAAATGTACTGTCCTTCCCTTTGGTGTCCCACTGTCCCTTTGGTGCTTGGTCTGCCACATGACACTGATGCTAGATGAGAGCTTATTACTCTAAAAACTCTCTTCCCTAAAGAGGGAGCATCTCCTGCAAACAGTGGGTACACATCTCGGTGGCTTTGAAGACAGGAAATGCCATCCTTTTTTCTGAAGCCTGGAATACAACCACCTTCCCGCTGGCCATGTCAACGTGGCTGCTGCTGACTGCGACTAAGGCTCTGTGAACAGAACTCAGAGAGGAGGGCACGCTGCCTTTGTGCTGCCAGCACTGACATCCCCGGTGGTGCCTTACCCCAGCCAGGACACCAGCAGGCTGGCAGCACTGCTCAGGTGCCTCTGCTCGCCTTGCAGCAGCATGTGCTGCTCTCCAGGCATCTCTCTGGTAGCAGAAGGCTGCACAGGCACATGGGCTGTCCACAGCGTCCCTCACAAACTGCTCCAACACACGTGGACTCTTTCATTCTGCAGGCTGCTGTGTTTTTATTGCATTTCTGAATGCATTTCTGAATGGTGATGGTTTCCCATTGAGCTCCAGAAAAATGTTGTATGGTTATGGGTGTGATCGTGGTTTGTGCTGTACCATTAGGTAAGTGAAGGGATTGCCCAGGGAGAACATCAGAGAGGGCAGAACTAGAATGATGTGGGTTACCAGGGGGCAGTTTGGCTCTGGTGGCATTTACAGTGTGACACAGATCTGAAGAGAGATTGTTTCATGGAGCAAACACAGTATGACCTGGTTCCTGGTGCAGTTAACTAAGGTGTCCACTCTGACCTTCCCTCCCCTCCCCAAAGCAAAATGATGAATATTTACATCTACTTCGAGAAATTCAGATAAATATACTGATATATATGTCTATGGATCCACATAAATATTCTGCTGATCCAGGCATCTTCCAATGCAATTCTTATTTCTACTGTATGGCAGTGAGCATCTTCAGGGGCAAAAGCCTCCCAGAACAGGGTTGCAAGAAGCAGCACGTACCACCATGTCTCTATCCTTCCATCTCCAATATCCACCATGGAAAAGGACAGCAGTCGTGCAACTGTCACTGCTCATCAGCATCCCTGCACTGGAGAGACACAAAGAGCACCAGAATTTACTCTAATCATCTCTATCCATTGAGTGTGGTTGCAGAAAGTCAGATGTGATCAACCTCAGAGCACAAACGGTTGCTGCAGTGCTTCTCCTTTGTCACGTCAGAGGCAGAACAGAAGCTGTGCGCATCCAGCCTGTTCCTCTGAAAGCGCTGCCACAGAGCAGCCTGGCTCAGCACCGTGACGCTCACGCTCCTTCAGTAGCAGGCAGCTAAATGAGACATTTGGTTTCCACCCCATCAGTGTCCTCCACAACAGTTTCTGGTGACTCATTTAACAAGTATTTTGCAGGGTGCACCTTGGCAATGGGATTATCCCACTGGGTTCTGTAGAAATCACTCGCTGGTCATATGCAGATTAATAGAGAAGGACACCAGGTAATTAATTTTCTGTTATATGCACAAAATGAAAGCGCTTTGTGGGATGCATCTCATTTTCTAACCAAGCCTATAGGTAGGATTTCACTCCCTCCAAGTTAAATCTCCATGGAATTGAAATACTTTCAGAAGAATCCCAAACTGGCAGGGGCATGGGCTTGAAATCAGAGACCGTCAGTTCTGTCTGTTTAGGGGTTCAGTGTGCCCATCATGTACTTGGCTTTAGTCATCAGTGTATGCCAAATGCAACCTGCTCTGGGCTTGCAAATGTGATCTGGGTGTGCAGAAACAAGCTGGAGATGAAGCCTTGCTCTCCATGCTCACCACAAACAGGTCTCCTAGGGTGGGAGTATAAGCTGCTGCATTTTTTTCTCCTTTTCTTTGTCCTGTAGCATGGGCAGTGTTTTCTTGGATAGATCTCAGCTGGGAGTGTCCAAAATCCAACTGTCACACCATGGTGGAAACTACAGAAGGATCCTGTCTCACTGAAAGAACTAAGAAGGAAAAAAGTGTCAGCATAGAGCAAAGAGACAAGTTTTGGCATCCAGACCAGACAGGAAGATGGGGAGCAGGCTGGGGCCGAGGCGGGTTGCTGGGGTGATATGGGCACAAACAGAAAGAAATGGAGTGGGGCTCATCCTTTCCACAAGCCCGCAGATAGACAGGCAAAGGTCAGGCCAATATTTCTGAAAAGGCTGCAGTGGTGTATTAATGCAGAGAGTGTTCTTCTGCTTGAGGGGGCAAACATAAAAGACAGACAAGCACTTTGGAAAAAACCTGTCATTTCAGAGTACGCCTGCTCTCTGGAAGAGTGAGGACCAGCACGCTTGACAGCAACCACCAGGAACTGTTCCCCAGCCTGTCCAAGGCTTGTCAAGAGCACAGTCAGTTCAGGCCAGGCCCACAGTGGTGGGGCAGGTGGGCTGCCATGCCGTGCTGTGCCATCCCATGCATGGGGCAGCCGGGAGAAAGTCCCCAGGGAGCAGCTCCACAGCTTGCACCACCTCTGATGGACACACAGTGCTGCTCTCGCCTGCCATTAGCACATTTTAACATCATTAATCTTTCAGGAGAATTCTGCAGTATTCTAAAGCACACCCTGGGTAGCAGGTTAAATGTGTATATTTTAAACAGAATCTTTTCACCTTTTCACTGTGAAGATGCAACAACCGTACTGCTTTCTGGGGATAGGATGAGGTAAATGGAAAATCTTCACAAGAGCTTGCCTCCTCTACAAAATGAAGCTGAAATTTTCAAGTATACACCACAAAGGTTTAAGCATGCAACTCTTGTGCCCCTCAGAGCAGTCAGTGTGAGCCCATGGACGTGCTGCACTGCCCATGTTCTCTCATAGATACTGAGGGACGAGGAGGAGGATTTAGAAATAAGGTGCTGAAGGTGAGTGGGAGGAAAAGGGAGGGAAGGAAGGTAGATATAGAGGTTATAATTACATGAAAACCTGCTGTTGAGGTAATTTTTTTTCTGGAGAATACTGCAGAACTAAACAGGGAAAAAACCTCAACATGCGGTGAGCACTGCAGAGAATTAAGAGAAAATTGCATCCTTACTGTATGATGCTATAATTACCCTGAGATCAGAGCAAGAAAGACTTACTTTCAGTGGTCATTCTAGGGAACATTTAAACAAACTGGAAATACGCAGACTTCATGGGATGTACCCATGAGTGCTGAGAGGCTAGCCAACGTCAATGTGACGTTGCCCTGTAACCCTGGCAATCAGGACAGACACCTGATGAGAGGAAGAAAGAAAATACTCCTCCTCTTTCAGAAGAGCCAAAAATAAGATCTGGGAAACTTTGGCAAAGAAGACCAATGGTGTCATGGGCTGCACGAGACAAAGCTTTGAAAGCAGGTCCTCTCTCATGCGTGGAGTGCTTTATCCAGTTCAGGGTTCATCAGTACAAGAGGGACATGGACACACTGGAGAGAGTCCAATCTCTTAGAGAGGAGGAAGTTGAGGGAGCTGGAACTATTCAGACTGAGAATACTCAGGAAGGATCTCACCCTTATGTAAAAATATCTGAAGAAGGGATTTACAGGAGATGGAGTCAAGTTCTTTTCAGTGATACTGAGTGATAGGACAAGAGGCAATGAGCAGAAGCTGAAATGCAAGAAATTCTATTTAAACACAAGAAAAACATGCTCTACTGTGAAGGTGGTCAAGCACTGGAGAAGGCTGCCCAGAGAGGTAAATGGAAAAACTGCCTCCATCCTTGGAAATATTCAACATCAACTGGACATGACCCCGGGCAATCTGTTCCAGCTGACCTGCTCTGAGCAGGAGTTGGATGAGATGATCTCCAGAGGTCCCCACCAGTCTTATCTAGCCTTATCAGCATGTGATTCCATGTGTGTGGCTTCAATTTGCTATGATTTTTATCTCTTCATTCAATGATTGATAGAATTACTTTTTTAGTGAATTACAGGCTTTTTGTTGGTAAGAAGCATCTGATATACCACACTTTGTCAGCTCTCAGCCCAAACAGAAATGTCTATATCTCTTCACAGGGATTAAACACTGCAGCCACTACCTGTACCCAACAGGTCTTGAAAGAATTACCCTGGAATAATGGGAAATTTGTAGGAAAATGTCACAGAACAAATGCTGACAGTATTCTGGTTCATGCTTACAGGACTGCGAACAAACCTTCTGGGAAGACTCTTTCTTTAAATTCAAGTTCCTTACCAAAAATATTCAATTAAGGCAAACCCAGGACATATAGAAACCCATGGAGAGAAGGGAAAGATTTCCCAGTTCACCTGGGATGTCAGCAAAGTCCTTTCTAATCAATGGCCTTATGCTCCACCCTCAGGAGAGAACTCCAAGCAGGTTGGTTCAGAGCTTGCAAGGAGTGCTTTCATGTCTTTGACGTGTGCTCCTGCAGAAGCAGCTATTTCATGCTAAAAGTATGTATTTTTAGCACAGCAGCTTGCAACCTCATGCTGAGAGAAAGAAGCTGAGCCAAGGGAGGGAGGGCTGATGCCGCAAGGTCTGTGGCAGGCAGAACAGATGCATAATTTCATGCTGAAAGAAATCACCTCCTTACACAAGTTGCCTCCCTTATTCCTCCCACCATTATTGGTGGCATTTGTCTTTCTAGAAAGTGAGCCTACCGCATAGAAGAAGTAATTTATCTTTTCCTTTTAGGAGATGTTTTTGCTGGCAGAGCCAGAGGTCTTATTTGCTTTTCATAGTTTCCCAAGCACTTGTTGGTGGAACGTTTCTAAACACCCTCCAGTGGAGCCCATCAGCGCAGTCATTGCGTGGCTGGGAGCAGATGCCTGTTGGGGAGAAGTGCTCAGCTTTGTCAGCCCCTTGCACCTCTGCTGGTGCAGGGCCATGTACCCTGAGAGCAGGACAACCTGCACCCTGTGGTGCCATGTGGAGCTCCCCAGAGCGGCGATGAGGAGGTTCAGCTGGGGTTCAGCTAAGCAGTAAATGTTTTTTGACAAGGAACAGCAGTGTGAAGTTTAGTCTTCTGTGCTGCGCTGAAGTCATCCAAAATTATGATCTACAGCACCACCCCACCCACTGAGTTGCTACTCCTGGGAGCAGACCACCCAAACTCTCTCTCTCAGTGCATTACAGGCCACTGCAAGGCCATGTCCATGTTGTCCCTACTCACTGTGGGATGGAGAGCATTTGCCATCACCCAGGACTAGTTATGTTTAAACTCCATGCAGATGGAAAGGTTTTTTTAATATTAATGCTGGAGATAAAATATAAACAGGAGAGGGTGTTTTGCTGCCTTCTCACTATCAGGATCTGCCCTTTTCCCAGTTGTTGAATGTGCAGAAGAGAGACAACATTTATCCAGAATGTGGACATAGCACCAAAATGGTGTTAAATGGCACAGCTGTCCAGCACTGACTAAGGTGGCAGGTGAGAGAGAAGGCATACACCAAGAAGGTATTATTTATCTCAATAAAGAGCCTACCCAGGGCTTTTCTCACACGAGGGAGAGAGGAAAGTAAGTTTCAGAGATAGGCGTGAGCAGGCCAGAAGATGGGGGATGGCACATGGCCCATGCCCTGACGTGTACAATTTTAACAGGATGAAAAGTGTGAATCAAAAGGCAGAGAAGCATGAGAGGTCACAAGGCAGCACATGTCCTGGGCTGTGGCTGGGCACCTGAGTTCCAGGGGGAGCTGCAGAGGGCTCACAGGGGGAAGCTCTGTCCCCAGCTGCAGAGGAAGCCATGGATGCACCTCACCATTTGGTGTACCTCTGCCTCCCTGCCGGGCTCCCAGAAAATGAGAGCTGAGTCCACAGGGGTGGTGGCGGCTTGCAGTGGCGCTGCCAGCTGAGGCTGGGTGACAAAGGGTGATGGGGGCAGCTGACTTGCTGCCAAGGGCACTCACTTGGGCACACGTCACATGAGGTACAGAGGCAGCAGCTGCTTGCAAGGGCACAGCACCTGTACATGCACATAGGGCAGAGCAGCTACAGCACAGGGAGAGAGCAAACAACTGAGGGCCCCAGAGATCCCTAGCCAGGGGAAAATGGGGTTCCAGCTGGTGTTTCAGATAAAAAGCCCAAGTTTATCCAACGTGAAGCTAATTGTTAACAAATATTAAGCTTCATATTTACATGTGATAGTCTCACAAACTGTCCCAAGTATCACATATCAAAAAAGCATCTCTCTGAAAGGTAGAGAGGGTCTCTCTTGTGGACTTTGGGCTTTCCCATTAAAGAAGCAACCATTTTCCATGACCAAAAAAGTTTTCCTGTTTTGAATTGAAGTGGATGATGAGAAAGTTAACTCACTGTCACCTGTTTTGTGTTCCAGGTGCTTGCAGCAAGCTGGTTCTCACCCAAAGTCCATCACCAGTGCCTGCTCTCAGGCTTGGTGCAGTACAGAGCCACTCACGTGCTGACAGCAACCATCTGCCTGCCTTTGCTCTCCAGCTGTAAAATACAAGCGAAATTTCTTCAAGCTGTGTAAATGCCTTAAAAGGGAGAAAACAGAATTAGCACAGTTTTCATGCTGTCCGTGTAGAAAACATCTTCTCCCTCCAGTGTTATATCACGAGAAAACGTGCTGTGCATTGTATGTCTGACTGGGCTGAACAGCATTCAAACGCTCCCATGGACTTTGCAGATGAGATAGGCAAAGGAGAGAATTGGGCCCTTTCCACATTAACAGATTTAGTAACTTCCCTCAGCTGGAATTTCCATTTCCAGGAAGAAGTAGAGCACTTTGCCCGAAGTTTCAGAATTTGACCAGAACCCACAAATGTCACAGCAATCAGGGTTTCCTCTCTCCCTTTTTGGAAGGCTGGGGGTGATTTTCTCTGCCAACAGAAAGCAGAGGAATCATCACTCCCATCCCTAGGGACTTCAGATGATCTGGGAATGCAGCTTTCCAGGGAATCCCCGAGGAGGGGCAGTGGGGGAGGATGCTGAGGTCTCTGTGAGACTTGTAGCCTAAAACTTCCTCGATTAGAGCTGCAGCTTTTTCAAGGATAATTACTCCCGGCTCCAAAATCGTGTTGGATGAGGGTAGAGCATTTCATGGTACTTCTGAAGCTTGAGGAGCAAAAGCTGTGAGGTCAGTGCTCTTGCACAAGGAAGGACTCTTTTACAGGTGGGATTTCCCAAGGAGTGCAGCTCCTGAGCCCAACAAGAGCAGCTCCCTGCGTCACGGAGGCTGTGTGGGCATGAGGCACGACACAGCCGTGCTGGGGGTGGTTGCCTTAGGAATAAAGCCCACATCAGCCTTTTCCTGATTAAAACATAAAGAGAATGTCAGTTATTAGAAACTGGCCTGATATTTATTGCTGGCAGGCTGCAGGAGCTCAAAAAAGCAGAAGAAAATCAAGTTTGCCACTTCCTGCTCTCTGGTAGTGCTAGAATTCCATGGTGTTAGACTACAGCAGAATTTAATATTTTGATTTTTTACTGATTATGGGAAAATTCCCCTACTCTACCTCCACTGATTAACTGTGCAAAAAAAAAAAATATAAATCTTTTATGTAGATGCATATAAAATGCCTCAGAACTGTGAGGGAGGAACAAGAAAACTTTCATGAACAATGGAGAAATTCAGCTTTGAACAATGTTGGGATTTTGAGCATCTTCTCAGCAGCACCTTTCCTGCCAAAGGAGAAAATCAAGTGGGACTCCATTTCTCTTAATTTTTATAGGAATCAGACCAAACCTAGAACTTCTTAAAAGTAGCTTTATTTAGATTAGGGCATTAAATAAGTGCATATAAAAATAGCCTAATATAATAGCAATTATTACATCATCCAAATCTAAATATAAGCTTTATGCCTGGCAGTCAAAATGAGTGTGATAAAGATGTAACAAAATATGTTTATTTATCCTATTATACTTCTTATTCTGGTTTTAGAGATATTTATATGGAAAGATTAGAGTGTATAGTATATGATCTGTACTACTTTTTTTTTTTTTTGCTTATTTTAGCAACAAACAGTAATAGCAGTGTTAAAGAAGGCTATAATAACTTACTTAATTAAAAATATCACCATTAAACAAACATTTCAAATAGCCATCCTATGCTTTTATCACAGCAACAACTGAGCTATTTGTTGGATCAGTTGGATCAAGTTTCCAGACAACTTCCCGTTCTTCCAGATATACACTGGCTCATTTACAGGAACAAAGACCAAACTGGAGCAGACAACTGGCTCACCAGACCTGCTGGCCATTCATCACAGCGTGATGCTTCAGCAGAGGACATGCTCGTTTCCTCTTCCCAGCATAAACTAGCCTGTAATTGATTTTTTAGTGAATTTTCAAAGTTGCTGAAAAGAACTGGGACTCAACACTGGAGCCCTTTGAAAACTCAAGTTCATTTACATACATATGCTTCTCTGTGTCAGAATGTGGTGTTCTGCTCTGCGTTGCCATGCATTTCACATATGAGTGCAGCAGCACAAATCAAGATCCCCTCCCATAATCATTCTTTATATCTTTCTTCATAATCAAGAACAATCAAGACCCTTAGCTAGGAGCTACTGTGGAAAGGCATTAAGCTACAGATACTTCCACAAACATTGTCTAAGGCTTTAGCCCTCCTAGAAGGGAAATCTCACCTTTGGGCAGATACTTCCCTGTTAGGTTGCTTTTTGGGTTGTTTTTTATTTTAAAATAAGCCTCACCAGCAATAAAAAAATAGATTCAACTGAATTCTTTTGATGAGGCTGAAATAAAAAGATCTGTTACCACCCACTTCCCTTCTGAACAGTGTTGCAACCTCAAATTGTTGCTCATATTGTTATTTCAAACTTACTATCACCTGACTGGGTATCCTTCCCGTATGAGAGATTTTCATAAGATAACCAACAGAACCCCAAAGAAAGTAATTGTTACAAATGCTTAGGACTGATAGAGGGAGGAGATCAGTTTCATAAAAGTCCACACAGTGCTAATAAACATGCCAAGACAAAGTATGATCACAGACAACATTTATGTCCAGCCATCAGGATTTATTTCCTTCTTTTAAGAAGAAAAAAAAAAGGTACATGTTCTTGGAACACTGCCTCCAACTGCTTCAAAAAACTATTCAGCTCTCAAGACATGACAAAGAGAGAATATTTTTCCTTGAATATGTGTGGTGTAGGACTTAAAAAAAGTATGGCTGTAATGTTTGTAATAACATATATTTGAGCAATGCTGTAAGGTATTTCACATTTCTCCCACTGGTATGAGAAGAAGCTGACAGTTAATTTAAAGGAGATGCATCATCCAAACATACCAAACAAAGGCAGTTCCAGGGCCCTCCATTGGAGCACTCACACAGAGAGAAAAGCTTTGTTCTTCATCTTCAATAACCAGAGGCTTCCTGGAAGGAACAGATATCAGAGGAGAGCTGGTAGATTCCCACAAAAAGACATGTCGTTTTCATGCATGATGTGCAATGTGGTGTGCAGCAAAATTTTTTAATGTGTTACAAAAAATTACACTCCCAAAGCCAGTTTTGACTGAAAAAGCAAAACCCAAACTGACTGCTTAACAAGTTTCTGAAGCACAGACATTAAAAGGCACAAGACTGCAAGAAAGGTTCTGAGCCAACCAACTTAACTGTCAATTTCCTCTGATTTTTAAGTATATCATGTACATGTATATCAGCTTCTGTAAGGAATTCATATTGGAACAGCAAGACTGAGTATTTCTAAGGGCCTTCTCCTTGGCACAGAGACAGACTTTAATTGCAGATCTTGGGTAAAGAGTAAATGAACTGTTTAATGGGAAAAATTAAATCTCCTCATATATAGACAATGTCCAGCTCTGCCAGCTAGACAGCAAGTATTTGACAGCAAACTGTTCATAGCCTACTTCCATCAGCAGAACAATTTAAGTTATATCAGAATAGGTTTTTTGCTGTCATGCTTCCCATTCCCAGACATCTTTGTAAAGTCTGCGAACAGAGATGCCAGCATATCCCATTCTGACCTACATAGCAAACAATTGGACTTGTGTTCCTACTGTGTTATCACCAAAATGAATCACTGTCATGTCTCCTCAAAGGCCTGGCAAGATGGAGACTTTTCTGCTGGGAAGTGTCAGCTGAATCCTGCACCTACTGCTCTCATGACACCAACTGCATACTTCATGTTTATCACAGAAAAGAAAAACACCCAGCAGAAAAAGGCTCAGCTTTGAACTTTACTCTTTGCCAGGAAAAACATGGGAACAAGTGAAGCACGCTCTGAAAGCTCTAGCTTATTAAACTCCAGGGACAACAAAAGCAACCAAAAAATTTCATCAATCTTTTTTGAAACACAGAATAAAGATGCTAGATAAAAATGTGCACGCACACACGCAAACCCATACATTGCACAAATCTGAGGAACAGAAGTGGCCATGCTATAGCATCACTGTTCACTATTTCTGCATCTGAGAAGAAATTCAGGGATATGTCCTGTTGTTACTAGACTCAGGAGGAAAAAAAAGTCTTGCTAGCAATGGGGTATGAAGATGGCAAACCATCCTTTGTATAGTCAGACTTCAGAAGTCCCTAGGTCAGCTTGGTAAGTAAGGGTCGCTATTGACTTAGAAAGAATTACCCCAGGGAAAGTCGTCCCCACCAGGAGTGAGCAGCTGGCAGTTGTTAATATTTATGGTCTTCTGCTGCCATGGTGGGTAGGATCTAAAAAAGTGTAGGAGATTTGGACTAGGTGTCTTTGAATCAAGCCTGCATTAACCTATGTGATCTGAAGCTTCTCTCTTACCAGCATTTGGAGCATAAAATTCTATCACTTATGCCTAACTGCCACATACTTGTAACCCTATACAAGTGGGATAAAATTAAATCAAGACAGAGAAGCCTGTATTCCCCCTTTATAATTTATAAGGATAAAAAGCAAGTTTTTTTGCCAGGGCAGGGTTCAGGAACTTTAGCTATCTAGCTAGAAAAAAATTCTTCTCTTCCCATTAAGAGCTATCTCATAGAGTTTGTCAGACATCCAAAGTGTTGTTTCTTCTCTCTTCATTAGAAACCATGTTTTGTAAGTGACAGAGACATACTCTTCACAGACCACCATTTACTTAAACAAATTATTAATCATAAAGTGATTCTGGAAGGCAAGAAGTGCTCCCTCTCCAACCATGACTTGACAGCATTTGGTTTGACCTCTGTTCTGTTTGGAAAATCCCCAAAGTTAAAAATGTTTGTTGAGTGAGTTCAAGCTGGCTGATAATGAGATTGGCTTTTTCAGGGGTTTGTTTTTTCTTACTTCTTTGGTGAGCTCTGTAGACTGGGCATTTAGAGACCAACCCTTGAAAACCATTGCTCTTTGAAATGCATCCTCATTTCAGTAATCTCTGCCTGTATCTGAGGAAGGAAAGCACCAGATACGTTATTCTTATCAAGGATTTCAACAGCACAATGGAACAGTAACTTACTGAACAAATACAGAGGACATGTTTTACTTTATTACTTATCTCATAGAAGAAATATAAAATTAATTGCTGCAACACAGTTTGAAAATTGAAAATACTGTCTACAGTAAAAAGGAGGACTAAAATCGTAACAGCCTAAATGGCAGAAGTGTTAAAGTCTGTTGCTAACTATAAGCATTTGCATTCTTAGGATAACTGAAAATTATAATATTCCAGATTCATAAACCAACAGCAATGCAAACCCTCTTAAACATGGGGTTTAGAGCAGAACTGTAATCACTAAGGTCCTTAATGTCTCAACAAAACAGATTGTGGTCATTTCAAATTAGACCTTACTTTGCAAGCTCAGACATCAAGCAATTACAGGAAACCCTCTTTTGATTGGTGTCTAAAGATAATTTTCAAATGAAAGTACTATGAATCACCTAAAGATTCACAGAACAACTCTATATATTTTTGGAATAAAAAAATCTCTGAATCTTATTTCAGTATGGAGTTGGTAATGCTTCTTTTTATCTACTGCAATGGCTAAGTACTCAGCCTCCCATGTATTGGATACTGTAGTTTACATTCAGTATGGTCTCTGAAATCCCATCCCTCTGTAAAAGTACTGCACCACTGGACTACAGAAAATTAAAGCAGGAAAACGGGTTCAAAAAGACAAGGCAGTGATACTTGATATTGCCAGATGGTTACATGTGTTATCTCCCCTTTGTAATTACTTTGATAATTAATCTAAGTACAATTTATCTGATTGCCTGAATTACAAAGCCTCTATGTATTCTCCCAGTTCTTTCTCTTGTCCCAAAAATCTCGAGAAATCACTCCTAGAGAAGGGCTTTAGAAAACCAAACTTCTGATAGAAATATTCAGAAAGAATGTAAGTACTACTGCTCTTTACCCCAACAATCCAACTTCTAACATGTTTACCTTTTCTCTGCAGGAAAGCAATGTCTTTCCTCTGTCCAATATGAGAAAAAGCAATACAGAATTATGGAAATTGTTCCATCTCATGGAGTCAGCACCACAAATGAGAGGCTATGTCTTAGTAATTTCTGGGGCTTTTACCTCCCCTGTTGGGCTATGAGCATAATACCCACAAGACATATTCTGGGAGTTGTTCCATGCAAAATTCCTGTACAGGGCTGCACTGTTTACATTGACTACAAATCTGTATGCACAAGAAAGCTCAGCATGGGAACAAAAACCTATCTCTGAAGTCATTCTGTGAAACAAATCGAACATGGTTTTCCCTATAACAAGGGAAAACAGAATGAATCCTGACGGGTAGAGCGCCTCTCAAAAATTTGCAGGGAACTTCAGCTTTCTAATATAACAGACTGTGTTAAACAAGTCTCTTTTCTGAAGAGACTTCCCAAAAATAACATGTTCAATAAAGGTGAGTCCATCGAGTACAGCTAATTGATCCCTCTACGAGCCATGGGAAATGCAGTATGGAGATTCAGCCTACACAAGAAAAGATGCAATGTAATTTTTTTTAACTGTAATTAAAATGTTTCTTGAATACAGCTGTATTCACTATTGCTTCACAAAATACTAGGGGAAGTGAAATACTATTTTTTTACAGGTCAGATACAATGAAAAGACAATGGGAAGGGTGAAAAGCAGGCAGATCCTGCAAAAATAAGCAAACCAATCCTCTGCTTAAAGAAAGTATGAGAAACAGGTCTGCAAAAGCAGTGGATCAAGACTTTCAACTAAGAGGATTTATGGAGAAGGAGATTTTATCTCCAGGCACAGGTTAGCCTCAAATAAATCCTAACCCTTGTTTTAAACAAACTGACCCCAAGTTACCCATGATGTTTAGAAGAATTTCATACTAGAAGAGAACCTTCATGGTAATTTTGTGATAAGCAAGGGAAAGCATTTGGAAGAGAACTTTCCAGTGAACAGCATGACTTTATTTTGAAAAGCTCCCTAATTGTTGATTCATCATATCTCCAAAGCAGCCCAGGCTGGAAATCTTAACTTTCTTCAGCTGAATGTGGCACGTCCCTTTAACTAATTTGTTTGCAAAATTACTTAGATTTTTTTTTGTCTACCTTTTCTTTTTCCAAAAGTACAAAATTTTGTTAGGCAAAAACATAGCCTGTACCTCTGGAGAGTGTAAAAAAAAATTGAACTTGCAAATTTGTTTCTATGAGGGAAGATTTGCTGTTCTAAGAACTCAGTTCCTTAGGGACCAGAGACCCAGTACGAGCATGGAGCACAGCGAGGTTGAGAGCCTCACTGCTCCAGATCTAGAACTGACACAGCACCTCAAATGTTCAGATCCAAATGAGACAAGCTCTGCTGGGCAGCAGCATATCCTATACCACACCACTGCACTTGTGGAAGCAACAGGGTCCCAGAAACACTGTGCTTTAAGGTGATTCTGCACCTGAATCACTGTCTCTGCATGGTGTTCTGTTTTCTGGGGCTTTTCTACCAGTGCAATACATCAGCCTGCTACTCAAGGCCTTTTATTTTCCTGCAGAGCCTTTTAGAAATTAATTTTTAGTCAGGATTTAAATGTCATGAGGACTTTGTAAGCTGCATATGCACAGTGGCCATATCAAAGCAATCAGCTAGGACAATGAAGAGGACAACCATAACTCCCAGTTATGCCACGCTTGTGGACATGGATTGAGAATAAAGGATACAGGGTGACAGGAACAAAAGGGACCTCAAGAATAATAAAACCTTATGAACAGGTACCCATCTAAAGTGTACAGATACAAATGTGTGGCAGCATGGGGAACAAGCAGGAGGAGCTAGAGTTCCTTGTGCTGTTACTACAACACTATGGGAATAACAGCAATGGTAGGAGGGCTTGCATGTGATGGGAGCACTCTGATGGATGGATACAAGTTCCTCTGGAAAGACAGGGAAAGAAGGGAAGACTCAGGGCTTTCCACATGAAGGAGCAGCTTGAACACTTGTAGTAGACAGCATTTTGATTGAGAGCATGTTTCAGGATCAGGAAAAAAAGCCACTAAGAGTGACAATTATGGGGTAGCATATTTAAGCCCAGCCCACCACGGTGATGGGGACAGTTAAGCAGCAGAACAGGTTGTGCGGTCTCCATCCTTGGAGATTTTCAAGGCCTGACTAGATAAAAAGCCCTGGTCTAATCTCACAGCTGATACTACTTAAGAAGGCAACTGGACTAGATTCAGAGTTCTCTCCCAACCTGAAACTGTAAGGGTCAGCCCGAAGATCCCTCACTTTTGCCTCCCAATCATCGCTTGGACAGAGGCTGTATGACCCTAAAAAAAAAACTTTGCCTGGCCTGGTCTAGGTGGGATTTTTGCCAACTGCCATGGCACAGCATTTTGGGCAGGGTGGTACAGCACATATGTTTACCAATCACTGCACTGCCACAGCATGGCACATACCTACCCCTCAAAGCAACGGGCCTGCTCAAAACAGCCCATAAATCTCCTTGCCTTTTGGCCAGATGCCACTCACTTTGGAAAAGGACTTATAAAAACTGTGACTCTTCGAAGAAACTCTTGAGATCTCCCCATGGAAGGAAGACACGTCTATTGGCTGGACCATGAGGACCTTGTCTTGTCCACTGGTAGCTACTTCCCATCCCCTCTCTCTCCCCCTACTTTGTTTTCTTTATCTCTTCCTCTCTCTCCCCTCTATAGCATAACCATGTTTATTAGCACTCTAAATAAAGTGCTCTGCTGTGAGTAAATTGTAGTTCCCTTGCTGTTTGTCCTTTTTGCACCCCAAGATGGCATGAACCATCACAATTTCTGCCTTGTCTTAAAGCGGATTGTGACAGAAACACACTGTGATTCCAAGTCCAAAGAACAGAATCCGAGACAGGAACTGTAGCAAGAAGTCTGTTTTGTGACTGTGTGTTTACAAGCACTGCACTTGGATGCTCACCCAGGAGCCAAGTGTAGGCCAAGGCTGAAGATTCCCAGGAAGTTATAGAGGAATGGGGAACAGTGAGAGTTGCAGCAGAACCTATTCCTGCAACACTTGCGAGCATCAAACATCTAGGGAAATAAAAATAAAAATCTCTGGCAACAAACTTTAACTTTGAAGTTAATATCCCAAAGCCTATTTTCTCAAGACGAGGAACTTCCAAATGTTTTCAGCTTCCCTAACCATTTAAGAGCCTGGAAATATGAGACTTGCACTAGGAAGTATTTCCAGTGAGGGAAAGGGGCAGAGGGGCAAAACTGTGTTTAATTCACTGGTGTTCCTTACCTGTGACATCCCAAACAGCCTCACCATACAATACAGCAGATCAGCACCAAGTTTGAGAAGTAACTAAAACTTACTGCCTTGCTCTTGCAGAGACACTGTTTACATGTTTCTGGAGCAGATGAATGATCTCTCAAATCTAAATCATAATCATAGTCCTTTCTTGATGTGCATCCAGCTCTTGTTTTCAGTGACAGATCCATATTGATGGTTTCTAAATATCTTCAATATAAGAATGCTGCCCTCAAGAAATTATAATCATACCATCTCCCTTGATTTCATAAATACACCCCCCCTCAAGTCTTGGTTCTCTTCCCACAAGTGGCTTCAGTTTCACTCAGCTCTTCCTCAGACATAACTCATACTTTAGGGAAGCTCATGGTCAGCCCTCCACCTCCTCCAGCTATAGCCTCTTCTAGGAAAGCTGCTGCTGAGCTTATTTACATCACAATGAGAGCTGATCCCTGCAGCCTCTAGGCTTCAGCTCCCTGGTAACCAGCTCCCTCAACTTGTAGATATCTGAAAAAATAACCTGTGCATTCCACTGCTGTAACACTGCTTTTGGCTTCTTTCTCCTCTTTTCAGAAATTGGCCTGCGCCATGACAAGGGCTCAGAACTATTCCCAAAAAGGACAGGCAGTCTAAACAGAAAAGTGATGCTGAAAGGCACTGCATGTACAGTAACCATGTTCTGCCCTGCCTTTTAAGGAATACTGAACAGCTTGGACATCTATAACCATTTACAAATGAAGCCTGTGCTTCAGGATGGCTCAACCATATAACCAAAGTACAAAATTCACTGTTATTTGTCTACAAGTGTCCTGTACGTATGTGTCAAAATTCATATAAAATCTTTCTTACCTATGTTAGTGGATCACTGTGAATATAATGCAATTAGTCTTATTAATACACTATTACCCATTTGGTTAATCAAAAAAAAAAGAAAATCCAAAAGTAATTGAGTACAGCCCTAATCTTCAAAAAGCTACATAGTGTATTCCTGGGTAAACTGCAGGGTAAAGCAATGTAACTCTAGGTACTGTAAAGAGTAAGGTAGCAGCAGGCTCCTTACAGAATCTGTGTCAAGCTTGCTATCAAAGGCTTTGTGTTTGCACCACCACCAAGTTACAATAAACTTCAAACCACCCTCCAAAAAGAAGTTCTAATACCAGGATTTAGGTAGAAAACTAAGTTTCAAATGCAAGGTAATGATTCTGTGAGTTATTATTTAAGAAAACAGTTATGAATCAGAAATGGACACATATAAGTATTATTTTAAACTCTGAATAAACTATTATGGAATTGAAGGTCTAAGCCTTTAGTTTGCCAACTGCTAGAAGATACTTTTCCTTGCTCAGTTTTTACAAGACTTGGAAATAAACATTATTGCCCACAATATTTCCCGTGAAAAATGTATCAGAGAAAACATACTTATAAATTGTTCAGATCACACCATTAAAAATAGTCTGCACAAGATCGCATACCAGTGCAACATTAAATCATAAAATTGATGTTGCATCTATATCTCTGAATAATTTCCTTTATGGAATTTCTGTTAAGAATAAAGAAAACACTCTGTGGAATTGCTAACAGTGCTACCATTTAGTCTAATGCAGGAGTGGCTCTCAAACTGGACAGGTGAAATACTCCCAAATGTACTTTTAAAGTTTGATATTTACCTGCTCTCCATTTCCCACTTCCTTCCTTCCCTCCCCTCTTCCTGTTCCTCTGACAAGACTTCTTTTTGTGGCATAGGCAAAGAGCACTCAATATTTTAAGTCAATAAAAAGCATTGACTCCGATGGCCCAACTGATCTGGAAGGGAGACAGTCACTGTTCTGCTGAATATCTGAAAACCAAGGCAAGACTGGGAACAGGACTCCAGCACAATACATGATTCTCTGGATCTCTGCATAGGACAGATCTCTCTGCAGGAATGCTTTGATGTCACCTAGTAGGCAGCAGCTATGGGGAGAGTGATGAAGCAAGCAGGGCATTCAAGAACCCATGCCTGAACCTGAAATACAGGTTTAAAGTGAAACTGAAGGCAAAATAAGAAACAAGTGTGGGTGGAGACCAGTCTTGGGTAGAGAAAACAAAGCAGAGTTAACTAAAGACATTTGAAATCAGGTGGCAAACAAGAGCAAACACACTTTTCCAACACAAAACAGTGGCACTATCCTTGGAGAGCTGTGGTGGTGCAATGCTTTACGAAACTGCACACCCAACTATTTAATTCCATTCTCTTTATTTTGTTTTGGCACTATCTACATGAATGGAAAACAGTTGCAAAAATAGATACACACACTTCGGTTTTACTGGCTTCCAAAACACGACTGGATTGGAAACAATGCTTCCAACACATTTATCTTCTTTCAGACTGTGGTTTCATGGAAAGGTGGTTGTTTCTTGAGCTTTTAATTAGCATATCATTTGTATGCTAGCCAATTCCCAAAGGCTTTTTCCCATACTGCTCCTGTCAGCCTTTTTCACAGAAGAGTGCTCAGCTGAAGGCTACTTCCAAACTGCATCTGTAAAACTTACATTTGAAGACTCTTCATTCATAAAACAGATGGAAAAGTGAGGAGTAAGGAGGAGAAAAATATACAGAAAGAAAGCAGACCGGTACAAAAATCATCACGATGAAAAACAGAGATTGCTTGATTCTCCGTTCTCCATAATAGAAATATTAAAAGTAATGTTCTTTGGACTGCGTGTCACATTCAATTCCTAAAACAGAATATTAGCTACTGTGTTTCTGTGCTTAAAGTCATTTTCCCACTGCTTTTTGTTGACTGCTTGCATTATTTAACTTTAAAGAGTCCAAGAGGTTTCTGATTGTTTCACTTCCTATTCCTTTAATCCTATTCTTCATCTTGCTGGAATTATTTTTTCCAAATGGTATCAGTAGAGCTGCCAGTCCCCAAGGTTCTTTATTGATCATTTGCTGAGTTTTATCTTCCTTCTGTAAAATCCAGGCACTTTCTCTGGCCATAGCTATAAATTTCTCCAGCTGTGGCTGATTAACATTCTTGCTGATATTAAGGTCTTGTTCAAAGGGATTCCAGATATAAAGAGGAGACGACTCAGGCTTATTTACTTCCTTTCCCTGCAGACAGCATAAAGAAAAAGCCAAAGTTGCATATGTACATTACAGGCTGAGCAAATAACAAATCACTTGAGTTATTACATTAGAATTAAAAGTGTTTTGATCTATTAGAGAACATTTTACAAAACACCCAGTCATTATTAATCAAGTTAATTTTCCTGTCAACCTGACTGTATTATTCCTGTTCTCTGAATCCTCTCAGTGGTGGTTTTCTTTGCCACATTCAACTTAGATTTCCTTCAAGGTGAAGAACACGCAACTGCAGCTTAACATATCTTTTTGGCCACTCTCTCATTTGCTGTCCAACAGACCTCTGACATCACATACTGCAGCCTCCTACTCCTAATCTCCACTTGTGTATGGGCAGCATCAGTGTGCCATATTAACCTGCATAGCCCAGTTTGATAAAATATTGCATGCACTGTTCAAACCATTCAGCCCCCACAGTTCAGAGAGCTCACAGTGCTGGTGTAAGTGAACAAGACTGCTTGGTTGGCTGAAATTCCTCCCAGTTTGGTCTGTCTTTTAAGCACAGAGCTATTCAGGTCATGGTCCACTGTTAGGCACCTGGTACAGTACAACACAAATAGCTGACAACTATGTAGTTTGTTATTTTAATGCACTTCTATCTCAGTGCTGGTCTGTGTTTCTTAGCTGACTGGTTCTTTATAGCAGAACCTCTTCAAGCCTTTCAGCCACAAGCTGTAGCAGGAATCCACCAGCTCCTGCTGGTCCAGGAAGTGTCTATGAACACTTACATACGTACATACTCTTACATACACCTTACATACTCTCACCCCAGCGCCAAGAGCACTGCCAGAAAAACAGCAGCAGCAGCACAGATACCTCCCCTGACTAGCTCAGGCTCCAAATGTGTTTTTGCTTGCCTTTTTCACGTTTAGTAGCAAATAGAAGTTCTCCACCTAAACAGTAGATCAGTTTCTAGGATCAGACTGGAAAAAGAGCTCTTTATTCAGCGCTCCACAGTGTTCAAATATGAAACAGAACAAACAAGTGCCCACACAGTAAGGTGGCACTGAAATCCCATTCTGGAAGCAGCCCAGCAGGAGCAGGTGTGAGTTATGGAGGTCACATCTACATGTATTTCTATTATACCTGCATGCACACCCAGATCAGTAGAATGGCTTAAGCATGTAAAGCAACCCCAAGTGCTAGCACAGAATTATCATGCTGTGCCACACTTACTGAACTGCAGTACAGTTCCTGTAGAAAACTGCAGTGCCAAAAGCATACCCAGAACTCAGCTCTAAGTTTTAATGTAGGCTCTGGTTGGGTCTGGACTCCCAGATTTAAATGCAAATCTTGTCAGCTCACAGGGTTTGTCACAGACTTTTGCTATGACAGACATCATGACATTTTAAAAGTTTGCCTCCCACAGAAGCAAAATAGCTTTGATTTTTTAAAACTGACACTTTTACTACAGGGCTTTTCAGTAAAATCAAACTAGCTTTGCATCAGTTTCTGCTTTCCAGCATCTCCGAGTAATGACACTCTGAATGTTCTTAATGGTACTGGAAGTTACTGGGCTCCAATAGGAAAACACTCCTTCACAGAAAGGACTCCACTTCCATATAAATGTATTTTTTATAGATAATTAAAAATGACAGAAACTGTTGCTTAGCATATGCTTATCAATTGGCAGACACAGATTCAATTGATAATGATGAGCAACTAAAATCCATTTACCTTTCGAAGATTTATGGAATTCTTTCTGAAATCAAAGTTTCCAAAATATTCAAAAAACTCACCCAACAATACATCTAAGGGAAAAAAGAAAAAGAGCTATCAGTAACACTAAGGCAAAGTTTGTTTTCAATATTCTCATAAAAAAAGGAAAATCTACCTACCAAGTGTTTCTGTATTTTTTGTAGGTTTAATCTTCCTTAAATCACTAACAAATGAGCAATCATATCCTCCAATTACATGCTTGTCTTTTTCATCTGAAAGAAAAATTGTGGGCGTATTTTGAAGTAATAAATAGTAAAATGCCATTGTATTTAATAAAACTCAGATAAACTGAAATCAATGCTACCATATTACACAAATCGAATTAGGAATTCACAAGTGAACTTTCAGGTTAAGATTCAATTTAAGTGGTAAGAGATTTTTAAAAGTCTGTAGATGGGCAAAGGAAAAGCATCATGAGCAAATGGCACATTTTTTAAATCCTACAGGACTAAGATAAATGACATCCTCGTATCTCTGAAAATATTTCGTATACAAACAGGGTATCTCTGCACAGAGGGCTGTATTACACTTAACAGCACAACTCTCTGAGGTTACTACCTACATGAGGTTTTAAAAAAATCAGACCCAGAGTGTTCATTGTCTTTTTTCTGTAGAACTTCAGAGAATTAGGAACACTCTTGTAAATATCAGCACAACACATGTTTTATGTATAAACACTCCTGCAGAATTCTGATGGAAATGTTTAAAATTATTTTAAAGCAACTGAACACAGACCTTTTTCTCCACTGCAAGCACTCAAAGCTTCCAAGGAATCATGTCAATAAGCAGAAGACACGAGTAAGGAATCAAGAACTCGGGGTGTCATTTTCTATGCTTTCATATGATTCACTGGAGATAACACACCCTGAATGCTGTGTCAGAAACTGCCAGAGCAGCTTGTTTGTAGAGATACAAAGGGCCTGAATGTTCTCAAGGATATTACAGACTGGGAGAAGAAAACACAGCCTTTCTTTTAAGCATTTGGTAGCTATAAAACAATACATAACATATCAGTCTGCACAAAATCTTTAACTCCAGAAACGTTCAAGACCCTACAAGTCTTCTAAAAAACAAAATTTAAAAATTTCAGCATAGGAGCACTAAACAAATAAATTACATTTAATTACTTAAGGGACAGAGTAAGTCTAACTCCTCTAAATAGAATTAGTATTGTATTGAAAAGGGATTTATTTTGCCTTTAAAGATGCATTATTTTCCACTGAAAAATACATGTAAAATTTGTGTATTCCCTCAGAACACACATAATATTCATTAGTATTTGAGAGCACAAAGAAATTGCTTGGGTTTATTTATCACTTTAGATAAAACAAATGTGCAATAAACAATAAACCGCAATAAACACAGAAACAGCTGTGCTTACCTGCCAGTTCTTTAAGCTGGTCTAGTGTTGGAATGATAGGTGGCGATCTCCTCTGCAGAAAAAACATGACCATCATGGTCAGGGAGAAGTTTGTAATCCAGGTACCAGGAGCACTATTTGTAAGTCCATGAACACGGGCCCAACATCGTATAGTGAACACTAATGCTCGTACACGGGAGTCAAGACAGCCATAGATATACAAGAGCTCTGAACTTCTTCTTGCAATGCTGAAGGAGAAATGGGAAGACATGTAAATGATGAGAGAATTATGAGGTACCAGATGCAGTGTTCATTGTTCATTACAAGAGAAAGTGGCCTCCATAAAAAAACTTAACTTTTACACATTTCTAAAAACAGCAGGGAATCATAGAATAGTAGAATGGTCTGGGTTGGAATGATTAAATACCTGGTTGTTTTCTACAGCAAGATAATACAATTCTGGGTAAATAATACGCATTTGCACGGTTTCCTGTTTCCTTGTTCCACATCACAGTGGGAGGGAAAAAACCCTAAAATAATTGAACACCCTCAAGTATTATGGAGTCAAACTATGCCGAACTGAGGTGAAAAAAACATAATTTAGCCACAACTGCCTTTGAGGTACATTAGGTATCTCTATCCTAACATATAATAAAACTAGAAGGTCTTCTACCGCTTTTATCGAAAAAGTAATAAAATGCGTCACTGAAAAATAACCTAAGTGCAGAGACGATGAAATCCATAAAACAAGTCAGTTTGGTAATTTTCAAATGATTACTGCTTAGTCGAGCTGAAAAAAACAACTAATCTGGAAGGATAAAGGTTTTCAGATGGATCCGTTTTTTATCTCCTTCATCGTGCTGTTATACAACCACTCATGTATTGTACAAATGGGAGGGCAAGAAAAAGCAGAAAAAAATGGAAGTATAGAATGAGAGCAAAACTTGCTTTGGTTCAGTTTTAGCCTGAAGTGCTAGAAGTTGTTCTAAAAATTCAGCATAGCTTTTTGGGGACATTTACTAGGTCAAAATTTTTTAACACCTAAGCTTCTGAAATTTCAGCTGTGAGGTGCTTTAGGGTGTCCAGAGAGATTTGTTTCTAGCAAAAATGACAAAAAGACAAGACATGCAGTCAAACTATCAACAGTGAGTTACGAGGAAGCTTGTACAGAACTACATGCTGACTTTCACTGTGGCTGCATATAGAAAAGTAATTTTATTGTAAGAAATTTGTTCTTACTCCTGCATATTCTGAAACAGAACTTTGGGTAATTTAGAAAACTGAGTGTATCTGATCTGATCATATCTGATGCAGACAAATCACAAAACTGCACTAAAATTCATATCACAGAATCACAAAATATTCTAAGTTGGAAGGGATCCACAAGGATCATCAAAGTCTAACCCCTGGCCCTGTACAGGGCAGCCCCAAGAGTCACACCATGTGGTGAGCATTGTGAAAAAGGTTCTTGAACTCTGCCGGGTTTGGTGCTGTGACCACTTCCCTGGAGAGCCTGTTACAGGGCTCAACCACCCTCTGAAAAACCTTTTCCTAATATCCAACCTAGATCTCCCCAGACACAATTTCAGGCCATTCTCTTGGGTCCCATTACTGGTATCCTGAAGAAATCACTCATATTTTTATACTCCCCCAAAACAATGAAAAGGGTCAGTAACCCATTTTTGGCTATGTGCACTTATGCCAGGGTTGTTTACTGGAGTGAGGGGGTCATTTCTGATTAGAGCACGGCACAGCACAACCACCAAAGGGACAGCACAGCCAACTCTGAGCCGGGTGTCGCCGAGGGGCCCCGAGGGACATTTCTGGGCGGGGGGCGCCCCCTAGCGGGCACAGGCCGCCCTTCCCGACGCGGGAATTCCCTCAGCAGCCAAGGGATCTTCCCAGCAAACGCATGTATGCAGGCCCTTGGGAAGGAGGAAAGGAGACCAAAATAACTAGAAGCCAAATCCCTAAAAATTAACATTCTGGAGGTGCTTAATCCGAAATGCAATCAAGAAAGGCTGTGCATGTGCTGAAGGGAAATAATGACTAATGAACACTGACTGCCTTCTTTCCAGTTTTACAAGCCAACATTATTACATAGACTGGTTTTTGAGTCTTCAGCTTCAGCTAGCAAGTACTTCCTATGCTGGAGAAAGATAATTTAGGGACATCAAACTCTAACCTCTAGAAGTCAAAAAATATCCTTTTTACTTTCAGAGCCAACATCCACATTTGTTAAGAACACAGAAAAGACTAAACAGCTGATATTACAGGTTTTCAGAACACTTTCAGTACATCAGAATTCTCTGCAAACTTTTTGAAAACTGGTCTCACCTGTTACTCACTGACAGATCACACTGGAATCCTGTCGGCTGATGGGAAAATTTCACCAGAGGGCAGCGGGCATTGAGGATCTTCTGTACATTCACACACCCAGGACCAAAATTATCAAGGCAGTCACCAATCACAGAAAGAATCCTCTGAGTTGCTAATCTTTCTGAAGGTAATCTTTTCATCTGATACTCCATTTCAAAGGGACCTTTTTTCTAACACAGAATTTTAAAAGCAAGCTGTTAGCTCTCAAACAAAAGAGTCATTTAAAAATACTTCTGGAAGACCACCACAATTAGCAAAGGAGTTTGTACAACGAGAACTTACAGACAAGAATTATTCAAAGCAATCCACCAAACTTAAAATAGGTAAAAACACATTGCTCTCTCTTTTACATTCTCTTCTGGTCATTCAGTTCTTCCAGGCTAATAGTGATCAACTTATTATAAAGCTACATGTTCAAACAGAAGTATAATACATCTCATTACTGGCTAAAAAAACCATAATTCTGGAATTACCAGGAGAGCATAAACACTCTGACTGCAAAGAGTAGCATACAATTACAGAGGGGCAATGCAACCAAACTACCAATAATTTCAAACTATCGGTAATTCCATGTCAAATCCTCAAATAACAGTGCATTGCTAGTAAATTAAGTAGCAGTGTGAGGAAAAAATGTCTTTTTCATTTAAAAAAAAAATTAAAAATTTAGCATGCATATTACTTAATCCTTCAAAATTAAGATATGATTCTGTATGACCTAAAATAATCATGTCATATGTAGTTTCCCCAAAAGACAAAAATATTGCTAATATATATTCTAACATCAGAAGTTCTCTGCAGTTCATTGTATTTTGATTTGTTGTATTTGTAGTTTTTGCCTCAATAAAATACCTGTGAAATCTGTGTTTTCTTTACAGTCTTGTGTTTTTAAGACATCAGATAATTTTGTTTACTAATCCAATACTTGACACTGACTTATCCTCCCCTTGGAACATATCACGGGTGAGTGCATACTATACAAATAAAATGACAGTGATCTAATAGTAACTGAGATACAGAGCACATTACTTTTGTTGTCTACAAATGAGTGACCTCACAGACAGGTGAAACAATTCAGAAAGTATGGACTTTGCAACCTTTCCCATAAGGTCACTTGAAGTTCTGAGTCTCCAGCAATCACCGAGGTGCCTGTTCCAGCTCCCCTCCTGCCAGTGGCTCTCCAGCCAGCACCACGTGTGCTGGAACATGCCAGGACAGCAGCCCCTGATCCCATCTGGCTGTGTAGCTGCATGCTACAGCAGGGCTGGCTCTAAGTGAAAGGAGCCTGTAACTATCAACATGGAGGCAGTTAACAGCAAAGATAAAGATGGGTACTCAGCTGACCTGTAGGTGGGCTGCTGTTGATATTTATATTTGTGAAAAAAACACAATGGCCCTTTCCAGACAGCACGTCACTATCTCTCAAAAACTGAATGAAAAGTGTTTTATAAAGTAGATATTCTCAGCAATTAAAAGAACCTTCATATACAGCTTTGGTGCTAGTTAGGTGCTATGAAGTACTGATACACTTGCCTCAGCCCTGTGGTTCTTCCTCTATTCTTGTCATGTAGACGGAAACAGCAAATACTAAACTATTACTAAAAGTAAACTGTTACTTTGGGGTAAACTGATACAGTAACCTAAAAAAGAAGCACAACCGTGTTAACAAGAACTGCTACTCAAAAATATCACAACTGCTACTCAAAAATATCAGAGACCTGTTTTAAGTCATTCACCAATCTACAAACTGCCCAGGGGTTAACAATGTGGTCTAGCATTCACTGTTGGTAAAGCATGTTCCCTCTTCTGCCCCTTTTCTTAAATTACAATTAGTAATCAGTTTGCCATAAGGCTCAAAACCCGTTATTTCATGTAAATAGTTGCTGAAATGCCTGATCCTCCTCATCACTGGCACCTCCTCAAAGGCTACAGAAGTGAAGAAATCAGAACATGCCTTTTCCACTGCTGCTAAATCACCTTGTAACTAAAGCTACCTCTCCTCTGTCTCCCCAGAGTAGTAAGTCCCTTAACCATCCACAATAGAACTATATAGAACTGTAACAGCTAGTTACTGAAAATGCTTTGAAAATAGACATTTTATACTCGAAAGTTATTCCTTCGAAATTTAAGAGGGAACTTCACTGTTTAAACATAAAGATTTTAACAGTTCACACACACATGATGATCCTTCTCTTCAACTGACATTATGACTTGCTTTCATTATGATTTGTCACTACAGTAATACTAAAAACTATATACATTTGAAGGATTATTTCTTTAAAAGTAACTTACACAGCAATATACATATTGTACAGAAAAGCTGAGGGAATTTTCAAATCTTCAAAAGCTTAAGCCCATTGTCTTTTAAGGAAAATAGAGCTAGTTTTTCCCAAACTATCTGTCACCATACAAATAAAAAAAGTTTTCACAACATGAGAATCACTTACTTGATCGTTCATTCAAAATCTGTGACCTGTAAGTATTCACCATGACATTGCCATGTCCCAAGCTTTCACACCTCCACACACTCAATATGTGCCAATAAATATGTATACACCGAACATAATCCAGTAACTTTCCTGGAGCATAAACTCATTTCTTTAATGTAAGGAAAAGACCCTGACAATCGTCCCAAAATGCAGATGTGCACGAGTGCACAAACTTACTTTGCTTTAGGACATGGAGGACCCTAAGAAACTAATCACGCTTTAACAGAGCATGGCTGAAGCACAGAAGCTGCACAGAATAAAACATGACAAAGAACGGAAAGGTCTGACTCTACTGATGCAATTTTGGAGGATGAGGGTTTTCTTCATAGTGAAATTCACCCTAATAGTGCAAAATTTATGTAAACACCAAATTATTTTCTTCCTATTGCAAAGAAGATCTTGTCCATGTCACATTCAGTTTTTAAAAGTCTTCAGATCCAAACAAATAAACTTGCTCACACTCTATAATATGAACCCATTTAAAACCTAAACAAAAATAAACCGATTCCTGTGTATCAAACAGCAAATGAGCCACTCTGTTGAAAAAGTCTAACAAACTGAAGACACACAGCATAATCTTACCATTTTTGTAGCATGCTTTCCTATATCACAGAAGTCCAAAAACATGTCCACATCAGATCCCAGTTTGCCAAACGTGTTGACTGAAGAGCCAAATGGCTTTACTGTGCTGTCTGGGAAATAGGCACATGCAAAATCCCGAACCAAAGAGCAGGCCAGAAATCGCAGCTTGATGTTTTCTTCTGTAAGCTGATACTCATTCAGTAGAATGTACATCTGACTGCTTATCTAGTTCAGAAAATAAACACTGTAAAAATACAATGACCCATCTTCTATTAACACGTATTTTCACCGATTTAATATCAATGTTAGGTTATTTTTCAAAATTTTGAAAAGGTTTCTTTCATACAAAGAAATTATTTTCATAATTAAAATTAATAATTTCACATATTTATTTCAACGTAGGAGAATAATTATCACAAAATGCTAATGTTACCTTCTTTTAATAAAAATAAATACCCTTATAAGTTTCACGTGACCACTTGCAAATCTGAAATGAACAGGTCTCATTTTTAATTAAGAGAGATCTAGAAACCTCTACTTACGCTGTCTGCAAGACAAAGCTTTTTAATAAGGTCTTTCACCGGAATGGGACTCTGAGGAGAGAGGTGAAGCGGTGTCTCTTCAACGTGTTGGCTCACTGGGTTTTTCAGTGTGAAAGTAAAAAGTCTTGATTTAAATGGGACAACATGATGCTCTGCAGCACTTGGGATCCCAACAGCATCCTGCAGCGAGGCTATACTGCTCTTTTCTGAAAACTCTATTAAAGCACTGATGCCCTAAAACATTAAGAATGGAAATATAGGGTGAGATAAATGCATACAATGCTTGAATATTGTACTGATATTACTCAGATGTTCCTGGGGCTACTGAGACAGTAACTAATATGACAGCCCTGAAGACAAATGCTAGGTTCCATATCTCAAAATACTTCAGATGCTTTTTCACAACAGGTTAGAAATATTTAGGATGTGCTATTCTTGACAGCAAGAACTAAAGATAAAATTTCTGAACTATATTCATTTTCAGAACTGAAATACTCAAGAAACACATAAAAAAAGCTATCTCTATTGTTAGAACAATGAATGGTGCTATGTAAAAGTTTCAAAGATTTACTGCAAAACAGGTTGCTGGCTATTCCTTAGAGATGTTGCTCAGCTGATTAATGAATGAAAATCAACTGCTCAGCAACTTGTGAACATTAGCACAGATAAAAACTGATTTAAGACACTAAGTGTATATAATTTGCTCAATTTATGTATGAGGCCTTAACCAAATTTTCTTTCTGGTATTTCTTTTCATCAAAGTCTAGATTTTAGCTTACATCGTTAATTACTTACACGATTTTCAAAAAAGAAATGACTCTTAACATTCCCATGACTGGATAAGTACTGCAATAACTTTTTTTCATTAAGTTTTGATGGGCACTTAATCAAAACAGTCCGTTCAGCTTGATCCAGTCGTTCTGTTTGGACTTCAGCAAATGTCTTCTGTCTGGTACCGACTTCAGCATCTGTGAGGAGAAACAAGCATCAAGGCTTTTCTATGTAAACAGAAAGATGTATGGCTGGTTTTAGCACACCTAATCTCTTCCTCTGGATTGAACAACTGAACAAAGGCTTGTCCTGGCTCTCCAAGGTGATGACAGCAAAAATGAAAAGAGTGAAGAATAAATGAAGGATAAGAATGAATGAATGAATGAAAGAAATACAAGTGTATTTCTCTCACAAATGCATACTTTTGTAATGACAAGGAGTAGGAAAGGTAGGAAGGAAACAATACTGACTTCCGTTGGTGCACAGGAAGCTTGCTAATACAAGGAATCTTTGTTCTTTAATTTGCTGTTCACCATCAGAAAACTCGGCACACACATGAGTCTGGAAACACCAGCTAGGCTGTGGGGCAGGTCTAGACCGTTGGCAAGCTTCACTGAAATGACAGCTCCTCTTCACTTCCACAAAACCAGCACTTCGGAACAATTCAACACTTGCTATTTTTACAACTCAGCACCTTCCTTGACGGTAAACTCCTACGCAAAATTTTCCCTTAACAACACACTCTCATCTCCTCCAGTACAATAAATCCACAGACCAGTCACATCTCATCACACTACTGGCAACCTGTACTGCTGATGACAGCCTTCAGAATTCACAGGGAATCGAGAAATGCTGAACATCCAGAAACATGGAACTTTTTCCCTCTCTGCATACAGGCAAAGGGGCCATCTCCCAAATCTGAAATCAAGATCACTTCCCTGCACAGCTTTCAAACTAATCCACTCACCACATCACATCAGCAGAGCCCGTGAAGCGGCTGCCTCTTAACTTTTTTCTTTTGTCATTTGGATTGGGAAGCTGGGGAGCATTTCCCAGCAGCTACCATCTACCACAGGGATATTCAGTAGAGAGCTCTTTATTTTACATTTTTGGTTTTGAAGAACCCATGGGGTATTGTGGCCTCAAGAAAACCTTCAAGTGTCATTACATGGTACTTGTTAGTATTACTTGTTGGTATTTCTTTTTTAAAAACCTTTCATTTTGTAAGTTTACTGAGCTCTCACAGAGTCTTGTAAATAATGACCACAGTAGCTCTTTCAACTACCTAATTTTATACAGCATTTTTTACCAGAAAACTAAGGAAGCACTTTATGAAGATGATAAATATCAGTTTCCATAGAAACAGAAAAAGATGAAGTGACCGAGATGCAGAAAAGACAAATCCCATGGATGGGTGACATGAGCAGGAAGTCTCTGCAGCAGGCCGGAATGACTGATTTTTGCCTGATTTACTACCTGTACATGCTTAGCCACTACAGAGATGATGTGACCTCACAACTTGTGGCTCTGCTGGCCTTTGCACAGCCTGAGCATGGCACTGCTGCGCAGCAGCAATAGGCACCCCTCAACAGTTCTCGGCTTGTGCTAAAGACACGGCGCCAGTCACACGTTTCCTGTGCCTTTTCGAGGGTGTCTCTCGGGACAAGCCCCGTCACCTGATTCACCTCTAGCCTGCATCTACGTTTAACAAACCGAGTCCCGGGCACCGACAGCGGACTCCGGCCTCCTGGGCTGCAGCCCGAGAGGGCACAGGCCGACCTCGCTGCCGGCCGGGCTGCCCGGGCCCTGCCGGGCTCCTCACGCCCCGGACGCGGGCATTGTTCCGGCGCCTCCGGTGGGGCCAGGCGGCCACTCCCCTCCCCACGCCCCCGGCAGAGCCGGCTGTGCGGCACCGAGGCCCGCGACGAATGCAGCGCGGCCCGGCGACGCGTCCCTACCTTCCCCCGGCTCCTCGGCAGCCGGCTGCGCGGCGGCGGCGGCGCCGGAGCGGCC
>VXBU01002256.1:2537269-2567778 GCA_013400315.1 Bombycilla garrulus
CCGAGCGACGCCACCGCCGGAGCAGGAGGCGATCGCTGGCCGGGCTTGCGGCCGGGTTAGGACAGCGCAGCGCTTGCTCCTGCCGGGAAACCGAAATAGAAACAGGGTCCGGGGCCGCCCCGGTCCCCCGCCCTCGGCCAGGGGCGGGCGGCGCTACCTGCGCCCTTCCCCGCCCCCGGAGCTCCCCGCGGGACCGGCGGAGCGGCGCGGGCTGCGGGCGGACGGCGGTGCGGGTGAGCGGGAACGGGGACGGGGCCGGGGAGCGNGGGGTGCACGGCTCACACGGGCTGGGGCTGGGCTCTGCTGCTGCCGGCGCCGGGAGAGTCGCGGATTTTCCTATTCCAAGGGAATATGTGAAATGTTGTCAAAATTGAGANTTTTTCAAGGTCTGTCGATCAGTTTTCTTAAAAGTAAATAAGGAATTTTTTTCATTTCTAGTGGGCAGTCACTTGTCACTTAGACCAGAAAATTATTCTCTAAAAGCTGCACAAGAGATCTTTATTATGCGTGTATAATTGTATTGAGCTAGTCTATGCAGTTTGTGGCTAGCTTCTTTTTTTTTTTTTTGTGGGGGGGTGGAGGGGTGTTGAGGTTTTTTGTCTGTGTTTTTTGTTTTTAAATTTTATTTTTATTGTAAATTTTGTTCAATTTTTTTCCATTGTTGATCCTTGACAAACAAAAAGTCCCACAGGGGCTCAGAAGTCTGGTATCCAGTTACTCTTATTTAATTTGATGGATATAAGGATGGTCTCTGGCAGCACACTTCTTAGGCAAAAGGGGTTGAAAAGCTACACAGAGAATAGAGAAATAAACCTTTGGCTTACAAATTACTCATGTGATGATGTTGAAATGTTGGCAAAACTGGAGAAAGAGTCTTGTGCTTTAGCAACTGACTTAAGAGCTTGCATGCAGTTTTATTTTTCCACTGCAGGTAAACTCATGCTTTTAGCTGAGAGTCTAAAGTGATGTCATTTCTTCATGAACCTAGATTATATAGGATGATTTAAAATATTGCATGAGTGCCCAGCACTGATACTAGTACAAGATTTTAGGGATAAATAGGAAGAGCGAATTCCGCATTGGAAAAAAGGACCTGGTTTGGTTTTTTTTTTTTGCCTGTAAGGCAAATATAATACTAAATTGCTGCATAATTTTAGAAATTAGCTTTTACACTCTAGACACTGCTTTTTTTTGTGTAATCCCTTAGTGCTTAGAATTTGCTAGATATAGGGAGAAATAAAACCATTTAGGTTGGAAAAGACCTGTAAAATTACCAAGTCCAACCCAGCACTATCAAGCCCACCACTAACCCATGTCACATCTACATGTCTGTCTTTTAAATTCCTTACGGGATGATGATTCCACCGCTTCCCTGGGCAGCCTGTTTCAGTGTTTGACAGCTCTTTCAGTGAAAAAATTTTTCCTAATATCCAGCCTCTCCTGGCACAACTTAAGGCCATTTCCCCTTGTCCCATCACTTGTTATTTGAGATAAGAGACCAACTCCCACCTCACTATCTCTTCCTTTCACATAGTTGTAAAGGTGAAGGGTTTGCAGCTTTTCTCAAGCACTAAAAGTACAGGACTGAGAATATGCAGGTTATAGTCACTTCATGTTCATCAGAGCTTTTTGGGTAGTAGTGAAACTGCCAAGAATATTATTAGTATTGTGCTCTTGTTTGGGAAGATTTTGAGAAACAGAGTAGAGCTGGTACTTCCAGAAAGCTACATTTGGTCTAATCTGTACAGATGCTTAGTGAGTGAAAATGCTGTCAGAGAGTAAATGAGTTTAACTGTGGTACATATTTGCCTTTATCCACAAAAGACCGGAGCATCTAGAGGCCATTGTTTTTATTCAGAAAGTCCCTCAGGACTGGTTTGTAACTTTACCTGACTTTACACATGAGGTCTCTTGGTTCTTTTATGACAGCACAAACCCCACTAATTCAGCACTAAAAACCAAAAAAAACAAAAAAAAAACAAAAAAAAACCAAAAAAAAAAAACCAAAAAACCAATGAATAGAAGTCATGCTTAGGGGAAAAAGAGAAATCTCATTTCCATGAAAAAGTAACCACATTCAGGCTTTCTTAACAGCCTATACCTTGGTCATGGAGCACATTTAGGTGATAGGGGCTAGAAAACACCCACAGCATCTTTTCCTTTTTGATGACCTCTCTGAGCACCCAGGATGCAAAGCCTGGGGCCTCCCCAAACAAGTAGTGCTAGTGACCACAAAGTTTCCAACCTGGCTGCCCTTATGCTGGCGGTGTGGGTTGATTAGGGCTGGGTGAACTGGCGTAGAGTGCTGGTGGAAGTCACCGTGCCTGTCTTGGGGGAGCAGGGGGGCACAGTACTGCTCTGCCAGTGTCACTCACAGGGTTTGGGGCTGAGTTTGAAAAGGAACAGACACTCTGTTTGCCTTTTCTAATGCTGCATCTATGGTCCTGTCCTGCCTTTTGAATTTTCAGCACGTGGTCTGACTTCTTTGCCAGCTCAGACACGTCATTTTACTTGGTTTTCTTCACATTAGAGCTGACGTAAATACTCTAACCCATGAGAAATATGTGCCACAAAGCTTCTACGTCCTTGTGGTGAGGGTAAGAAAGATAGTGATCATAACTAGAAACTGTACCTGGGTAAATGCATGGCTCCATGGCCTCAGGGGACCGAGTCTGCAGCTTGTCCTTGAGATAAGGTTTGTTTGCTGCTTTCCTTTTTTTTTTTAAAGTGTCTTTTTGCCTAGTTGTTATCTTTTACCCAAAATAGATGGTGCAGTGAATTATAAAAAAGGGAAATGAGAGCTCTCTAAAGAGTGCATGCTGTAGTCAGTTCTGCTAAAGGAAAAGGAGGTCCTACTCTTCGCTTAAGCAAGCATGAGACAGAGAGAATAATACCTCGGGACCTCACCATGGAAAAGCTATTTTTCACTACTACTTGGAAATCTGGATGATACAGTAGCTTGATTCTTTCTTGAGTTGTCATCTTTTTCTGCAGAAAAATCCCCTGTTATCTCAACCTTATGATTACTAGCTCTTCTTTCCATGAAGCAAATATGAGTACAAACCAGTCCTTCTGCTTGAGCTGGTATGCAATGGCTTTATTTGTTTTGCTTTTTTTAATAGACTGCCACAGAACACTCTGAAATTATCATCACTGGTAAATACGGGTTCAGAAAAACATGATGACTTCAGGGATTCTATTGAGACGTTTTTTAAATGGTTTTGAGTGATGTAATCAGGTTAAATACAAGGTAAGTGCTCTAGACATTTATGTGTTGGAAGCTATTTGTGTCAGTATTTTAATGACTGACCATGCATACGTTTTTATCTTGAATATGTAACTCTCTGGAATAGAAAGGGACTTTTTGGGAAGTTGAACCCAGCTTGCTATAAATCAATTCCTGCAAAATAGGTGCAGTGGTAACCTATTGTTAGGATTAGTGGGAACAGAACAAACTGCTGGAAACCACTTCAAAAGCTCATTACTTTTATGATAGCTCAGTTTCTGACTTTCTTCCGAAAGTCTGGGTGAAGATCACAGTTCAAGTCTAGTTCTGACCAGTTATTTGCAAAAAAAAAAAAAAGAAAAAGGATTCTGTATCTTAGGTGGTGACAGTTGTACAATCAATGATACTAACAGATGCCTATTACTAGTGGAATGACCTTGATTTGTGTCCTTTCCTTTTGTCTGAATACATCACATAAATTGTCAATACAAATTTAGACATAAACTAATTGAGAATGTTAATATTTCTCTTTGTAATTTTATTCCAAACTATGAATTCCTTTGTTTGTATTGAGGGTGCTCCTTCATTTTTGCATATCTATCACAGTGGCGTATTCTACTGTACTAGTTCCTCTTAGCTTTATCATCAGAGATTCTGAGAGTGAATGATAGGGGAGGTTAACTAATAACTTCTAAATAATTTTCACTAGCAAATATTTCTCCATTTTGTCTTCACCAGGATCCTAATTATGATTTTCTTCATAATACAAGTTACTAATTTTAAATCTAACTGCATGATGGTGAGCTGTTGATCGCTCTGATAACTCCTTTTCATTGAAAAGTGTTTTCAAGTTTGTTTCTTTTTTTTCCAGGAGTGATTTTGCAAAGTGGACAGTAATGGAGTATATGAGCACGGGTAGTGATAGCAAAGAGGAGATTGACTTGTTGCTAGCTGATCTAAATATGTCTGAGGTGATAGCCATCATGGAAAACCATTTTCCAGGTGAAGACATTGCCGTCTATGAAGACAGCTTAATTACAATGTGTGAAGAGGCAAATCAAAACGATGATGGTGCAGAATCATTACTGTTTTGTGAAAGGGAGGTCTCTTTGATGTCCTCCGTCAAGTATGGGACTGTGGAAGACCTGCTTGCTTTTGCAAATCAGGTGTCCAACGCTGCAAAACAATTTAAAGGATGCAGACAACAGGAATCTGGAATCCTCTTGAACATGGTATGTACATACACCTGTTTTCCTTTTACTTGGCATTTCATAGACCATAGGAATTAGAAGTTTTTAATAGTTCTAAATAAAGATCAGTTTCAGCAGTAACAGGCTGTCGTTTCCTGTGCAGCCCTGGGGCTGGAAAGGGTCTCTGAGCCTATCAAGTCTAGCTCCTGCAGTCTCAGGCAGCTGTGGAGAAAGGACTGTTGTTAAGAAGGATCCACTCTGTTATCTCCTAACATCCCTGGAGGTTAGAAAACATTTCCCAGTATTGAATACAAACTTGAGACAAGCAGTCAAAAAATAAAATCTACAACTCGTTTTGTCCTTTCAGTACTTAAATGGGGCTTATAAAATCCACAACTTGTATGGAAAAAAGAGGGAGAGTGACCTTTTAGAAGGGCGTGCAGTGATAGGATGAGGAAGAATGATTTTAAACTAAAAGCATAGAGATTTCTTTACTCTGAAGGTGGTGAGGCCCTGGAACAGACTGTACAGAGAAACTGTAGATGCCCCATCCCTGGAAGTGTTCAAGGCCAGGTTGGATGGGGCCCTGAGTAACCTGACCTAGTGGGTGACATCCCTTCCCATAGTAGAGGAATTGCAACTAGATGATCTTTAAGATCCCTTCCAACCAAAGCCTATCTATGATTCTGTGGATTATGATGGTTTACAGGTCTGGGAAACAGTAAGATTCTTCTAGTACCTTGTGTTCATGCAGTAAAATGTTCATTATGCAAACTCCCAAAAATAAAGATCTAGGATCAAATGATATAGTTCCAAAATTTGCTCTATCTGCACAAAATGTCAACAGTAGTAACGTAAGGAGAGAAAGCACATACTATCAAGTGTGATTTTAAGAGTTACAATATTATCTCACACTGCTAAATTCAAGTATATACATGTGCTGTTTTGAGATGTTCATTTTTCCCCTAAAATTGTTTGTGTTCTACTAGCATCTCTGGATATTAGTGTCACTAAACTTTTGTTTAAGATCAATTGCCCTGGGAACAATCAGTGTTGCAATGGAATTCTATTCACGGATGTTGGTGTTGCTGCTGTATTTTCTTAAGATGCTCTACATCTATCATCTTAAATATCCTGCATATAATATATTTATATGTGAACACTGGTTGCTTGAGGCTTACTGGATACTCAGGTGTGAAATACCACAAGGTATTGCTTTATTCTGATTTGGAGGGAGCATTGCAGTATTGCAAAACAATCACTTTTCAACTCTGTAACACTGAAATGACACTTAGTAATATTAAATGTTTCCTATACTTATGGTAGACACCGTTCTACATACTCGTGGTTGTTTTGCTTGCATATTGTTTCTACAGATGCATACAATTGGTATGAACCAAGCACTATTAGGGGCACGTGATCCCATTATGCAACTGAGGGTTGGAGGCAGGGCATTACCTGTGCATGCATTTCAGCAGGGGCATTGCTCTGTAAATATCTCTGTAAATATCTCTGTAAATATCTCTGTAAATATTTTGGGTAGGGTCAGGAGTGTTTCTGACTGCCTGGTACCCCTCGCTGGCTGCACTGTAGCTTGCAGTGCACAAGCTGGATTTCTTTTAGTCAAAACTGAGCTGAAAGATGCATTGTAGCTACAGACAAATGTTCACGTGGTCAGGATAGGAACTAGTCCTAAAAGCCTCCTGAAAACATGAGCAGTGGGGTGGCCGTCGCTGTCCTGCTCTGCAAATCAACTCTGCTAGGCGTCTCTTCCTTTCCAGGGTGAGGTGTAACCCATATGGATTAGTCTCAACCCCTTGAAATGCAGAAGTGGGCAAGCAAGATGTACAGATTGTTAGACACGTACACATTGCTTGTCCCTGGCTCTAATAAATAGAGGGAATGCTTGTTTTCTCTGTCCTAAGCAGAATACTTTTTATTAAAGGACAGCCCTCTCATGCCCCCTTGGCCAAAGGTTAAGAACTTATCCTCCCCAGATTTAGGAACTAAGAATTTCTTTCATGTAGGTACAAATCATGTAGGTACAAATCATGTAGGTACAAATGACAATTTTAGCAGTCAAGAACGTACTTTCCTAATTGAAAAGCATGAAGGTAGATTAGGAATGAAAGATTACGTTACATTTTAAATAGAAATCTAATCCAAATAATCTTCTTGATATGCTGTTATCTTAAAAAGCGTAGCTGAAGAACTGAGTGTTTGAGACCCTGTGACAGACATGAAATGATAAATATCCTTGATGTGATTTTACATCTCTTCAAGAATCCTGATAAAATAGCAGTAAGGAGATTAATGATATTCCAGATACTGGCTGAAATAATTAGAAGCATATTCGTAGGAAATATTATTAGTTTTGTAGCTGAGAAACTGAAGAAGCCACGTCAGAGATCAAGCAGTACTCACATGGCTGTAGTTAGGTGTTTGGTCTCTCTCTGTCACGTGCAGAGGGAGGGAGCTGTCTGGGTGAAAGATTTAGAGCAAGATACTGACTTAGGTGCCCTGAATCCCCTCCCTACCTAGCTGGTGATAAAGCTCCCAACATTACCCAGCTAGAGGAGGCAATGTTACTCTCACTCTTCTTTTTTAAACTATGGTATGAAACTAGAGAAAAGTGGCTGGTAAAATCAAGGCAGACTTCTTTGACCTTTTAATAAGCAGCAGAAACTCCAATACAAGATGGAAAATTAAACTCCTAGCAGTACATGTGATATTAGGAAATGCTGAAACTCTTGCTCACATTGTATAAGATAACCTATGAGTAACAGGTATGTGGCATAACAAGTTAAGAGATTACAGGAAGGACAAACATGTGCAGGTAAATCTAATAACAAGAGGTGGGTAATTTCATTAACCCAGCTGCTGTTGTTGTTGTTCCAAGACAATTAATTGCAACTTACACTTCATAAGTTAGTCACTGGAGAGAAACGTGGATGCCTGGGCTGTGAATGAATGCCCCACCTCACATGCTGTTCCCATTTGATGTTACTAAATAAAGACTGCTGAGCAGATCGTGTGCATCATACACATTTTTTTTCACTATATGTATAAAATTATTTAGATTTTAAGTTTTATTTTAACTTCACTGTGGTTGTTTTATTATTTATTGAACTCCACAGATCACACCCAAGAACGGGCGCTATCAAATTGACTCAGATGTGCTCCTGTTTCCATGGAAGTTGACTTACAGGAATATTGGTTCTGATTTTATTCCTCGGGGAGCTTTTGGGAAAGTGTACTTAGCTCAAGACAGAGAAACCAAGAAACGAATGGCATGCAAACTGGTATGTTAGTTCAGTAGTTTTATATCTGAGCAAATACTGTATGTCATACTACTTAGAGTATATTTTCAAATATATCTGCATCAAATTCCACTGTTGGCTGATGATCATCTTGGTTTTGTTGGCCTGAACAAGGTGGTGGAAATGCACACTTCTGTTAGCTTGTTTAATTTTTGGTTCTGAAGCTGCAAATGTTTCAGCATTTTGAAGTCTGTGTAACTGGCACATGGGTTGTGGTGCAGAGTGGATTTTCTACTTGTTCTTCTGTACTCACTGTGGTAAAATATCAGTGTGAGATCTCTTCCTCTGCTGAAGGTGGTAGCAACACTCTCCTGCTGCAGAAGTTTTATGCTCTTGTCCTTTAACTGAGGTGCTCAGACCTCAATCTGCTTTACTCAGTACCATTGAAGTCCCTGAAAACTCAGTATGTGCAACTCTAACTTTGTTTTGGGTGGTGATGGAGTTAAGGTTGTGGGATACCTCAAAAGAACTGCTGAGTACAGCTCTACTTCTATGCAAGCCAGCATTTTGTTTCAGCTGTGCCTTTTAACATACTGTTTTGAATTGAGCAGTAAATATTCAGGGCCAGTAAAAGCTCAGTTGCAACATTGCTCTATGTCCCCCAGCTCATGAATAAGCACCTGTATTAATTTGGTGTGTGAAAGAGTTGGGCAGGCAGCTGTATGTCCTTCCCCTGCAGCCAGTGTGTCCACGTGGGGACAGATTGTTAGCTGCTCCTGCATAATCCACTGCAGAATTAAAGTATCCTAATCTTTCTGAAAATACAAACAGTATTTCTCTTTGAAATAAATGAGCCTCTTACTTGGTTCACAGACACGAGTCCAAGGGAAGAAAACTAAACAGAGCAGTAGTAGCTTTTCTGTGTGTAAGCAAACACTGCTTTTATTGTCTTAGCAATCTATCAGTACTTTTTAAAGAAATACCGTGCTGCTGTCGCTCCCTTCAAAGCAGGTTTCATTTCTTGTTAGCCATAAACCAGTGCTGATAAGGACTGAATTGAGGTCAGTAATGGGCCTGAGCACTGCAAGCACTGATCCACCTGTCAGGTGGGTGTGTAGTTCTGGTAGTGCAGATGAGTGCACAAAGCTAATGGAAAAAGCAGTGGGAATTTTATCTCCTTCACCAGGAAGTTTGCATAAAGCTTTTGCGTAATCACTGGATTTTGACGGGAATAACTCTTGCTACATTGCTTTTTCTGGAAGATTGCACTTTTTATTTGGGCATGATTCCAAAATATCTCTCGGCCTTTAACAGGATGTCTCCCAGCTGCAAAGGAAGAAAAGTCACAGGAGCAAAGTAAAGCTCAGTATTTTAACAAGTGGATACAAATGCTATACTTCCTTCTTTTCTGTTAATCTATAGGATAATTAGTGTCCACGTGGGTAACTTGCTTTTGTTATGCATAACTGTGGTTTTGTTTCAATGTCCTAGGTCCCAGTGGAACAGTTCAAACCATCAGATGTTGAAATACAGGCATGTTTCCGTCATGAAAACATTGCTGAATTATATGGTGCTATTTTGTGGGATGAGACGATCCATCTCTTCATGGAAGCTGGAGAGGGAGGATCTGTCATGGAGAAGCTGGAGAGCTGTGGTCCCATGAGAGAGTTTGAAATAATTTGGGTGACAAAGCATATTCTGAAAGGACTTGACTTTCTCCACTCGAAGAGGATTATCCACCATGACATCAAACGTATGTCTGTGTGATTCCTTGGGGTGCTTTCTGGTCCTGGCTGGGCTGGGGCCCTGTGCAGTCCCTGGGGCTGAGCTGGGGCACGTAGCCTTACACCTCTGAGTGGGAGGGGTGGATAATGCTTAACAAATGGCAAGGTCAAGTTCTGGAGGTAATAGTTACTTACACTATTTACTAATTCGCTCTAGCAGAGAGGATAATTAGAAAGTTGTAGATCCTATGCCATTCACGAGCAACTCAATTTAAATAAAAACCTAAAGAGTGAAATTATCAGCCTGTGTTCAAACAGAAGTTTCCTGCTTTCAGTTTAATTCATCCTGAATGTTTCCATGCTCACCTTCAGCTCACACCTTCTCTTAGGTTTTACATTTCTACACAGCTGTTCCTCAGTTTTAGATATTTTGGAACTAAATATGTATCTTGTGCTGTTATTTTTTTCTTTCAACAAGTACAGCAAATTTTAATATATGTTTGCTTGGAAAAAACTCTGGATATTAACATTTATAAATAATCAAACATATTTATATTAAGCCCAAATTAACTACACTAGTATTAAATTGCTTTAAAATTCAGTTTTAATGTTTTGCGTTTAAATTAGTATTAAATGCTGTTTCTCCCAGTAGCACCTCAGCATGCAGATAGATGCATCTCTGTGAGTTTGTTTAGCTAATCTTGAGGGTTTAAAGTAGGAATATTTAGACTGAAACATTACAATAGTTCACAGAAGATGATTATTAGGAATTGCTAAATTTTTATCTCAGTCTTGCATTTTTGGTTATTGGGTTTTTTTTTAATTTAGTTTGGGTCAGTATTTTGGATGTAAGCCTTTGAGATTCTGACAGCTACAGAACTGCTTATTTTTTCCCTTAATTTTTCTTTCTCATGTGTAGTAAGAGTCTTTCCTGTGGGTTTATTTTAACTGGCAGTAACAAAGACATCAATGAACAATCTCAAAACCAAACCAGCCCAAAGCTTACTACATCTAGGTGGTGAATAGGAGAACCAGCCCATTGTGAATGTGGTGGATATGAGTGTGTTTTGCTTTTTCCAGCCTTTTCCTGTGTTGGTGGATGCAGGGCAGATGATGAGGCAGAGGTTTCCTGGGGCAGATGTGGTTGCCCAGAGGTGCCCAGGGTGAGCCCTAGCTATGCTCCTGCCTGTTTGGTGCCAGGGGTGAGCTGGGTAGTCCAGACCTGAGGTGAGCCCATGCCCACTGCCTGGCAAGGCAAGCCTCCATGCAGGGAGCAGTGTGTGTTTTTTCCCTCCCCAGGTGGAATCAATAGAAAAGACTCTCTCCCAAAACCTCTGATTTCTTCCTCACTCATTCTGCTGCTATTCAGCTGAAATTGAGTCTGTTTTGCTGATACAGAAAATGAAGATTTTATTGAGAGGAAAAAATGCCCTGAGCAAGGAAGGGGAGGAAGACATTCTCGGGAGCTGTTCAGTGCTGCCACTCATTTTAACCCTTGGTTGGGAGCAACTGAACCATCAGGCTTTGGTTGGGGGCCTTCAGTCCAAATTCAGCTGCAGTTGGGGCTGGGTATGATCCCAGGCAGTCAGCAGATCCTGCTGCACTGTGGCAGTGTGACCTTTTGCACCATCTATTATGGAGTGTTTAAAATCCATATCTTCAAAGTTATCCCTAAAATTACGGGTTTACATAGTCTGTAGCGCTGGTGAGGAGGCAGCTGCGTGAAGCACTGCTTCAGGAATCAGAACTGCTGAAATCAAGTCTGTCCTCCCACTGGGTGGTCATGGTAGGCACTGTCAAGACAGAAAATGGCCCACAGTTTCCTGTAAGAGAAATGTGTTCCTGTTGTGTAACCTTGAGACTTCATTCTAACACATCTTCTGAAACAGCAAACCAGAATTTCTCAAGGCTCACACTAAGCACTACATTCTTAAATATTTGATCAGAAATACAGCTGCAAACAAAGCCTCTGAGCACAAAGTTGTACCTCAGGCAGAGTTTTATGAAGGAAAGTAAATTAAACTCCTAGATACTGCTGTAGTTCAGAGGGAGTATGAAATACTCAGTCTTCTGTTACTTTTGGAGCCTTGTCTGTCCTCTGTTGTCATGCTGAGCTGCCCTCATGGACCAGTGCAGGTGACTGGTGTGGCTGCTGTGGAGGGGTCCTGGTTATTCTCTGTTTCTGCCTTCACTTAAATTGTTACTCTAGAAAAACCTCTTGGTGAGCAACACTTGTGCTGGTTATAGCCAGAGCTGCACAGCATGATCTCCACCTTGGAGACCATTAAACATCTTCAGAGCACTGTGAAGTGGTGCCTACCAGTCTTCTACCTTCCTCCTCTACCCTCAGCCTTTTTCTCTCTCTCTTTGTCTTTTTATTTTTTTTATTTTTTTAAGCTAAGAAAATGACCAAACATTGATTCTTTTACATAAACCTGTCTAGTCTGATTCTTAAAATATGATTTAAAATTGAACCAAATCATTACCAGACCTATTTTGGCTAGACCTATACTGGCTGTAAAGAGTGTTTATGCTAATCTCTCTCCCTTTTCAGGCTAGCATGTGAATGAAACAGGAGTGTTCGAAAATAAAGACCAAACATGCCAGACACTTAAATGACGTCATTTTTGTTCTTCTTTTAGCAAGCAACATTGTCTTTATGTCAACTAAGGCTGTTTTGGTGGATTTTGGCCTAAGTGTTCAAATGACTGAAGACATTTACTATCCCAAAGATCTTAGAGGAACAGAGGTAAGAAGCTGAAGGGACAAAACCCCTTATATTGCATTAGTCCTATGGTTGTAGTGTTTAGGCTTAAATTTGAAACTGGATGGTTAGAAGCATGGGCAAAATAGTTACTATAAAACCTATTAAAACGTTACAAACATGAATAGGGTCTCAATTATATTTTTATTTTCAACTTGCTGAATGGAATTATTTGAAAGCTGTATCTCTTTCTCTGCAGTCCCATTTGTTAGCAATTATCCACTGAAGTCAAACTACTCTGAGGAGGGTTGTTTGCAGTGTTTCAGCTGCTGGTCAGAGACACTTCAAACAGGAATTTGTTCTTTGCTTTCTTCTGAGATACTTGCTATGGACTGGGATGACCTGTTTAACACCATACTTTGATTCCTCCTTCAAAACCACAGAAATTACAGATGTCTGGGTTTCATCCCTTTGCCCTTCTAAGTTCTGTTCCCCATCTACATGTAACTCTTTGGTTCTTCAGAGGTTGTGCATGGCACAGTTCATCATTACCTGGCAAAATTGCTTAGACATTACAGTGATGGAGGTGGGGTCCCTTTAAATGTTCTCAGTGACTTTGAGGTTCTGCCCACCACTTGGGCTGCATTCCTGCCGAGGTGTTTCCAGGGCTGGAGTTTTAGCAAACAACCAAGCAGCAACAGTTAACTCAGATAGCTGCTGCAGATGTGGCATTTGTGCTCTCTGTTGCTGGGGGAGATTGTTTACAGGAAATGCTTTAGCTGAGGTGTTGACACTTGCCCTTTTAATAGCCTTCCACATGTGTAAAGAGGAGATCCTTGTGTAACTGACAAAACACATTTCACTTTTTAGAAGGGTAGGATAAACCAAGATTTCACAGAAGGTCAGATTTGTTTGGGTTTTTTTTTCAAGATAATTGAGAAAACACTTGAATATTTGTTTTCAATATCTTTCTAGTCAGGGGAGTTAAGAGCTTAAAATGCTTGCTGAACTGGAAGCAGCGTCTTTGTGGCACTTCATGTATGATCTTTGTAGGGTTTTTACTTTGGTTTGGGTTGTTTTTTTTTTTTTTTTTTGTTTGTTCAAGGGGGTTTTGTGTGCTGTTAATGAGAATACAAACAAGGGTGGGTATGAGTTGGTAGGGTATTTCCCAATGATGGAGATGTGTGTAAACAGGAAATTTCCATGATTGTGGAGCAGACTGGTGAAGATCCACTTGTGGGTCTTGGAGGACAGGCCAAGGTTGTGTTAGTAAGAACAAGTGAAAAGTGAAAACACTTCAATGTTTTCACTTTGCAAAATGAAAAACATCTAGTTCTTCATTTAATAGGAGGAAAATTATTCCACACTCCAACACCTGCAGTCCTGTCCTCAGAAAGCTGATAATCCCCCCAGCCCTGTAATATAGCCATGCTTGGTGTTTGCTGTCTCAGGGGAGCAGCAGCCCTGCTGCAGCATCACACCCAGTAGTGAGGTTGTAGAGATGGCATTGGGAAAGGAGATTTTCAGATACCAGTGGAAGACTTACAGGCTAATGTTCCTGACACTTCTATAGGTTTATCTGCTCACAGTTTTCATTCTAGGCGTCTTTCTCTCCACAGTGCCTAGTTCTGTCACCCACAAATGCCCTCTGTAGTCTGGCTTTCTTGATTGTTTTTTTTTTTCAAAGTAAGATCTTAACTTTCCAAAGTCCTCTTGAGTTTTTCACCCTGTATTATGCAGCCTTAAGAAGTGGTGCACTTGTCCTGCTGTTCCTGCATGTAATTGTGCAACCCCTGGTTGGGGCTCTGTCACTGCTACACAGCATTGTGCCTGTGAGCTGGCTGGTTTCTCTTACATCTGCTATTGGCAGGGATGTGTGTCCTTGAGGGAAGTGGCAGGTGGAGTAACCTTTGTTCTGTTCATGTTCTCTAGGAGTTAATATTTTTATTCACTTCTATAGCACAGAAAGTCTGAATGTAGTGAATCTTCTTTGTGTTTATAAAAATGAATAGTTAAAATTCTGGGCAACAGGATTGAAAGACAGTTCAATTTTGTTTAGACGGTGTAGTGTGAAAAAAGTGGCGTTCCTGCTTTTGTGTACAAGTCATGCAGAACATTTAACTGTGGTTGTTATGAAACTGCTCTGCAGGAAATACTTTTTCTAGGCAGTTGCTACACTTTCTGTTAAGCTTCTTCTGTCACTCTGTTAAAATATGTAAGCTTCCGTTATGACCATTTGAGGGTAAAAAGTTGTCTGCTGAAGTTAATGAGTGTGGAAGGTATGATTCATTTTTCAGGAATGCTAAACTCAAACTAGCACAGCATGAAGGAAGGACTGGTTTTTAGCTGGGCTGTGGCTCTGGTCTGACTGGCAGGCAAGTGCCAGCCCACCAGTCAGAAGGAATGAGATTGGGAAGTTGTCCATGGCTTGAGTTGTCTGCTTTGGTGACAACAGACTCTTAGACCAGTCTGAAATTAGAGCTTTGGAGCTCATTTTTGAGTTTTGTTCCTATGCAGTCAAGGTGCATCTTGACCATTTTCTCACCTTAACTGCAGACAGGATCTTGTGCCAGCATTCTTTTTCGAAGGCAGCTGCTTTTTGCTTATGTAGATTTCACTCAAGTTGCAATGTATTTGCCAAAGACTTCTTTTTACAGAATTAGAACTTCTTTATGAGACCTAAAGGTGGAGGGTGCAGATGCACAGATTCTCTCTTAGTCCTGAGGAAAGCAATGGATAAGTCAGTAGCAGCTGCAGACACCTGCTGAGGCTTTGCACAGACTTCCAATCACAAGTTCTAATTGCAGATATGGAATGTAATTTACTGGGAAATATTCCTTGGAATTTGCGTGAGTCCTACAGCCGTTCTCAGTCTGTAGTAATAAGCAGTCAAACCATGTGGTGATGACTTAACTTCCTGCCCTTGTGTCAGTTAATAGCTTTTAATGTGATTCTTTGTGTCAGGATGACTTGAACTAATTAAAGTTTGTTTGAATCCTTTAGAGGGAAACTGGGTGAGGGAAAAGTAGAAACCAGAAGCAAATATGGTAGCTCACTAACCTGGTGTGCTGTGGGCTGTGCCCATGTGGTGTTGAAAGCTGCTCCCCAGGCCAGTTGTGGTGGCAGAGCTGTGCAGGGTGTGCCTTCTGCATCCTGCCGGTCTGGTTCTCCTCCAGCTGCACTCTGAGCTGCCTTTTGCTGGCAGGAGCTTCCAAGATCCTTCTTCAGACTCTTGGCAAATTCAAATGTTTCAGTGAAATGTTTGGATGGAAACTATTTTAGTTTCTATCAAGAAATATTAGAATTTTTGGTTCAGAAAAAGGTTAGAAGAGGGATTCTTGCCTTCATAGCTGCTCTGGGGGTAATCTGGTGGAAAGGGCACCTAACTTTTAGTTTATGCATTGCCTAGACCGGGCTGGTTCCTCATCATCCCATTTCTCAGGATAATGCTCCAACATGCAGGTTACTGGATAAGAAGGAGCAGGTAAGAAGAGTAAAGAAGACAGGAAGGTGTATGTCTGTCAGTTCTGCTCAGAAGGGTTGTGTAGTTCTGTGCAACAGAGATTTGAGGTGTGGACTCCTTCCCCCACCTGGGTGGCTGTCAGTACAGTTCACCCTCCCTCTTTAGCTCATGCCCAGCCATTGTTCATACAGAATGGAGCAGTCCCAGCAGTGCCCCAGTAAACAAACTGGCAATTCAGGCACTTCCTGAATTCAAACCTCCAGTTTGTCCAGGTACTGCCTCTTTGGCTGTACTCGTATGCAAAACAGAACAATCTTATTTCCCACATTGGTGCTTGCAGATACTAATGGGATGCATCCTTCAGAGGGGGGTTTCCAGGATCACAAAATGTCGTTAAGTCATCTTTGACTGTTGTTTTCCCTTGTTGAGTAATCTTTTTTTTTCCTTTTTAACTATTTTTCACAGATTTACATGAGCCCTGAAGTTATCCTTTGCAGAGGCCACACAACAAAAGCAGACATCTACAGCATGGGAGCTACTATCATTCATATGCAAACAGGCATCCCGCCCTGGGTGAACAGATACCCTCGATCTGCATATCCCTCCTACCTCTACATTGTAAGTGTCCTCAGCAGAGCCAACTCTGTATCGGCTGGAGGGTTTCCTGTACTCTTGTTGGGAAAGCTCCAGTCATATAAAAACTATCAAAATATTTGTCAGAGAGATGATATCATCCTTTTTGCTTCAGGGGAGGGAGGGAAGAAGTGGGTTTTGATCGTTTAGTAGAAGACAGAGACTGAGCTGGAGTTGTCTCTGTGATTTGTGTTTCAATTTACAGGCCTTGGGTTTACTGGAAGGACAGGGATCAGTGTGAGTCTTGATTGAAACAAGCCCATCTGTTTTCTAGTTGTCTGCTTTCCTTAGAAGTTGCAGATAAAAACTGGAGACTGGCAGTTTTGATTCTCTGATTCTTCCAGTGTGGTACAGAGATCTGGTGAATTTGCATTGCACTGGATTTTAGGCTTACCTGAAGTTTCTTTAGGTTTTTAATTTATTATAAAATCTTATTTTTAAAAAGTGGTTTAGTAGTTGATTTTGTGTTCTGTTCTAGTTGATCAGCCCTACTTAGGGAGGTGATGAGACCTAATTGGGGAATTCCCAGACCACTCGTGGTTATCCGTGACTTCCTCTTCCACTGTTTTTGGAATAACTGTTTCCATGGGTTTTTTGGTTTTTTTTCATTCCAACAGATACACAAGCAAGCTCCTCCCTTAGAGGATATTGCTGAGGACTGCAGCACTTCCATGAGAGAATTGCTGGAAGCAGCTCTGGACAGGAATCCTAACCACAGGCTGTCTGCAGCAGACTTACTGAAACACGAAGCCTTACACCCGCCCCCAGAAGAGCAGCCGCGGTGCCAGAGTCTGGACTCGGCGTTGTTTGAAAGGAAAAGACTGCTCGCAAGGAAGGATCTGCAGCTGCCAGAAAATATTACAGGTAATGGGATCACTTGCCTTGTACTTTGTAGACTTTACTTTGTGTCAAATCTTGATTTGAGTGAGGGGTAAGGAACCAGCGAAACTCAAAACACATCTGGGAAGTGACCGGTGAAAATCCCAGTCAGATGAGGTCAGACCCTGAGGCCGTTAAGTGATCTGTAAAACGCCCATTGACTTCAATGGGGAGGAACTCAGCCTGAATTCTGCGGGGCTCCGCAAGTGCTGGCCCTTGGAAAAGCCGTGGCAATCATTCAGGGCGTTTCATGAAGTATAGATTGTTGTCCAAAATTGACTCATTTTGCCATTGTAATAGAGATGTTTTATAGACGCTCTTGATTTGTAAACAACGACAAAGTCCAACAACCACCTGCAAATCCAACATTTTTTGTCTTTTTAAGGAAAAACACACACACAACACTGTAACTAATGTTGCTGAGTGTCAGCAGTGCCCTCTGTTTTAAAACCAAAAATGACTGTGGGATAGAATGCTGTTGCCCTTGTGCATTAGTAAGTGCTTAATGAAGGATAATACATGAGCTAGGTGAGAAACAGCCCTTTCAAGCCCAAGCCAGATTTAGTGCCAACAACTACCAACAAGCTTCAAAATGCTTTTCTTCTACTTACCGAATACATTAAGAGGGTTCTGACAAAAGGCATTGAAAGACTCTTCCCAGACAAGTGGTTTATTTAATTGTGATAAATATTTTGAAAGATATCTGTGCAAAGTTTTGAGCGTTGTAATGCATAATTGTTGCAACAAATCCACTGAAAAAATCAGTCACAGTTTTTTAATTTAGAATGGTGTTGTACTGTCTGTATTTTGTCTTGGGGGCGCCTAATCCTTTGGCTAGCTCAGATCATCTGAATCAATTCTTTAGAAAATGAAAATAATATTTGACCATTAAACTTGGACTTCATTATAGGTGCTTGAAATTCCAAGACACTCACTATACAAGTATTCAGGGGAATTCTGCCCTTGCAAACCCGATCTGTCTTTTCAGACCTTCATTTAAGAAGAATAAAAAATCTGAAACTGATGGTACTCTATTGTCACACCCTGACAAAGATGATGTCATGTGTTTAGATAAAAATTTCCCTATGAGGAAGCAGAATTCTCTGGTGCAGAAAGTTAGCAGTTCTTTTTTCTTGCACCAAATTCTCCTTAAGCACTATAGCTCAGAGGATGAGAAAGCTCTGCCTAGCTGTCCCAGCTGATGGAGACTTTTTCTGAAGTAGCTGAACACACTTGCTGTTTTCAGTTGCAAACTGCTTCCCTTTATTTGTCCTGAAGTTGTGGGTTGGTTTGTTAGATTTTATTTTATTTGAGGTTTGACTTATGTTGTACTTAAAAATTTTCTAAACCACAGATTAGTAACATCAAATAATAGGCCAAGTATTCCAATAATACCTACAAACAGGAAAATGAACTGATACAGCTATTTGTGCAGTAATGACATGGTTTCTATATTTTCTTTTTAGATTCCTCATTGTGTAATGGGAGCGTGGAAGAGTCAGACCTGCTAAGGAGACAAAGATCACTCTACATAGACCTTGGAGCTTTAGCTGGTTACTTCAATATTGTTAGGGGACCACCAGCCTTAGAATATGACTGACTCAGAAACATTCTGTGTTGATGGGTCAGAAATGGACCTCTACCTCTTAAAACTTGATTTTAAGACTTGATTTTCCAATTTGTACATAAAACTATTGCCATTATAGGCTGTCAAATGTGAATAGTGTTTAATTGCACAGAAGATTAAGCTAAACCCTTAGGGGCTCTGATAAGCTGATCCCGAGCAGTGATGTTTGTGTGCCTGCTGGTTGACCAACAAGAAGTTGGTGAAAAGAACACTGCTGCTGGGAATGTCTTAATCCAGGATATCTTCCTGTGCTGGGCCTTGCACTTTTGTAAAACTTATAATATATGCTTGCAAATAATGTCAGGAAAAAATATAATTTAGCATGTGGGCTGTAAGATTCAGTCTCTCTGAGCTGTCCTTAGAAAAAAAACCTTCCTGCCACACCCCCCCCCAAAAAAAAAAAAAAAAAAAAAAAAAAAAAAAAAAAAAAAAAGCCTTATTTTAACCAATCANAAAAAAAAAAAAGAAAAGAAAACAAGATGTCCTTGATTTAACCAGTCAAAGACTGTCTTTAACACTTGGTCATTCTTGGTCTTTAACACTTGGTCAGCCTCTAGTTACTCTTAATGGAAATCAGGGCCTTCCATATGCTCCTCCAACTGTCTGTGGAGTCAGATTATCACTTGTTTACAGATGTGATCTTCTCTGGGCAGTGAGAGCTAAGCAGGAGGCTCTCTTTCTCTGTGGGTGGAGGGAATCTTTCACTGGCAGTAGCAGCTGGCTTTGGGATTTGCACAGCAAGTTGGCCCTGACAAAGTATGACAGTGACTCCCACTCCTTCCTATGCTACAACTACTGCAAGGGTATCTATGATAGTTTTCAAGGGTAGATCAAATGTTATTCCCTATTGGTAACAGTGGGCAGGCTCCAAACTCTTGCTTTTCAATACTTTAAAATTGTACACATGTATAATTGTTGTGAGTGCTACGGTTTGGAAAGTGTGTCATTAGTGACAAGCAGTGTTTATGTTCCTATGGAAATGGAATTATATTGTTCTTGCTGTGCCTCATACATTTGAAACATGATGTTTTGGATGATAGTAAAACTATGTAAACTGCATAGTTCTGTACATCCCATGGGATGAGAACGTAAACTTTTATAAAACTCTTTCTGATGCTTAGGATGACTCTTAATAAGCATTTGTGTTAAATGGCATACTGTGTATGTTGTACACTGAATCTTTTCTGAAGCACTGTCTCTTTTTCATGTCTGTTATTTAATACTGCTCCTCTCTAATACGTGAGCTTAAACAGATGATTTCTAGTTTGATACTGATATGGTCAAATGAATAAATCCAGCTCTCAGTGCCTTGAGACATGGTCATTCTTATTTCTTCTTCAAAAACAGTGTGGGGCTGCAACTGCATTTGGACCAACAGCCCCTACCATGGCCCAGGTGCACTACAGGCATCATTCCACTTACTGGGAAGTAGGGTGAAGGTGATTGTTGATGGATTTTGGACTCTGGTAATAGAAGGTAAGTATTTCTGGCAAAATCTTCTCACACCCCAGCATTCTGTATGGACTGCTTGGATGTTGCACAGCAGTTGTGTACAACATGTAGCACTTCAGTTCTGATGTTAATTGCTGCAAAAAAATGCTGTTGGGAATAACCCACTTGTTCTAGTGCTTTGTGCAAAATCTCTAGCAAGATTAGATTAGTTACCAACTAGATAACTAGTTGCTTGGAGGAGAGCTGTGTGAGGGAGCCCTCACTACTGACTGCAGTGATCAGGATGGTCAGGGATCAGTGAGGTTTCATCAGTGATCAATCAGTGAGATTTCAGTGTGGCTGACTCAAAGAAAATTTGACCTAATGGTTTGGATGGTCACCTTTGGTTTCAGAGACCTGTGTTCCATTTCATGACCTTCTGCTGATAGCTTTTGATCTTTAAGGAGATGCATAGAATTAGTAAAAAGCAGCTTTTCAGGTAACTGGAGATGGGTTTATAATCTCTCCCCCAGTTTTCCTTCTATAAAATTAAGGTGTTTATTCTCACCAGGCAATGGCAAGGGGTTACGCAAGTGCTTACTGAGTGCCTGTATACTCCAACAATGAGATCCATGTCAAAATTGCAGCCTGCTAGGGGTCTTTAACCTTTGCTTAAAAAATGTTACACTGACTTTTCTTCTATTTTTTTCTTTATACCATTCTCCTTTCCTCCACCAGTTAATTGTTTTAGCGTGGAAATCTGCATATGGAGGCACTCTTTAATATAGGCTCGCTATTTCATACTTGGGTTTAGTTATGGCTGTTACATATTTTCTTATTAAGAAAGTAGTAAGTGACCAGGTTATCCAAAATAATTACAGTGTGTGTATTGCCAGACATAGGTAATAAGGTTTGGCTGAGTGAACCAATAGCTCTTTATAGCCACATGTCTAAACGGCATGAGGACTTCAGGATAATTATCACTTCAGAGGACTGGTACACAACCAACAAGCATCTGTTCAGGTATGCTGAACACCAAGCATTGCTTCCAGCTCTGTCAGCTTTCTAATAGCTGAGGACTATTTCTCAGGTGAGCCTTAGGCTGCAGCATAGCAGCAATTTCTCTCCGGAGCAATACACCACATCCCAAACATTCCACATCCCTCAAGGATATCCCGCAGTAGTGATCCCTGCATTGTGTAGGTCCACTTGTTTATACCAGCACCTGGGGAATGAGGTCAGGGAAATGAACTGGGTTAGAAATATCCTGGGAGGGTGAAGATTACTCCTCTTCTCTGGCTGCCTGAGCAGCTGTGTACTCAGAATAACTGAGGCTGGAGGTGGGGGGGAAGGAGTGAAAATGGGAAAACCCTGTGCTAGCAGCGCAAGCCCCAGGGTTTGGCTGGTCAGCTCTGAGCCGTGGTATTTTGCAAATGGTTTGCCTCTGTGTTGATTTCTGGTGTGTAGTTTCGTTTTTCTCTTGAGGGAATACTGAGACTCATGCTAAACTGCAAAGAAAAACACAAGTGCTCAGGGAAACTCACTCCGCACAATAACTGACTGTGCTGACTGGTTTTTGCTGAGGCACAGATAATTTTCTTCACAGTAACCAGTCCAGGGCTGTGTTTCAGCTTTGTGCTGGGAACAGTGTTGATAACAGAGGGTGTTTCTGTTATTGCTGAGTGGGGCTTGCAGGGTCAAGGCCTTTTCTGCTTCTCTCAGTGTCTCACCAGGGAGGAGGCTGGGGGTGCAGCAGGAGCTGGGAGGGACACAGCTGGGACAGATGACCCCTCCTGACCCAAGGGATATTCCAGGCCATACAGTGTCATGCTCAGTGTACAAAGCTGGGGGAAGAAGGGGAAACGTTCTGAGTGATGGCATGTGTCTTCCCAAGCCACCGTTGCGTACATGATGGAGCTCTGTTGTCCTGGAGATGGCTGAACACCTTTCAGCCCATGGAAAGTGGAAAATGAATTCCTTGTTTGCTTTGCTCATGTGCACAGCATTGTTTTACCCTTTAGACTGTGTTTATCTCAATTAATGAGTTTTCTCACTTGTACCATTTCAGTCGTCTCCCTCATCCCACCAGAGGGAAGTGAGCAAATGGCTCTGGAGGGTTTGGTTGCCTTCTGAGGGTAAATCACAACACTGATGAAATCAGGGAGCCAAATGTGCCTTTTATTCTCCTGGGTTTAGCAGGTGTCTTATCTCAGCCTGTGACCCTGGGACTGAGATCACCATGACACTCCTCAGCAAGGCTTCCTGATGTTTGGAAGTTTGAGAGGAGCTGCAGTGGAAGTACAGAGCGATTTGCCAGCCCTCTCTGTGTGCAGAGCTGATGGGAAGGGGGAGGGAGGCCCTGGGCCAAGCATTAGTCCCTTTGTTGGGACCTTGGGGAAAACAGTGCATTGCTCTGGCTAATTGGCGGAAGCAAAGAGGCAGCTGGGGAAGAGTCACTGGAGGTGTGACCCTGCCACAGCTGGGAAGGCCAGGTTGGTTGTCTGGGAAGGACTGCGACGTAGGGAGATGCCTGGTGCTGTGCATGGCCAAAACTGGGAACATTTGCAGGGCTGGGAGCAGCTTCCCTGGTGGCTGTATTAGCTACTTCCAAGGCAGGCTCAGACACCATGAAGGCTTTCTTTGCTTCCTATGCTTTGCTTCGCATCCCATGCCCAGGGACTTTGCAAATTCCCAACACAAGAGCACCAAGCAGCCTTTCCTTTTCTTACAGGAACGGCCCAGCAAGATCTATTTCTAAAACTTTTACCATCCAGAGCTAACAATTCAGGCAAGGTGAAAACAAGTCTTTATAAATTGTGTGCTGACCGAACTCAGCAACGCCCAAAAAAAATCCAGGCAGGCTTTGGGAGTGGCTCGTTTTAGTCCCATGGGTGCACATGTGCTGCTTCGGGCTGGTCACCAGACATGGCCATGCTGGCAGATACTGGGGCCTGGTGACTCACCAGGAAGGAGGCGAGCTGCTGTGACAGCAGCTGTGACAACTAGAACAGCCACACTTCCTGGCAAGGCAGCAGCACATGGCACCTGAGCAGGGAGCAGCATGGCAACAGCGGCAGCCTGGGCTGGTCCAGAGAGGCTGTGAGAGGGAGGGTGCTCCCAGAGTGAGGTGTGCAAGAGAAAATGGCTGTGTCTGATCCTCATCAAAGCTACGTGCAATGGCAGCCTCACTCTTGCCTACAGATCTGGTGTTGAGTGTGAACCCTGCCGCTGTAGGAGCCATTGTCACAGGAGGGGTGCTACCATGCTGTCCATGCACAGAGACCATGCCCCACTTGCAGGTTGTCACATTAAGCATAGCCTTGTCAATATGAAAAAGTCAAATAATCAGTGATGTTTGCAAAGTTTAATTCCTTCCTGGTGCTCAAAGCAAGCCACACGCTGAAGTGTCACGCAGCCAAAGAAGGGTGAGAGATGGAATGGGAGAAGGCAGGGAGGGACTCCACAAGGTGTATGTGCAGCCCAGGAGGACAGGGTGGCTGGAAGGTGTCCATCAAACCCCCAGGGGTGAGGTGCCACAGAGTCAGTGCTCAGCCTGGGGGCTTATCAAGGCTGCTGGCAGTGCAAAGGGTTGCCTTCTTCTCTCTCACACTAAGCCAAGGTCACCTTTTCTCCCCCTTCCCTAATTGTTTAATCCCAGCTGGCACCCAAGTATGTGCAGCTGCTTGCTCAACCACTCCCTACCCCTTGAAGGAAAGAAAGAACATGAGGGACTCAGAAAAAAAAAAAAGGAAAACAAAACTTGTGGGTTGAGACAAAAATAGTTTAATAATTGAAACATAGTAAAATGTGACAATAATTGTAATTTTAAAAAAAGAAAATATAAAACAAAATAAAAAATGAGTGATGTACAATTCAATTGCTCACCACACACTGGCCAATGCCCAGCCCATCTCTGAGCAGCAATTGACACCATCTCACCAGCTCTCCTTATTTTATATACTAAGCATGATTTTCTGTGGTGTGGGACATCTCTTGCCCCATTTTGGGTCAGCTCTGCTGGCTGTGCTCCCTCCCAGCTTTTTGTCCTCTTCCTCACTTGCAGAGAATGAGACACTGGAAAGTCCTTGACTTTGTGTAAGCACTACTTAGCAACAGCCAAAACATAAGAGTGTTATCAAGACAAGTTTCATTTTACATCCAAAACATGGCACTAAGAAGAACTTAGTAGTACCAGCTACTAAGAAGAAAAATAATTCTATTCCAGCTGAAACAAGAATACCTTCCCCTTAAAAAAAAAAAAATGCAAACAGTTTGCCCAAAGAGGAAGTCTACAAAACCCGTGTGAGTTTCCAGTGTAGGTTTTTTTCCCTTTGCCAGCTCCTCTCTTGCCTGTTCAAATTGCAAGTGAACAGGAGCTGCTGCATGTGATCCTGGTACAGGTAAGGTCATGGCAGTGCTCACCCTGAGCGACCCTGAGCAGAGCCTCCCACCATCCCTGCAAATGCTCCTTCAGGAGCCTTTACTCACCAGTGGGACAAAGATCCCCTCCAACAAATTAATTCTTTCTCCTCAGTTTTGTGCATAATGATAGTTTCCAAGCCTGTCCCCATCACCCATGCAGCTTCCCTCCCATCTCATAGGGCTCGTTCTCCCTCTGCAGCTCTGTCTGGTCCCCACTTCCTGCACTGCACATCCTGCAGAGCCAGGCAGCCTGGTGGCCCTCTGGCACAGATGCAGAAGGACTTGTGGGAGCCTGGCACATGAATCTGCCTCTGCACTGGGCCACCAGCCCCCTAGATGGAGTCTGACAGGAGTGGCACAGATGTTTAGGGACCCCTGGCTCCTTCTCCCATGGAGCTCAGCCACAGTGCCTGGAGGTGGCCAGTTCCAGCTGCTGTCCTGAGCAGAGCCAGAAGCATGGCCACGCCCCAAGGATGACAGGAGCCCAGTGACTCTGTGCTGCCATCCCCCAGATGCTGGTGGCCCAAGGACGATCTGGACCCCATGGAGCACTGGGACACTGGGGCTGGGTGCTGTGAGGACCATGGCTGTACTTTCTGGCATATAGAGATGGCAAGAAGCCAGCAAAGGCTTCCACTAAGGGATGTGTTTAAAAGTGGTCTAAAGACCCCACGGGATGACTGGTCTAACTGGATCCCTGCCCACCCGGCAGACCCTCCGAGCAGGGACACATATGCTGCATCCTTGTGGGTTTGAGTGTAGGTGGTTTTGAAAGAACAGAAGACCAGATATCACTGTCTCAGGCACAGCTGGCCAAACACCACGGCATTTCCAAGTATGCACTGGGTTGTCTTCAGGGAAAATTCAGACCATTTTCCGCATAAGAAATGGTATTTTAAAGCAAGTAACAGGTATCCTTTGAGGTTAAGTTGGTTCTTCCTTAGAAATACGAAAACATCTTTGGCTACAACGTATCAGCAAGTCATTTTGCCAAAAGAGCAACATTTACAGGAAGAGAAATAAGCCAAATAATGTCAAAAATGTCCAGGAAGATCTGTCTCCCTTTCTGCACTGTTTTATGCAAGCAGTATCCCTGTTAGGTTGTACTCTCCAACCTTGCAGCAAGACTTCAGTATTAACCGTGGCATCTTCTCTTGGCCTTCTCTGTAGTACGTGCGGGTAGGTGCATAAGTCAGAAATTACCTGGCAGGAGGAGGCCTCAAGGTGTGTCTCTGAGCACACATATCTCAAAAAGAGGTGTGGTATTTCTTTCTGAACCCATGAAATTTGTGAATGGGGCTAGAAGTATTCCCTTTTCCAAGGTGAAGGGGGAATACTTCCAAAGCTAATTTATCAGGTGGTTGCTGGGGCAGCGTTGCACATTCAGAATTAGTGCATGTGCCTGCCCCTGCACACCCCTGGTTCTGACATGCCAGAGGACAGGAGGGACCAGCCAGCAAACCCCTCCGTAGGCACATCTTGGGCAAGAGCCGCTTTTGTTTTTTTCCTCCAGACCATGGTTTTTTTTCCTCCAGAAGCCAAACCAGCATGTTCGGAAGGCTGCTGGAGATGGACAGCAATAGAGACCTTTCATCATTTAGCTGCTGGGGGAAAGGAGGATAATTTTGTATTTATGCAAGGAGATACAGTGCTCCTTCCAAACTTTAGCTCCTTGCAGACTTCAGCTAACTCCAGCTGTTATATGCTGGAATTTTGCCTTCCCTTTGACCCTAATGTTTTGCATGCCCAACCTTTGCATGTCAGTAGATACTATTCTAGATTTTGCAATAGGTGCTGGTTGCAGGACTTCATTGTACCTTTTTGATCAGAAAGGCTCTTATTCATATTTAGGAAGTGTTTTACTGAGCTGTAAGAAAAGCTACCGTGTCAGAGTCAAGCTTCTCATAGGAGTAGTTAGTACCAGAAGCCATGAAGACAGATCTCTTGGTGTTGTATTTGTAAATGTTGTCCCAGCACAAGCACCTCTGCCCCTGAAAGATTAATAAATGAGGCAGAGGTTAGACAGCAGGTAAACATGTCCAGCTATTAAATATGGGCCTCCTGAGGATGACTCGTCTCTGGAACATTCCTGGACGGGTGCTCCTCTCCCAAAGCCCTTGAGGGATTATCCAGCTGAAGTCATGCACTGACAGTGACATAACAGTTTCAGACCAGAGTTTTGGAAATACGAACAAACAACTGGGTGCATAAGACTGCAGACACAAATTCAGGCCTAATTATTAAGATCATTTTAAGTTTAGAAATCTTTATTTTTACGGACATAGGGATATATTTTCAAAGCTTGAACTGGAATAGCCAAAAAAACTGAGTGTGGCTTTGCTGTCTGCCCCATGTGGAGCGGGGCTTTGACTAGAGACACTTCCTGATCCATGTGACCCGAGCCCTGAGGGGAAGCAGAAGAAAGTTGGGCCACCTCGCACCCTGTTTCCCACTGACCCATGTTTTGGAGACAGGGTAGAGGCTGACACACAGAAAAAGCAGGCACAAAAAGGCAAAACCTGCCTCTGTCTGATGTCCCAGAGCATCGGGATCCCTCCTCTTCTGTGTTTGATTACCTCAGCTTCCTACCCTACCTTGCAAGATCTCAGGAACGGATTTTGTAAATTTCACCTTCTCAAGACACAGTGTTTTTTATCCTCTGTCCCTACAATTCTCTCAGGTTTTTCCTTGTGCCTGGATGAAGCTACAGAAGGAGACTTGTTTCCCCCATTCAGGAAACTTTTGACATGTTGTGGGGCATTGTTCCCCCATGCTTTCCTCTGCCTAACTCTGTCACCTTCTGTCCCCTCTCCCCTAAAGTCACTGGGAGAGGGACAGCCAGGACCTCAGTGCCCTTCTGAGTAGTAAAGCCCACATCATAGCTCTGTGGTACGAAAGCCACTCCCCTCTCTCCTGCCAGCCCCTGCAGTGTTTTCCTGGGAGGGGAGGCAAGCAGAAAGCCCGGAAGGACACAAGCCTTTGGTAGAGGTACAATACTTGGCATAGATGCACTGAGTACCAAAATGTGCTGAAGAGCAGAAGTGACCTGTGTCCTGTGTTTGCCCTAAGACAGCTGTCCTGACAGTGCTGGGCTGGCCTGGGTGTCAGATGCTGTGGGAAGCCAATGGTTTTAGGCTCGGGTCCTGTGCTACCACCAGCTGGTGCTGCGTGTGGCTCCCAGCATGTCTCCTGTGGGACGCCAGCACATGGCTGCAATACTCAGTTGGATGATTAAAGATTATTTGAACTTTCCAAGCAATGTCAGTGTCTCCACCTCATTTCCTCTCAGGACACGAGACAGTACATCCAGAGCTGTTCCAGTGCCAGCATGTGAGTCAAAGCCACTGGGTGATGCACGCCCCAAAAGGAAATGGGGATGCAGAAGCTGACCGGAGACACAGGATGTAGTCTGAGTCTGTTTATTTGCCTGGTGCATTTACTCATAATATCCAGATAAGTTTCTTTTTTTATTTGAAGTAAGACCTTTTCAGGCCTTTAATTAGCAGTTCCCTCTTTTCAGGACACTAGCTAGCAGGTCTCTCTCTGTACCGTGCTGAGCAGGCTGGTGTTTCTTGCTTTAAAGCCCTCACCTTCTCTAAGAAAAGGAACAGCGCTGTTTGAGCTGCCCTGCCCTCAGGTACCCTAAGACACATACCTTTGCTAGGATGATTCTTTCATGTTCCTTGCCTTGCACCTGCCCACATGTCACCAGTCTGTATGGAGCTATTTGGGCAGCAAAACAGGCAAGCTGCCTGCTTTCAGTAAGCCTGCTGCTGCCCCAGCGCAGCCATGGCAGCTGAGCTGCCTGCTGTCACTCAGCCCTGAGTCCCCCATTTACAGCAGTATCCTTACAATTATCTTCTCCCAAGCAGCCGGTACTGGGCAGGCACCTCAGAAACCCCGTGGAGAGCCCACCTGTGTCGTGTCTGCTGGGTCAACAGGCAGCTACATACTGCCATTAATGAGGGATGCTGCTGCTGGTGATGAGCTTCACACAGCTTTCCATCCCCGGGGGTGCATGCAGAACTATTCACAACCTCCACAGCTCCCATGGGCTCACTCCTGGTGCACCACTGACTCCCTGTGTCACACCACTGACTGCACAGGCCTGCTGCCAGGAGCAGGGAACCTTTCTGCATTTGTCCTGGCTGGTAAAAGGTCTCCCTCACCGACAGGAAAGCTCTGGCCCTCAGGACTGCAGGGGGAATGCAACTCTCCCCAGTATGGGCTGGGTATTTCTGCAGTAGCATATTCCCTGTCTTGTGCCTCCCCCCAGTGTGGTTCCCCAGCCTCTGAGGTGCTTTCCACAGCAAGGTTTTGGGGAGTCCCTGAGGGCTGGTGGAGATGTCCTGGGGATCAGGCCTTGCTGCAGCTTGGACAAAAGAGAAAGCTCCAGTGTGAGGCAAAATGAACAGAGTAGATGTATGAGATGGAAACAAGAAATGGTTCAGGACCCTACAAAATGAAAGGAATAATTATAATTTTGTCCAATTTATTGCATAAGACAAGCTAAAGAACTCCTTGCAGAAACTCCTTGAGCTCCTCTTCCCTGCCCCTGGAGCAGGAGAGATGGAGAGCAGTGGATGAAGTACTTCAGAAATAGAAGAAGACCCAAATGCCACGGCTGAGGGATCACAGCTGTAAAAACCGGCCTCATGGACATGAGCTACATGGATTTCTGCTGAGACACAGGAATGCAGGAGGAGCTGCACTGAGCAGGGCTGGGCACTGTGGACACTGTGAGCACCCCTGGGCTGGGGCAGGAGTAGCAGAGGGTCCTCTCCTGCCTCTGCTGACGAGCAGTGGGAATTGCCGTGTTGGAAGGACTCGGGAGTCGCCCGTCTCATGTCTGCTCCGTGCTCCCTGCATGGTGCTGGCCACTCTAGGAGCCACATCCCTGTCTATGGCTTCATCTGTCTCACATCTCCACGTTCTTGGAGTCCCAGATCCCGTCTGCTCTCACCCTTCTCCTGTATGGAGCAATGGCACCCAGGCTTTGCCTTCTCTCCCAGGCTGTGCTTGATGCCCCGATGGTTTGGGTGTACTTGTGGCAGCTGGAGTGAGCACTCATGGGCTCCAAAGCGTTAGTACTACCCTGCCCACCTTCCCTGTGACTTGCCCACCCTGACCAACATTTCTTGGGCAATGTGAGCCCACATGAAGGAAGAAAAGGAAGTGACCCTCAGCAAGGGACCTGCTTCCAGTTTGCACCTTCTTGATAATTTTCTTAGGAAAGTCTCCTTTAGGCTGATGTTTTCTTACGCATGAGAAGAATGCAGAAATAAGGCAGTAGAGCTGAAAGTTTGCTTTAAAAACTGCTATGAATGAAATACTGGGCAGGAGCTTTTGCTCCTTTTGATGCCTTTGTTAAGAAGAGCCAGCTCTGGGTAGGTATATAAACTGAAATCCACCACTGCTCCCATTTATGCCCGCTCAACAAAAGACAATGTTTTAATCCCGTTGACAAAAAAGACTAAATTCTAAAACCCCCTCCCATCATCACGGGAGTCGTCCTCGTACGCCTCAGATTGAATTTCCGTTGCTGGCCCAGTCCCTATCCTTTCACGTTTCCCCTAGGTTACAGCAGCATTTTATTAAAGCTTTAATCTATAGTCCCGCTTCTTCCCGGGTAAGGCGCGCTGTTATTTTCTTTAAATAATGTGTATTTTTGGGGTTTTAAGTCCTTTTCCCCCCTAGTTGTCATCCCATGTCCCCGCGTGTCTTTATTTGCATATGCAAATGCTCAGCCTTTGTTCGCTAAATCTGAGTTTCTGATTCCGCAATCGAGGTTCTCTTGTGCGCCTGCTCCTGCATCTCCCGGGTCCTTCCAGCCGTGCCTCCGCCGCCACACGCAGTCCCCCGATTTCCATCGGACCTCGCTGCCGTTCCGCCGCTCCTCCCTCGCTCTTGTCCCGCTCCGCCGTCTGTCTGTCCGTCCGCGCTGCCCCGG
>VXBU01002259.1:0-14481 GCA_013400315.1 Bombycilla garrulus
TGCCCTGGGTGCTGCTCCAGCCACTCCGGCAAAGGGCTGGATGATGTTCCTTTCCAGAACACCAGTTTGGTGGGACTTTCCCCAGTTCATAGTGCAAAGAACTCTTTTAGCCCCAGAGTTTTCTGGGAAGGTTGTGGAGCAGGTGTTGGAGTCATTGAGCACCTTGATCAGTGCACTGAATTTGACCTCTCTGTGATGGCAGGGTAGGCTGACCTGGAAACAGAGACCAGGTGGAATAAAAGGATAAAAGGTATTTATTGAAAGGATCCAGCCTGGGCAGTGCAGAAACCCCGCCGGGCCTACACCCAAATCAAACCCACAAATGGGCACAAAATGGATCCCCGGGCACGAGGCGTCACACTTTTATACACTCTGGTCCGTCAGCACATTGGAGTTAATTGTCCAATTCCAGCTTCAGGTGATGAAGCTCCATCCTCCTTGTTCTCTCTCTTCCTTCACTCTTGTTTCCACTCTTGGGCCTAAAATTTGTCCTTGATCCCCAGCTGGAAAGGAATTGCTTTGTGTACCTGCCAGCCCTTCATATGAAGCCCAGAACTACATGCTAAAGCAGCACAGAATCTGAAAAATATAAAAGCTAAAACTTGAGGCATCATCTGGAATTGTCTCCTCTGTCCCACTACCCTCAGCTGCATCCTGGGCTGGGAATCCAAGATTTCCCCAGGGAAAGAACATCCTTTCTTTTTAACCTCCCACGGGCAGGACTTGTCAGGGTGAATTGGTAAAGGAAGGGCACAAAGAACAACAGGGCCGCCCAATTTTTTTTTTCCCATCATGAGGAAGAAATGGAGACTTTGCACCTCCCAGGTGATTTGGAAGGCTGAAAGCAAAATCTCCTGTGGTGGGTTTGATGTGCCTGACTCCGTCTGGGTCCCCTGAGTGGTCACAAGGGATTCACAGCTCGGGGGACTTGGGCTGGGCCGTCCTTCCCAGCAAAGACATTTACAGGAGGTGTCACCTTGCTTTTATTCTCAAACTCTTGGATAATTACTGCTCCTCATGAGCTCTCCCTTAATGAGCTGCTTTAATAACCCACCCCAAAATCCTCATCCTCGTTATCCTGTGCCCGAAGCTGAGGCGTCTTTTGCCAGGAATTTCCTGTCATAGCTACAAAGGTGGATGGAATAATGTTTAATATTAAGACAAATTAAACCACCATCACTGTTCAGATCAAATGATCAGGCTGGTCTTAGTTAAGTGCTGCTTACCCAGAGCAAAGAGCACTGAAAAAATTGATGTTTCTGCCCGCTTTTAAATCGTATCTTGATCAACAAATGCCTTTTAGTGACATCTATTTCTTAATTTTTATTATTATTATTATCATCATTAACTTTATATTTGCATGAGGTCTCTTCCTTAGGCCTGGCCTCACCTCAGCGATTCTGTGCTTTGTCACAGAGCTCCCTGATTTTATCAGAGGTGGCTGAATGATTGTGAGAAGTAAACTGCATCCACTGCAGGTTTCTTGGACCTTGGGGTATGAAAACCACTCTGGAATTAAGAGAAAGGGGAAAAAATGCACTTTTTCCCTCAGTGTGCTGATGCCTTTGCCCACAGAGAGCACGGAAGGCCTCTTGTCACACTTGAAAGTTGCACTGCAGCCCTGGGATTAACCAGCCTTCCTTTGACTTCTTTTTATCATGGAGTAGATTTTCAACAAAATCTATTTATTAATTTTAATATTATTAGTAGTAGTTGTAGTAGAGGTATCTTTGTATTTACAAGAGGTTTTTCCTCAGCCCTGCCCTCAGTGATTCTATTCCTTGTCACAGAGTTCCCTGATATTATCACAGAGGTGGCTGAATGATTGTGACAAATAAACTGCATCCACTGCAGGTTTCTTAGGTGCTGAGGTTTGAAAACCACTCTGGAAATATAGGAGGGGGGTGGAAAAATGCACTTTTTCCCTCAGTGTGCTGATGCCTTTGCTCAGGGAGAGCACGGAAGGCCTCTTGTCACACTTGAATGTGGCACTGCAGCCCTGGGATTAACCAGCCTTCCTTTGATATCTCTTTTTCATGGAGTAAATATGTCCCGAGATGTCAGAACGGGGGAATTTGGCCACACAGAGCCGTCGTCTTGAGCGAGAGATTGTTTTCTATTATTATTTCCCTCCCTGGAGAGCCTCATCTTTGCGTCACCACCAACAGCTGCATTTACCCATCGTTTTGCCAGGAGATGGTGGCTGACTCCGAGCAGATGCAACCAGAGGAAATTTTAAGAAACTGGGCTTTTAGGGGAAAAAAAAAAAAATCACCCAACTGTCTGTGGCTATAAATATATGGATTTGCTGGCTATCTCTGGAAATAGGCCTGGACCTATAGATAGCTGGAGATATCCACGCCTAAATAAACACCATGTGCGTGCACACATCCCCAGCCAGGGATGTTTGTTTAGGTGGGGAGTTTTCCCATTTTAGCCGTGCTGGGATAATTTTAAGGTTGGCCCAGGCAGCAAACAGAGGGCCCCAGAGCAAGCTGGTGTCCTGTCCCGAATAAATGGGGATTATTTCACACAGAGCAGCTCGGAAACCGCTCTCTGCAAAGAGCAAAGTGTGTTAAAGCAATCAGAGCCTGGAGAATTAACAGCTCCTAACTGCCCCAGGAGCAACTGCTCCTGGGCTGCTTCCTCAGGGAAAATTCCCGCTGGAGGATGGGAATTGACAGCCCTGGAGGTTGATTCCTCCTTTAGCCAGGTAGGATGAAGCAATTCAGGGAAGCGTCTCCTCAGATTTCTTCCAGATAACATTCAAGAGGGAGTGAAGGATCAGCTGGGAGTGTCCAAAGCCAGGTTGGACGCTGGGCTTGGAGCCCCCTGGGATAGCGGAAGGTGTCCCTGCCATGGCAGGGGTGGCGCTGGGTCTTGTCCCTCATGGCAGGGACACCTGCCACTACCCCAGGGTGCTCCAAGCCCCAGTGTCCAGCCTGGCCTTTCTCCTTTGTTAACTAAATCCCCTTAAAACCAGGAGTGGGGGTGACCTGTCTTCCAGGATCTCCTCAGTCTTTGGATAAAATGCAGCACAAATGACAAGTGATGAACCTCAGGCAGCTTTTTTAGCCCATTTCTCCCCAGATTCCATAGAACCACTGACTGTGGATCCCTTACCTTCCACACATCCAGCCAATGGCAGCAGGAGCATTTTCCCAGTGACTTTTTCCTACACTGACAGCAGCAATGGCATGTTTGGGTCAAAACCCAGGGATTTCCATCATTCCCATGTCCCCCAGAAGAACAGGGATGCCAAACACAGCTATTTTTAAAGCAGGTCAAACCCATCCTCTTTCCAAGGATGAGCTGAACGGTGAATGGGATCTCCATCTCCCGAAATCCCAGGGAAGGGGAATCAGAGCCAGCAACTTGGGAGGTTGGCTCAGCTTGGGAACCACCAGCAGGATGGGCCATCCTGAGATCCTCAATCCTGTCTTCATCTGCTCCTGCTTGTTTGTAGTGTGAGGGTTTTACGGCTTCCTGGGAATTCAGAGGGGCCTGGAGAATCCGTCCCCTTCCAAACACAATGGGAAGGACCCAGCGTGTTGCAGGGCTGCTTTATCTAAACTCCATTGTTCCAAGCAGCAATCCTGGAGCTCTCTGGGGTCCTGGGAAAGGCAAACAACTTTGTGGAGCCTCAAAGTGACGGCACAGGAACGTGTTTGGATTGTTTTATCCTTAATTCCACAAAGGAATGCCAGCAAAGTGTCAGGCATTTGCAGTAGGACACAGGCAGAGGTTTTAAAGTCTGGGGAGGAATAAAAAAAATTATCTGAGAGATGTTTTGTTCATAACTTCAATTAACCCCGAGGTGCCATCATCATTCCATGCCCATGGACTTGGTCTGGTGCGTTCCTGGAAATAGAATCCCAGAATCCTGGAATGGTTTGGGTTGGAAAGGAGCTTAAGGATGGTTTTTATGGACATGCATGTCTAAATTGGGGTGTCTGAGAGTAAACTGGGCGTCTTTTGTGAGAGCCGATCCCAGTCACTCCCCAGACTGGGAGGATTTAAAAGTCTGGAATCGCTACGGATGAGGGGAACAGAGTCCTGCAGGAACAGAATCATCCAGACTCAAAGTTTTCCCTGAGGCTTTGGAAATCAGTGCCTGTTCTGTGCCTTTTGTGAACATCCCACTTTGTGAATATCCCATTTAGCTTTTAATTTAGTCCCATTTTCCTGTAAAAAAAAAAAAAAAAGGAAAAAAAAAAGGAAAATACAAGAAAAGCAAGGACAGAGATTTTTCTGGCTTTGTTTGTCACTCTAAGCAGCAAACCCCCGATCCCAAACGTGTCCTTAACCACATCTGAATCAGCAGCTCGGAGAAACTTTGCAGAAATTCCATCTGGAAAATCCTTATTTATGCTTCCAGCCCCCTGTGCTGCTGATCCCATCCTTCCCATTCCTCAAAAAGCACCGGATCCCTCCCAGCTTCACAGCCCGAGTGCTGCTGGTGTCTTGCTAAAGGGGAATTAAAAGGATGAAAGGAAAAATTTGGACAGAGGGCACAGCTCCATGACACTCAGAATAGGATTTGCCACCAAGAAATTCCTGCTCCGCCTGGTTTTCCTTCTCCTTTTGCACACAGTTGAAAGAGTGGAGGGCTCCCGCAGGGATCAAATTCGTGGAATTGTGGAATCCTGAATTGATTGGGGTTGGAAGAGACCTTGACCTCCAGTCCGTTCCAGCTCTGTGTCACGGGCAGGGACGCCTCCACCGGCGCAGGCTGCTCACAGCCCCGAACACCTGGATGAAATGATAATTAAACTGAATTACTTTGGTTTAATTATCACACTTTATAATTATAATTATATAATTATAATTACATAATTATAATTATATATATATAATTATATAATTTGGTATAATTATCACGCCGGCTCTGGCCTCTTCCAGCAGCGGGTCAGCAGGGATGGTCAGCCTCTCCTCAGGGTGGACTTCCAGGAGACTTCAGGTGGGAACTTCCTGGAGTGACGGAGCTGCAGGTTGTGTCCATGGCTTGGCCATCGTGACCGCTGTGGTTTTTTGGGAATTGTTTAACTTCCCATCCACCTCAGCCCCCTGAGGATGCTCCCCACACCATGGGGATCGCTACTGCAGGCTGGCAGATCATTCAGTATTTTTCTACCTGGAGGATCTTTCCTGGTTGTTCACTGTGGTTTTCATGGAACTGGGACCTCCCTTGGGAGAGTTGGAATTCCTTTGGAGATTTTTTTCTCCCATGGGTAAATCCAGAGGGGAAAAGCTCCTGGAAACTACCAGTCCCGAGCTCCAAGTGAGGGAGAAGTGGAAGTGGAGAACCTCAATTTCTTGCTCCAAAGGCTTTTCCCAAGGATCTGAGTACCCCACCCAAGAAACCACATTTCCCAACGGCTTTCCAGAGTGACTCCAGGTGGGATTTGGGGCACCTCCTTCTCCGAGGGGAGCTCCGGGAGAGGCTTTCTGTGTCTTGGCACTTGGTGCTCAGCCTCCTTTCAAAGAGAGGCCCTGTGATCAGTCAGAGCACTCAGCCTTCCAAAACCTCCTGCCAATCCAGAGGCTCTTCCCAAGGCTATTCCCACCCATAGGAACGTGGATCTTCCCAGTGAAATTTCTGAATGGAGCTCAGGGATGTTTTGTTAAGGCCTCGCCACTGTCGGATTACTGAGAATTCCAATTTGGAGTCAGATTATTATTATTATTATTATTATATTTTTTTACTATGGAGGCAAACGTTTTCCAGCTCCAAGAGGATTCCAGCTTGGCAGCAGGAAAATCACACCAAGATATTTTTCCCTGAAAGCTTTGAAATCTCCTCTTCTTGGCCTTCCAGGGCCTGCTGCCTGCACAGACAGATCTATAAAAATCTATAAAAATATCCCATAAATACGCACAGACACACTCAGTAAATTAATATTGGCAAGGGCTTCGCTCCTCCAGAGCAAACCGCAGAGAAACATTCCCAAATCTGCGGATTCTGATGTAATAGGGCTGAGGTTTGGCATTCCAGGACAGCGTTCCAAGCCTCAAATCCCAATCAGAGCTGTCATTCAGAGCCCAGCATTCCTGACGTTACTGCTGCCCCGTGGGCAGGGCGAGGGAAAGGAGGCGATGAGGAGAAAGATGCTGAATTGGTTGGGCTTTTTTGGGATTTATTGCTAAAATGAGTCTGGGAAAGGTGGGACAGGCTGGGATGGGGGCAGGCATTTTAACCCTTTCCAGGAATCCCTGAGTTCAGCTGCAAGTCCCTGCAGGATCAAGGAAAATATCCCGGTATTTAATGGAAACCTCAGGGTTTCAAGGCCAGCTTTAGAAAATAGCAACCTAAAACTTCCTAAAGGATTAATTATTAGGGACTCTTCTGTGGCAGGGCCTTTTCCAATGGGATTTTGGCAAGCTCGGGTTGTGTCTGGATTGGATAACCACAGGCAGAGGCTGCTTGGGATTTAAAAAGGGGAAAAATAAATGCAGGTGATATTTTTTCCTCATATCCCATAGCCGAAGTATTTCCTTCCCGTGTTCGCTGGTGTGGGTTGCACTCCCCCAGGCTGGACACCAGTCAACCAGCAACAGCTAAACTGTGCAATTCCAGCAAAATTCCCAGCTCAGCAGGCATTTTTTCCAGGTAAAAATTCCCAAGTGATCCCCGAGTTGGGCCAGGAGTTTGTAAAGCGCTTTGGGTTCCTTTGGGATGAAAATGCTGCAAAATTCCCAGGTATGGGATTAACCCCACTCCATCATTAATCCCGTGGCAAAATTCCCAGCTCAGCAGGCGTTTTGTCCAGGTAAAAATTCCCAGGTGATCCCTGAGTTGGGCCAGGAGTGTCTGTGAAGCGCTTTGGGTTCCTTTGGGATGAAAACGCTGCGAAACTCCCAGGCACGGGACGAACCCAACTCCATCCATAATCCCTTGGGAAAATCCCGCCTCCCCACACGAGGGAACACAAACCCCGCTTTCCCAAGCTGCCAGAAAGACGGGATTCCCAACGGATCAGGGTTTGTGTGGTGCAGTAGGGCCGCGTTCCCGATGTGACGCTGTTTTCTCCATCGTTTCTGCTGCAGGAGGTCTTTGATCGCCTCTATTTGATTTATACTGTTGGATACTCCATCTCCCTGGGATCCCTCACAGTTGCTGTCCTTATCCTGGGATACTTCAGGTAGGCGGCTCTGTTTTTACCTAAGCGACTCCCCGAAAAGCCTCGGGTTTTTTCCAGAAGGAGTGGCGCAGTTCAGGAAGCCACCGGTGGCGGTGGCAGCTGTGATTCGGGCTGTGTTAGGGAAACTTAGGGCAAACGTCCTGGGGGATGGTGGGTGGGATGTTGGAACGCCTCCTGCTTCCCTCAGGTGGAGTTTTCCAGCATTTTCTGTCCCTATTGTCCCTGCAGGTGACTGGCTTAGCTTTAGATGGCTGATTTGCAGATAAATAAGATTTACTTGAGGGAAACTCCGCTCTAGATGTGAGCGTTTGTGAAGGATAAACCAGCTGAAAAGGATGGAAAACTCCCAGGGCGATCCCACCAATCTCCCCACGCTGCTGCTCTTCCCAGGGATCCAAAAATGACCCTCCTGACTCCGTTGTGTCCCCTCCCTTCCCACCACCCCTGCCAAGGGATTTAGATCCCTAAACACCGCTTTGAACCCTCGTTATCCATTCCTCAATCCAGTGTTGCATCTTCCATCCCTGGAAGTGTCCTAGGCCAGCTTGGACAGGGCTTGGAGCAACCTGGGATAGTGGAAGGTGTCGGGGTTGGAATGGGATGATATTTAAGGTCCCTTCCAGCCCAAACCATTCTGGGATTCTGGGATTCTTGCTGGCACAGACAGCATGGGGTGGGAGGGATGAAAGGCGTCACCCATATCCAGAAATTTGTCCTTTGGGAATGTTCTGTCTGGTTGTCTGAGGATGGTTAGGGTGACCCCAAACCCTGAGCCCCATGATTTGCTTCCCTTTGAGGTCTGCTCGTGGTCTTCTCCTAAAAAACCAGCAGGACCTGGACAAGAGCTGGCCGGGGCCAAAACAGCCGCGTGGTGTCTGCAGAGGGATTTGGGAAGCCTGAACCAAGTTCTGGACATGGAATACTGGGAATGAAATGTGTGGCTTCAGGCTCTGGAAGTGCTCGGAGCTCTCAGCAGGCACTAGGAGGTGTCAGGGGGATTTGCTTGGATAACAAATCCCAAATCCCTGACAGACCCAATCCACAGACCCTCCACCACACTCCTGTTATCCCAACCTTTTCCCTCCACTTCATTTCCCACTGGACTCTGGCAAGGCTGTTAAAATATTCCGTGTGTGGAAGAGAATTCTGGTTTTTCTTTATCCATACCTTTGTCCCACTCCGAGCACTTCATTTCCATCCCGGAGCACCTGGGCAACTGTGCTGGAGCATCTTTATCCCAAGGATCAGAGCAGCAGCAGCAGCAGCAGCAGGGATCGAGCCAGATTTTTGTCCTCACTAATCCAGAGATTCCCCGACTCCCTCACAAATGCAGGGAACAAAGCCAACGCTCATTTGAACCTCATCAGTTCCACTTGGTGTAATTTGGATTACAAAAGCACAGAGGACAACTGGTGTTGTAATGATAACATCCTGCAAAAGGGATAAAAACACAGCTTTTAATTAGTGCGGATTGTTGGGGTTTAAGAGGATATAAATCCATTCATAAATCCAGGCATGGCACCAGAGCTCCAGAGGACAGAGGGGATCCCAAGAGGTCAGCTCCTTCTTCCCAAAATCCTCATTCCTGATTCTAAAATACACCTCTTCCTCCTGGTTCTGACCCATTCAGCTCTCAACATCCCCAAAAAAGCTTTTCCTCCAGAAAGGACCTTAAAGCGCTTTACAACCGGGATTTGTGGGGTCGCCGCTGCCGTTGCTGGGGTGGAGCCCGCAAACAGCTCCAAAGGAAAACATTTGCAGCAGGAAAACAGGGAGAACAGCCCAGCACACCGGAGTTAGTGCTGGAGCTGCTCCTAAACCGAGCTGGGCAAAAAAAATTATGGTTCACAGGAAGCTCTGCAAAGTTTTCAGTGGCCCCAAGTTCGGGAGCCTCTGGAATCCAAGGGCAAGTGTGGACAGGAGAGTGGGAATGGCTCCCCACTGCCAGAGGGCAGGGTTAGATGGGATATTGGGAAGGAATTCCTGGCTGAGAGGGTGAGGATGCCCTGGCACAGGGTGCCCAGAGCAGCTGGTGGCTGCCCCTGGATCCCTGGAAGTGCCCAAGGCCAGGCTGGACAGGGCTTGGAGCAGCCTGGGACAAGGGAAGGTGTGTCCCTGCCCATGGCAGAGGATGGGACTGGATGGGCTTGAAGTCCGATCCATCCCAAACCATTCCATGACTCCCTGAAGCCCCTGGAGAAGTTATGAATGCATTTCCCACCCCCATGGGAGAGCAGGGAGCGGGGACCCTCACTCTGCTCCCCCCAGAAGCACAGTGCCGGTGGGAGGAGCTGGGGCTCTCAGAGCCAGAAGTGTCCCTGACTCCATCCAGCAGCTGGGCTGAACTTCCCAATCCTTTTCCTCCTCTTCCAGACGTTTGCACTGCACTAGGAACTACATCCACATGCACCTGTTTGTGTCCTTCATGCTGAGAGCTGTCAGCATCTTCGTGAAGGACGCCGTCCTGTACTCTGGGTCAGCCCTGGAGGAGATGGAGAGGATCTCCGAGGAAGACTTGAAATCCATCACGGAAGCACCTCCAGCGGATAAATCGCAGTTTGTGAGTATTCCCAGAGCAGTGCTTTTCCAGGATTGGCGTCTTTGTCCCCTCTGTTCAACACTTACCCTCTTTTGGGGAGTTTTCCACCTTACTCGTCTTTCACAGCCTCTTCCTGTCCTTTCCCGTGCTCAGTCTGTTGGTTCAGAGAGATTCCCAATCCCATGGCAGTCAAGGTCGATGGTTTGATTCCCATCTGCATTGCCCTGATGGTGCCTGGAATTCATGTGGAAACATTCCTGACCATCCCAGCACGAGGCACATCCGGCTTGGTTCACAACACTTCCGCGGATGGGGGAGCGCACGACTTTTCTCCTTCCCTTATGGAAAAAAAATCCCACCTCCCCACCTCAGGGAGCACAAACCCCACTTCCCAAGCTGCCAAAAGGACAAGATTCCCAAAGGATCTGGGAAAACGAGGGGAGGATGTGGTGTCATAGGAAAGGGTGGGGCTCATCTGCAAAAAGGAGGAGGGGTCTATGAGAGAGAGCTTGGACAGAATCGTTGAGGTTGGAAGAGAATTCCAAGGTCATCCAAGCCTGGAATGATTGGTGGGTCCCCAGTCCCAGCCTTGTCCCCAGCCCGGAGCACTGAGTGCCATCCGGGAATTCCAGGATGTGGAAATTTGTGCTCTGGTGGGGATCCGGCCCAGCTTGGACTTGATGGTCTTGAAGGTCTTTTCCAGCCTCAAGAATTCTGGGATGAACTCCCTGCCTGTGGATTTGCTTGGTTTCTCAAGTCCTTCCCAGCTTGTGCTACAACCAGGGACCAGCAACGCCCTGTGAAAAATGAGAGCATTTGGGAATGCCCCACTGTGCATCCCAGTGTCCCAACTGGAACTTTGTCATTGTGTTCCTTTCGCATCCCGGAGATCCGTGTCATTAATTTACAGAGTCTCACTCAACGCGCTCCAAAACTCCCATTTTTTATGGCAATAACACAAAATGCTTCACTGCATTGTTTGGTGTTTCTCCTCGTGCCGGGCTCGTTATAAGGAATAATTAGGATAATCCACGGCATTCTTTGGATATTAGCATTTAATGGCATTTCCCACTCTCTGCAATTGCAAGGCGAAGAAGTGATGAAGGCGAAATTTAATGGATTTCTTTTGTTTCCAAATGAAGTGGGAACTTTGCAATTATTTCTGCATGAGGCAACAAATATGAAAATTGAATGTAGAAAATATTATCAAACCTAGATGGAGACTTTTTTATAAATATAAAAAAAATAATTAGTTTAGGGGGATTTTTAATTATTCTATTTAAACTCCCTCTGTCTGTGAAAGAAAATTAGTGTAATGTGTGCGTATCTAATCAATATGTTAATGTATGTGTAGATGTGTATGTTGGTGGACAAAAATCGGCAAAAGGGCTGTGCCAGGATAAAAAAAAAATTCTCTTTTTGTTTCCCAGGTATTATTATTATTGGCATTTTCTCTAAGTCCTTTGTATATCTTTCCCGCTCTTCCGGAGGTTTTCCCCCTCATAAAAACCCCAGAATTTTCTGATTTAATTCTTTTCCTTTCTCCACCTTACTTCCCACCCCACCTCGGCGTGTTCGTGCAGCACAACGTTTTCAGCCCGTGTTCCTTCTCTGTCCTTCTGTGGTCGCTGCAGGTGGGCTGTAAAGTAGCTGTCACCTTCTTCCTCTACTTCCTGGCAACCAATTACTACTGGATCCTGGTGGAAGGGCTCTATCTCCACAGCCTCATCTTCATGGCATTTTTCTCAGAGAAGAAATATCTTTGGGGATTCACGTTATTTGGCTGGGGTAAGTCATGGCTGCTCCTCGGGGCTCGCCTGGGAAAAACCTCCCTGGAGGCGGTTCTTGAAGGAAACCGTGGATCCACAGAAATACGGGAGAGGGGATGCAGGCAGGATGGGCATCAGGGGATTCTTGCAAGGACAGGTTTTCCATCCTGGGAGGCCTTTTGTCATTCCAGAATTGTGGTGTTCACACTGTGGCTCTCCCAGGGTCTCCAGAAGGATCAGCCCAGAGGCAGCACAAAGAGCCAGGGAATCCCAGGATGGGTTTGGCTCGGGAGGGACCTCAAAGCTCATCCAGTGCCACCGCTGCCATGGGCAGGGACACCTCCCACTGTCCCAGGCCGCTCCAAGCCCCATCCTTGGACATCCCCTGGACACCGCCAGGGATCCAGGGGCAGCCATAGATCTCTGGTGGTGCCTCACCACCCCCACATTTTGCCACCCTTCCCGGGCAGGAAATGGGAGGGCTAAATTTGGGATGAGACAGCCAGTTTCGGGGATTTATCCCCATCTCTTCCCGTGATCTCCAGCTGAGAAACCAGCGCTGAGCTGGAGGGACAGAAATCTGTGGGAGGTTTTGAGCATCTGCTCCCAATGAGAGCCCCAAGCTCTGATTTCCTCCCTCAGACCTCAGCTGGTTCAAATCCTTGAGGTCTCCTGAGCCTTGGAACACCGCTGGAAGCCTGCAATTTGTGGGGAAAGACTTTATATTTTCCTTTTCTTTCAACTTGGGCATCTTTTCCCTGAGTAATGAGAAAGGGGCGGGATGTGGGTGCGGGGAAGGGGCTCGTTAGGAGAAGACGTTGTGGGCACGCACATTTCGGAGGAGAATGGGATTTCTGTTCACTCCTGGCTTTAATTTTAGCTTCCCAGGAGTTACGAGGTGCTGGGACAATAAAACAACTGCCCAGAGTTGTCTCAGAGCCTGGAGGCTGGGAGGAGAACAGGGAATGTTTCCGATGATCCCTGAGGATGAAAGGAAGGATAATGGGGTGTGGGTTTAAACGGGAATTACAGCAGGAAAACCTGCCCAGGGGCGCTGTGGTTACCTGGCCCAGCACCGCTTCCCAAATTCCCTGCCCCAAATCCACCTGGCCACATCCTGACTGCATTTTTAGGACAAGGTTCAGATCTGCACCACCCCATCCCCATTCCAGAAGGAGATTTTTATGGAAAAAGGTTGGTGGCTCTCTCTGAGGGTGGAGCTCGGAGCAAGGCAGGGAACACGGAACTGAGTTTATGAAGGATTGAAGGTTTTTGGGATTCAGTACTCCAGGGCAGGGCTCTCTCCAGCCTTTCTCCTTCCCAAATGGGATACGGGGAAGAAGCTGCTTCCAAACCTCCTGTCCAGGCTGCTCCACAGGTCAGAAACTGCTGGTGGTGACAGAAGATAAAGATGGGAAGTGTAAATATAGAAATATTCCAAAGTGGGAATCCATCTCTCAGGAGAAAGCCTAGTCCTGGACTAGGCTGGAAAAATCTGGGGAGAATCAGCAAATTTAAAGATATTTGATGGGGCTTGGCACAACCTAGGATAGTGGAAGTTGTCCCTGCCCTTGGCAGGGGGTGGAATGCGATGGGATTTAAGGTCCCTCGTAACCATTCTGGGATTCTGTCCTGGGGATTTGGCATTTCTTATCTCAGCTGCCGAGGGACAGAGAGGCCTCTGGATGGCACCTCTTTGCTAAAGCAAATGAACAAAACCCCAGCTAAATCAAATTAGAAAAGAGAAATAAACTCATCTTCCTCCAAACCTTCAGGCTCTGTAAAACCTCCCTCCCAAAAAACAACTGCAAAGAGCAGACTCGGAGAAGAAATTCCCCGGAGGGAATCCGGGAGGAGAGGGGAAGCAGCTGGAAAATAATGCCGTGTGTTTAACAAGCAAAGCCAAAGGAAAACGTTGGGACGGGCAGGGATTGCCAGGGAATAATCATTTTATCGGAGAGACCGCAGGGCTGGAGTCACACCTGTCACAACAGCCAGCATCCCCGGCCTTCCAGGAGTCTGTGGAAATTTGTCTGGAATGAGAACACACGATCCCTCCGGTGGCAGTTGGGATTGCTTTGTTTGGATTGGGATGATAATGTCCACACAGGCACAGGATTGTTTGGATAATTTTTGGGCACTGGAAAGGGCAAACCAATCCAGGAGCCACTGGAGACAGTGGAAAAATTCCAGTTCCCCTGCAGCGGGCACTGGATCCTTCCCACACCGCAGCAATGAGTGACAGGGAGTCAGGGGTAAATAATTATTCCACAGAAAAGGCAGATTTGCCCCCAAAACTGGGATATTCTGGCAATAATCAGCACTGAGCTGGAAATCCTCAAGGTGGAAACAGGGAGTGAAAACCATCCTACAGCAGAACAAAGAGCAGTTCTTTGATGTCATCCCCATGGATTTCTGTCCGGTATTTTCAGTCCACATCCTCACTGGCACGAGCTTCCATCAGAGTCCTCAATTCCCTTCTTCCAAGGGAGACCCTGCTGACGGAAAGGAACTCCTTCCATGCCAGCACCCACCCAAAATAAATAAATAATGGCATTATGGGCAACAATAAATCCCTTGGGAGACTCCCCAGCTCCCTGCAGCTGTTTTTTGAAGGAAGCTTAGGAACCATGACCAACAGCCAGGAAACCCAAGCTGATTCCATTGGCATTTTTCCTTCACACCGCGTTGATTCCCACACACGCGGCTGAGCTGCCTTGGATTTCAGCAGATTGGGGGTTGCAGGGACACCTGGAAAAGATAAAAAAGGATGGTGGGAGATGCTCCAAAAATCCGTGATGGTGAGCCCTGTGTGTTTATCCAAGCAGGAATAATCCTTCCCTGAAAAATTTGTACCGAGCAGGACCAGATGCCTTAAAAGTACTATTATTATTATTATTATTATTATTATTATTATTATTATTATTATTATTATTATTATTATTATTATTATTATTATTATTATTATTATTATTATTCCCATTTAACATCAGGGAAAAGGGACACAAAGGGGCACATAAAACACAGTCAT
>VXBU01002259.1:15147-48770 GCA_013400315.1 Bombycilla garrulus
TCCCTCCATCCATCCATCCATCCATCCATCCATCCATCCATCCATCCATCCATCCATCCATCCATCCACGCACATGTTGGGATTTTTAGGGATGACTGTTTTCCCCTGGGTGTTTTACTGCTGCTTGGGAGCTCAGAGTCGGCACAGGATTAGTAAGAATGGGAATTGTGTTTCCTCTGAAGCTCAGGACAGGCAATTGAGGAACAGATGCCTGTCAGATATATCCAAGTCTCCCAAAAAAATCCATCCTTCAGACCTAGAGCTTTGCTGTAGTGGGAATATCCAATATTCCATTTCAACGTGGCAGTTCCTCAGTGGGTATAAACTGAAAGAGCACCGAAAAATTCAATTCATTTAAACCTTGGATGATTTTCCAGAGCCTGCCCTACTTTCCATGGATAGGTGGATACCAGGGAAGAGAGAAGGGCTGGTGCCCATCACCTTCCCCGAGCCCTCGCTTCCCTCGCTCCAAGTTCCCAGTGCGACAGGTCAAGGATTTTCTTCCCAGTGCCAGCAACAGAGGGAATTGTGGAGCGGGATGAATTCCTTATAAATGTGGCTTTGTAGGAGCGCTGGGCCCTGAGTGAGGCTCTGTGTTTAATTATTTATGCTTTCTTATATTACCTCGGCATTCCCAGCTCCTGGCCGGGATAAGGGCCCCGTTGTCCCTGGGTTTGGGACACGGCCGTCCCTGCTCCACACCCCGTGGTCAGGAAAACCTTTAAGCACCCTAATGAGACTTAAGTGCACGCTGAAAGTTAAGCCTGGGCTTATCCCCGAGCCCCAGCGAGCTTAGACTGGGAACAGCCTCTTCACAGTCCCCGCTGATAAATGTCGCCTTTATTTATTTCTTAATAATTTTTTTTTTTCCACCTGAAAGGGGTCATTCTTCCCGGATTTGTGGAAGCTACTGTGGGATTGGATCCTGCTTTTAAAGGGAAGCCAGTAGGGGACTCAGTTGTACAAATAACTGGACCCTAAAAAAAAATAAATACAAGGTTGCATTTGGATATTGGGGAAATGTTTTTCCACGTTTCACAGGGGAAAGATGACGGCCTGGGGTAGCTGTGCTGAAATCGGGATGGTTCATTTGGGAATGAACCTTCAGCTGGGTATTTTGGAAGCACAATCCTAAATTTTAGCATTTCTCTGCTTTGTGCAGCAGCTCTCTCATATTCAACAGAGCTTCCAATCCATCCAGGGGTTTTCTGGGAGAAACTGTCTGGGCCTGACTCCTGCTCTACCTTTCCTTGATGTGAAGGAAGGGAGGAATTATCTTGGAGAAGGTGTGCTGCATAAAACCATTGGAATCATGGAATCATGGAATCCTGGAATCGTTTGGGTTGGAAGGGATCTTGAGGATCACCCCATTCCACCTCCTACCGTGGGGGTGACACCTCCTGCTGTCCCAGGCTGCTCCAAGCCCCAATGTCCAGCCTGGCCTTGGACACTGCCAGGGATCCAGGGGCAGCCACAGCTGCTCTGGGAATTCTATCCCAGCTCTTCCTCACCCTCCTAGCCAGGAATTCCTTCCCAATATCCCACCCATCCCTGCCCTCTGGCAGTGGGATCCATTCCCTGTGTCCTGTCCCTCCATCCCTTGTCCCCAGTCCCTCTCCAGCCCTTCTGGAGCCCCTTCAGGCCCTGGAGCCTTCTCTTCTCCAGGGGAATATTCCCAGCTCTCCCAGTCTGGCTCCAGAGCAGAATTCTCTGCTTCCCATGGGATGAGTTGTCCAAAGGCAGTTTCAGTCTCTCAGGCTCCATCGCTCTCAGGCCTCTGAGATCATGAAATCCACCCATCCCCCAGCACTGCCAAGGCCACCCCGACCATGTCCCCAGGTGCCACGTCCACATGGATGTTACATTCCTCCAGGGATGGAGTGCCCTGGGCAGTTCCAATGCGTAACAATCTCTTTCCAGGAAGGAATTTTCCTAATTTCCACCCTGAATTTCCCCCGGCCCAGCCTGAGGCCATTCCCTCTCCTCCTGTCCCTGTTCCCTGGAGCAGCGCCCGATCCCCCGGCTGTCCCCTCCTGTCAGGGAGTTGTGCAGAGCCACAAGGTGCCCCTGAGTCTCCTTTTCTCCAGCCTGAGCCCTTTTCCCAGCTCTCTCAGGAGTTTTCCAGTCCCTTCCCAACTCCTTTTCCTTCACTGGACCCGCTTCAGCCCCTCCAGGTCTTTGTAATGAGCAGCCCAAACTGAACCAGTTCAGTTCTGAGATGTGGAAGCTCAGCCTTTCCAAGTCTTAGCTATGCCTGAATAATTAAAAACTGCTCCTTCCACCTTCCCCAACCCACTCCACCTGGAATTTTGGTGCTGGAGCCCTCGGTCCCCCACTGACCTGGTGTCACCTGTGTTCTTTTGCAGGACTCCCTGCTGTGTTTGTCACAGCGTGGGCCAGCGTCAGAGCCACTCTGGCCGACACAGAGTAAGTCCCACTGGGTTTCCTTCTCTCCCTTTCATGTGCCAAGTTTTCCAGGATTTATGGGTGAATTCAAGAGGAAAAAGAACCAGGCAAAGCTGGAATTCTGCTCTGACATCGTTAACTTTTGGAGGAGGGTGGTGGATGGAAGGGAAGGATAATTTTTCCTTCCATTTTTGCAGGATTCAATAAATGGGAGTACCTGCAGTTGTTATCCCTGGGGATGAAGGGGCTGTGTCACAGCTGGGCAGGGACAAGACAGGGATCCTGAAAATCCTGAGTGAGCGGGAATGAATTTGGGACACGGCAGCTGCAGCACAGTCAGAGACGTTTGGTGGTGGTGGAGTGGCAGAACTGTAGCTCCTCCACGGATTTCACAATCCCAGAATAGTTTGGGTTGGAAGAGACCTTAAAGCTCATCCCATTCCACCCCCTGCCGTGGGCAGGGACTCCTTCCACTATCCCAGGTTGCTCCAAGCCCCATCCACGCTGGCCTTGCCCCCAGAATTCACAGGCCTGACCACACGAGTGCTGCCACGTTCCCAGGAGCCTCCAGCAGAGGGTTCCCAGGCATTCCCCAATGGCTTTGCCTGGGAGGACACTGCTTTCCAAAGGGGATTTCAGCTCCAGGCTTGGATGGGTGGGTCAGCAGAGCTACTGAAGGGTGACACGTCTGTGACACCGACTCGTCCTCACAGAGGCTTCCAGGGAGCACTGGCGGCTTTCCAGCCTTGCTCTCTCTGAGGAGCTGGCCTGGGAAAACTGCAGCTGCTGTGTGGGGGTTACCTGGATCAGAGAAGGAAGGAAGAGCCTGTGGCATTCCTGTCTCCAGAGCTGGAGGGAATTCCAGCAGAATAATTAACACTGAGCCAGCTTTTCCAATGGCTGCTGGAAACCCCTGGGAGCAAATGGAGCCCGTCCCTGCCTGGCAGGTGGAGAACTGGATCCCAACATCCCAACATCTGTGTCACCAACTGCCCCTTCCAGTGCTCGCTGGGATAAGGACCGAAGGTGGATGGGGATAAAGATTTTGGGGGATTTGGCCGGGTCTCCCTGCAAGGGCAGGGTTGAAGGAAACCCAGGAAGTGAGCGTGGAACGCTGGCTTTGTCCCCGTCACTGTGTGTCACACACCACCTGTCCCTGTGGGAAGCTGTGCAGGGTCATTCCAAGGGGGAATCATGGAATGGTTGGGTTGGAAAAGACCTTTGAAAGTCATCTGATCCAACCCCCTGGCTTGAGCAGGGACATATCCAGGGTCGAAGAGGCCTGTGAGGAAGCTGGAGGGGGATTATTTGTCAGGAGCTGGAGGGACAGGACACGAGGAATGGCTTCCCACTGCCAGAGGTCAGGGATAGATGGGATTTTGGGAAAAATTCTTCCCTGTGAGGGTGGGGCTGCCTCATCCTTCGGAATATCCAAGGCCAGGTTGGACAGGGCTTGGAGTAGCCTCTCTCCCACAGCAGGAATTTGGAACTAAATCATCTTTAGGGTCCCTAGCAACCCAGCCTATTCCAGGATTCCGTGATCCTACATCAGTTCAGCCTCTCCTGTGAAAACCTGGATTACTTTTAATGTAGGGGTTTTTTTCTGGTGGGGAAGAGAAGAAGCAGGAAAGGATCCATTCCTGCCTGGAAGGGACAGGTCTGGAGGAGCGTGGAAAGAGCTTCACTCTCTGGAGAGCAGAACCACCCCAATCACAGGAATATTCTCGTTTTTTTAGTAGCATAACAGCAGGAGAAGGGATATTCCACAGTCTCACCGAGTGCAGGCAGGGTTAGAGCAAGATCCTCCCACCAGGCTTCAGGGGAACTCATCCTTCCCGGGGCATTTTTCCAATGAAACTCCGGAGTCGATGGCTCTTCCAGTGCTTTCCTGACAGGATGTCGATCTCTCCTCAGGTGTTGGGACTTGAGTGCTGGCAATTTAAAGTGGATTATTCAGGTGCCCATCCTGGCAGCTATCGTGGTGAGTACGGGATGAGTGAGGGGCTGGGAGGCCTTTGGGTCCTTGGGAAGAGCTGATCCTGCAGGATTTCCTACTCTAATCGCCCCGTTATCAAAAAAAATCCTGCCTTCTCATAATCCCTGCCTCTCCATTTTGAGGGGTTTGCGTTTGCCCTGCCTGGAATAATTTTGGCAGCTGAGTATGGCAGAAGGGCTTGTGAGCGACTTCAAGGAGAGAAAAATCCCACATTTTTGGGGCTAAAACCCTAAAACCGTCAATGAAACCAACACTCAAGGCAACATTTCCAACCCAGATGATCCTGGAAACTCTCAGGGGTCTTAACATATTCTCAGCAGGCATCTTCAGTCGGAAGAGACGGAATTTAGGGTTTGTAGCTGGACCAGAGCTTTTCCCAGGCGTGTTCCAGGGTCACCTCATTCTTTCTGAACTGGTAAAACCTTGGGAAGCCTGAGGTGGGAAGGGAAATGAAACCATCCCGGCTTTGATTGCATCTTTAATCACCGGATTCTTCCAAACCCCACCCAGGATCCAGAGGGGAAGAAAAGGACCCGAGTGACATTATCCCGACACAGGAGGGGCTCTCCAAAGCTGGAGAGGGCGTTGTAAGATGTAATGATCTGCACCAGGTGAATTCAATTATGTCCCAATTAATGAATTCATCAATCACCCTCTTCCCCCCTCTCGTCATTTGGGGTTCTGCGTTGCTCCACGGAATCCATGTGAAAGAGCAATCCATGTAAAAGAGCTCATCACTCCCCCATATCCCATCTTCCTTGCCACTCATCCATGAGCAGGGCTGGCAGGAATCTCTCCACACTCCAGAGGGTTTGGAACCAGGCTCCTCCTCCCGCCTCACCAATCCGGAGGCCTTGGAAGGTGCTCAGTGTGGGTGAGAGGAGCACCAGGCACACAGAGAGCAGGAAGTTTTCTGAGGTGGATGTGCTCATCTGTGCCATTAGGTGAGATTTTTGGGGTTTGGGGGTGGGCTGGATTTCCGTCCTTTTGGTGGAAATTCTCCACCTGGCTCCAGCGGTTCCTTGGAAGAGACGCATCACCGAGACCACGTCTTTGGAAGTGGGACAGCAGAGGCTGGAGAAGAGCGTTCAGATGGTTCAATTAAATGAATTCCAGCCACCCCACCGCATTTCATTTGAAGGCAAATTAGCAGAGGAGAAAGAGCCCAACTGAGGCTCATCCTTGGAAAAATAAGGTTTCTCCGGGAGGCTGTGCCTGTGCCCTGGCAATTTGCAAGTGCAGCTGTTTATTATGCAAAAATATTCCGCAGGCTGTGTCCGTTTAATTTCTGTGGGTTCGCATTGTTCATTTGGCTGCTCCTGCCATTCCCACATTGCTGGACACGGGCCTGTGTTTTCTGGATGAGATTTTGGAGGCTGAGGGGTTTAAAACCTCTCCACTTTCTGCTGATTTGGATGTGATTCCTTTGTCCGGGTTTCTCTTCAAATTTAGCACATTTGGGAAAATCAGAGGAGTTTCCCTCCTGGGTGTGATGAGCTTGGGCATCTTTAATTTTGCTGAAAAATGCATCCATTTTGAACATCCCACTTTGGAGCCTTTAGTGATGGAAAAGCTCCTATAGAGACACAAACCCTGCTTGGTTTTTCCCTTTCAGATGGTTTCCAAGGAATTCAATGTCCCCAGGCTCTGTGCTTCCTTGCGTGTCACTCTATCCATTCCTCCCTTATAATTCCTGTGTCTGTCAGGACGTTTCAGCCAAATGGAACTCAGGGTTGCAGGGCTGTAAAATTCCCACAAACCTCATCAGTGCTCCTGATATCCTGAGGGGATCCTAATCCCAGTTGTGAAATAAAACCTCATTTTGGCTTTCTCCAGGTGCCTGCTGGGCTGGCTGGCTCAGGGGTTTCCATGTGAGATGTCCACACCTTGTGAGCCATTCCATATTCCCCCCTGCAGGTTAAAAACCCTGGGATCGATCCTGGAATGCTCCGCAATCCCTCCCACGGGAGGAGCTTCCTCCCCAATCCCAGCCCCTGCCTCGCCCGGGGGCCACGTCACCTGCACATCTCTGCCGCTTCCATCTGGTTTTTAACAGCTCTCATTTCCCTGTTGTTTGTTCTCTTTTCCTTGCAGGTAAATTTTATTCTCTTTATCAATATTATCAGAGTCCTCGCCACCAAGCTCCGAGAGACGAATGCAGGGAGGTGCGACTCGAGACAACAGTACAGGTGAGTGCCACCTGCCCTGTCCCCTTCCTGGCGCGGGACAAAGCCCTTGCTCCGCCCCCTTGGCGGTGGAGGAAGCCGGGGGTGGCCCTGGTGCCACCTAAAACAGCTCGAAAAGTTTTTTGTCTCCCAAGTGTGGCAGCGCAGAATGAGCCAGAGCGATTTAAAACCCTCCTAAACCTTTCAAATCCAGCCTGCTGGAGGCTAGGGAGGAATTCCAGCTCTTGGGCCGGTTTTTGAACTGAAAGCACAGAAATAAAACATTGTTTGTGCTCTTGAAGGCCGTAAAACTTGTATGGGTTTATTTGCTTATTTTTATTTCCCTCCTGGGCTTTGCTAAGCCTGGCCTATTTGTTAAACCTGCCCTTGAGCCCAGCGCCTTGGCTGGACTGAAAGAAACGTTCCAGTTTCCTTGCATTTTTTGGTTGGTTGGTTTTCCTTTGTTCTGCCAGCTCGTCTCCCTTGATAATTCAGGTTATTTTTGCAGCATGGTCAAAAACTGGACGGGAAAAATCGGATTGCTGGGACACCACGGCTGCTCCAGAGCTCCCAGGGCTTCTCGGGATCTCCTGGACTGCCCAACAGGACACTTGGGATGGGGGGAGTGCGGAACAATTCGGGATGTAAACCATGAGCTCACTGCCCCCACCTCCCTCTCCAAACACACATTTGAGGCAGGAGGGAGATTTGGCAGGAAAACACCTCCCGGTTTTCCTCGCTGCCCTGTCAGGGCTCTGATTTATCCATTTATTTACTTCTCCCTGGCCGAAGCTTTGCCATTAATTATGGTTTGGATGCGGCGCGCTCCTTTTAAAGTGTTAAATTCCCTCGGTGGTTTGCAGGCGCTGGACAAGAGGCGGTGCCGGGGCTTTCTGGGAGTGATTCCTGCCCTTCCCGATCCCTGCTGCACCCGGGGACTTGCTGGAACTCTTGGCAGGAGGTTTAATCCCTCAATTAATGTCACTTCCAGGCAAAGGCGATTCCCTCCGGAGCCAGCCCAGCCAAGCACTCCGGGCTGTGGTGCCTCCTTGGAGTCCCCAGCACTCATCCCATGCCGAGGTGGAGCTGCTTCCTGAAAAAAGGAGCTTTTCCAAGTGGTGCTGAAGCCCACAGCATCTCTGAGGAGGGTTCACCTCTGCTCTGCCCTCTTCCCCCGGATATCTGGAGTAATCCCACTCCTAATTCACTTCCCTCTCCTCCCGACCTGCTCGTTGCACAGGAGCCACCGATCCAGGGTGGATTTTCTTTCCTCAGTGGAGTGATTGAGGTTGGAAAATTCCTCTGGAAGTCAGTTCTCCAACCTCTGTGGGTCGTGCAGGAGCACGTGGAGATGGAGAACCATCCTTCAGGGATAAGGGGGTTTGGTGGCTGTTGGAGCCTGAGGGCTGGAATGGCAGCACAAATCCCTTTCATTGCTCCCCGCCTTCCACCCATGGTCCTGACCCAAACCTGGCTGGGCTGGTGATTCCAGGGAGGTTTATCCACGCACTAATTCCTGCTGTATCCCTTTTTTTCTTTTTCTTCCCTGCAGGAAGCTGCTGAAATCTACCCTCGTCCTTATGCCTCTGTTCGGCGTTCACTATATTGTTTTCATGGCTATGCCATACACAGACGTGTCAGGGATTCTTTGGCAAGTTCAAATGCACTATGAAATGCTGTTCAACTCTTTCCAGGTACCAGAACTCTGGGAAACCGCGGGAATTTTGGTGGGGAGAGGAGGGAAATGTGGGCGCAACGTGGGTCCAAATGTGCCTTCGGAAGCAGGGCTGGGTTTACAGCGCACCAGAATTCATCCGTGAGGGGGTTTGAAAACATTTCAGCCTCAAATCTGCTTTCTGCTTGCAAAATGCAGCAAGAAGAGGGGCAGTGTGTCCAGTGAAAAACGTCCTTCCCAATGGGAACCACAGGGAATTCTCTGTTTCCCTGCCCCACTGAGCAATCCCACACACGCTTTCCACAGCAGGTTTTGAATGTCCCCAGTCTCAGAGAAGCCTGGGGGTGCCGGGCAGAAAAGAGACCTGAATTTCCCTGAATTCCCATTAATTTGTTGTTTCTTCCTCCTTCCAGGGATTTTTTGTTGCCATCATATACTGTTTTTGCAATGGAGAGGTGAGTCATGAACATCGTAATTCCCTCCTCTCTTGGGTTAATTCCGCACCCAGGTGGACGCACGTCAGCACGTCCTCATTTTTCTTCAACAAACAACCTCGTTTTGAGGTCTCTCAGTCCACATAAAAAAATCAAATCCTCATTTTTATTTTTTTTTTCTGGTTGAAAACCCCCAGGTCAATATGGCAACAATAAATGAGCTACTGGGAGCAGCTCATGGAGAAAAAATTGTGGAATTTTTAATTTCCTAGCACACGTGCTGCCTAGTGTTGCTCATTTCAAATTAAGAAGAAAAGTGGATTGACAGAACCACAGTTACCAAAAAAAAAAAAAAAATCAATAAAAAAAGATTGGATTTTTCCAGTCTATTTTAACTTTTTAAATGTATTTCCAGAATAATATACTTTAATGTCCTCATTTCCATTAATTCCCTTTATTGCTGCTAATTAAGAAAGTGGATGGTCAGCAGCTGCACCCCAGGGAAGAACTACCACACACTGGAATAAAACAAAATTTATGTATTTTAAGGAGAATTTATGAATGACCTAAATTATGGAGATTTTAAGGGGAATTTATGACGAAAATTTATGGTTTTTAAGGGGAGTTTATAACCTAAATTTATGGCCTTTAGGAAACAAAACTACAAAACCGCTGTTTATACTCTGCAGACAAAACGAGGATAAAATCTGAGGGGAATTGATCTCATCCTAACTTTGGCCAGCAGCTTTAGACCCAGTCTAAAATTCTTGTTCTGTGGAAATGTCTCAGGATTCAGGTGCCCCTCTCCAGGTGGTTTTCCCACTCACACTTGATTTTCGTGGGACATTGAGACAATTCCCTCGTGGATGTGCTGCTCTCCATCCCTCAGCCCTCGGACAGAGCTGTCCCACCTTTCCCAGATGTTTTCAGCCATTCAAGCTTCCCAGTGTCCAACATTTCATTTGGAAAGGGCAGATACAATGTGAATTCATTGTCCTTTCTGATTTCATGGACTCACAGAATGCCCTGAGTGAGAAGGCACCCACAAAGACCATGAAATTCCCAACTCCCCACAGAGCTTCCCGCCCATTCTGTCTGGGGATACCAGAAATGGACACCACATTTTCCCAGCGTTTTTCTCCTCCCACTCATGGGTTGTTCAGTTTGGTTTGTTTTTTTTTCCCCACCCTCAGGTCCAAGCAGAAATAAAGAAGTCGTGGAGCAGGTGGACTTTAGCCCTCGACTTTAAAAGGAAAGCCCGGAGTGGGAGCACGACCTACAGTTACGGACCAATGGTTTCCCACACCAGCATCACCAATGTAGCCACGAGAGGGGCGCTCGCCCTGCACCTCAACACCAGACTGATCCCAGGGAGCCTCAACGGGCACCGGAACCTGCCGGGATACGTGAAGAACGGCTCCATCTCGGAGAACTCCATGCCCTCCTCCGGCCCGGAGCACTACAACAAGGACGAGGAATACCTGAACGGCTCCGGGCTTTACGACGGAGACAGACCCACGGTCCTCGTGGAGGAGGAGAGGGAGACGGTGATGTAAGGACAGGAGGAGGGGGAAGCAAAGATAATCCGGCCGAAGGATGGGAAAGGTTCCTGGAGAGCATTTAGTGGGAAAAGACCGTCAGGCCACGCAGCGGATCCCGAGGGTTTCCATGCAGTTTCTCTGTTCTGTGGAATGAGAGATTAAGTTATTTTGGGGAGAAAAAAAAAAAAAAGGAAAAAAAAAAAAAAAAAGTGAGCCACCGACGTGGCCAAGAGCGTGATCCCGTCCATGAATTCCGTGATCCACGTTCTCCTGGTGGTGACAGAGCTCTCCAGACCTGCTGGACACCAGAGATCCTGGGAGCTCGCCGGGGAGGGCCGCAAAGCCCCACGTGGTCCTTGGATCCCTCGGAGAGCGTGGGCGGCCGAGGAGGACGGGAGTGTCCCCTGGGAAAGCAAGGGGAGGGTGCAGTGCCGTGGTCCTGGGAGGGGACAGGCCACCCTGGGGCCAGTGGCTTGGGCTGGGTTTGTTCTCCGCCTGTGGATCTGCCTGGTGACACACACAGCGTTGGGAAAGGCCCCGTGATCCCGTCGGCCAGAGGTCATGTTGGGTACGACTGGTCCCATGCTCTCCTCTCCCTGGGAATTCTCACTCCTTGGCAAAATGCTCCTCTGGGGCGGGGAGGGTTGGCGGCTCATGGATGCAGGCAGGGATTGTCCTCTGCTCTCCCTGAGTCCCGGTTTCAGGAACGGTTTTAGGGCTGGATGTGGTTATCGGAGCGTGCGGCGTTCCAGAGGCGGGGAAGGAGAGGGAACCACCAAGGCACAGAACTTGCACGTCCCAGAGGGGTGGTTGTGGCTCCAGGGCGGATAACTCAGCCCTCCCTTTCTGTGGGTGCTCCTGGAAAGCAGCTTCAGTCATTTCCTAAAGCTCGGATTTATTCCTCGCTCTGCCCTCTGAATGTGCTGTTCCACAGGGTCGTGGAGTTCTGGAATGGTTTGGGTTGGAAGGGACCTTAGAGGTCACCTCGTTCCACCCCTGCCATGGGCAGGGACACCTCCCGCTGTCCCAGGCTGCTCCAATCCCTGTCCAGCCTGGCCTTGGACACTGCCAGGGATCCAGGGGCAGCCACAGCTGCTCTGGACAATTAATCCAAACCTTAATGAGGAGAAAGACCCGGCCAGCAGCAGCCAGCTGCTCTGCTGAGGGCTCTTTAAGGATTCGTTTGCCCAGACTCTGAAGGAAGTCAGGAGGAGCAGGCGGGATCCTGGCTTTGTGTCCCACATCTTTATCAGCCTCTCAGATTAGGGCCCGGCCAAAGCCCAGTGGAATCCAGGGAAAAATCTCCTCCCTTTGACACGTCTGAGATTTGGAGCTCCTCTCCATCCATTCCAGGTCACAGAATCCCAGAATCCCTGAGGCTGGAAAAGCCCTCCAGGGTCCTCAACTCCAAGCTGTGCCCAATCCCCATCAGAGCACTGAGTGCCACATCCAGGAATTCCTTGGAGACCTCCAGGGGTGGGACTCCAAACCTCCCTGGGCAGCCCCTTCCAATGCCTGAGCATCCTTTCCATGGGGAAATTCCTGCTGATGTCCCGCCTGAGCCTCCCCTGGCTCAGCCCGAGGCCGTTCCCTCTTGTCCTGAACAGAAATCTCTGCCAGCCAAAATTTATTTGTGATGTTCTTTCCTTGTTTTGCCTCATCAAAAAAAAGTCAAACCTCATCATAACCATTTCCCACCAAATAAGAGTCACTGAAATATCAGCTTTTCATAAATTAATCCATTTTCCTGCTCTCTTCTTCTACCCCTCCTGATTTTCTGGCTCGAAGACATTTCACTGCTGGAACAAAGCAAAAATACCAAAAAACCCCAACCAGTGACTCACTGCTTGCTTGTGTTTATTGCTCAAGATTGAGAACATTTGACAATCCCTCAGAAATTCAGGGAATCAGCAAAAGCCATAAATTTATTTATAAACAAACATAACACCCCTCCGAAAACACAGCTCTCACTGAAATGAATTCAATGCCGAATTATTTAGGATTAAAACAAATCAGGCCTGTTGTTAAATGTAGATAAAAAATTACAGGCACTCGGGTTGTGCAGGGGGAAGAATTTATTTTTTTTTTAAATCCTTTGAATTGCAAATCATAAGTAGATTTTTTTTTTTCCTTTCCTGGATGTTTCTGTGGGTGAGCAACATCCGTGCAAAAATCGGGATAACGCTGACTCCAGAACAGAGGGAAAGCTGCCACTGAGGCCCAGCAGGATCTGTTTGTCCCAGTGTGTTCCCATCATTCCTGGGCTGATCCCAGACTCTTGACCGAGTGTGTGGATCCAGATCTGTTATCTGGAGATCCAAGGTCATCCCTCCTGGATTTTAGTGAGGAAGAATCAGAGCTGGGATGTCTGGAAAGAGAGGAGAAGCCTCGATTTCGGGTTGGGATTTGCCCTGGAGGGACAAAGGGAACAATCCTGTTGGAGCTTAGCCAGAGCCTTTGGATTCAGAGCAGGCTCCTTTTCCTCCCTCCCTTCACCACCAGGAGCTGAGGACATTTCCCAAGGAGTTTGTCCCTATCCAAGGTCTGAGCCCACCTGGGATGACAGTTCCTCTCCCGTGGGATTTTCCCATGGAAACGCAGCCCCAAAGGCCACAGGAAACAGAAACCTTGGAGGGGAGGATTCATTTGTTCAGGATTCATCCACCCCCTCCACAAATCCTGCAGGAATGACAGGGCTTGTGCCCATCCCGGTTCAGATCCAGCATGGCATCGTGGAGTGGAGAGGGCAGATTGGAGCTTGGGTGTGGGAAACGTAGCATGGAATCGTCAACGTGGAATCCTTGTCGTGGGATCCTTGTCACAGAAATGTTATCATGGAATGATCCCAGGATGAGCTGGGTGGGAAAGGAACCTTAAAGCCCGTCTCATCCCATGGGCATTCCACACCTTCCACTACCCCAAGGCTACTCCAAGCCCTGTCCGCCTTGGAAAACAGGGTTTCCCAAGTTCACTTCAAGGAGGAGGCAAAGATCCAAAAGAGCTCTTCCCTGATTTTTTTCCCCAGTTTTCCCTCCTCCTTTGTGTCAGGTCTGCGCCCGTTTTCCTCTCATCCCAGAAAACATCTGGCAGTACTCCGGAGCTCCACGGAGCCTCTCGCTTCTCCATGCCAAGCTGGAATCTCCCTGGAATCTTTTGGATCGGCGTCCTCTTCTCCAGAGCCACACGCTGGGCCTGGACAGGGAATCCCATCCCTGGCAGGTTCCTCTGTTGTTCCTCTTCCATCTATAGAGAGTTCTCCTCATGATTCCTTGCTCCATGATCCCGCTCTTTTCTGGGATTTAGCAGCAGTTTAACCTTCCTCTTATTTCTTCGGGATGGCTTTTGGCAGCAGCTTTGCCATTCCTGCTTCTCCTGGATGAGTGCAGACAATTGCTTTCCTGCCTCCTCCGTTCTCCTCGGTCCGGGCTCGGATGAGATCATGTCTTGTCCTGCCCCTCATCATTCCTCAGCTCCGCTCCTCGTCTTGTTCCGGAGCCAAAGGAGTTCACTCAGATCTCCCAAAACCGAATTCTCCAGCCAGGGGCTGGCTCTGTTTATCTGTCTACGGGCAATCAGCTGGAGGTCAGGGAACATCCACAGCAATGGGAAGGATTTTCCACTTTTTAAACCGTGAAAATCCTCAGAGAGGGGAGATCTCCAAAGCTTTTATTCCTCTTGGTTGCCTTGACAAACTCGGTGGCTGGAAGGGCTTTTAACTCCAGGTTCTGATGTCTCAAAAAGTTAAGAAACCTCGTTTAAAGGTTGGGTTCTTTTTCTCCCACATCCTCCTTGATGTTCTCATGTCCTCCTTGATCTTTCCAAGTCCTCCTTGATGTTTCCATGTCCTCCTTGATGATTCCAAGTCCTCCTTGATGTTTCCATGTCGTCCTTGCTGTTTCCAAGTCCTCCTTGATGTTTCCAAGTCCCCCTTGATGTTCTCATGTCCTCCTTGATGTTTCCAAGTCCTCCTTGATGTTTCCAAGTCCTCCTTGATGTTTCCATGTCCTCCTTGATGATTCCAAGTCCCCTTTGGTGCTTCCAGGTCCTCCTTGGCCACTTAAAGCTCAGAGAAATCAAACAAACTTTGCTGAGATGCAAATCCTTTGGATGTGCTCCAGTTATGGTTAACTCCAAACCAATTTGCTGTCAAAGCTGTTAGTGGACTTTGATAAATCTCCCGATCCTGGTTTTTCTTCCCTCAGTGCTGACAGGAATCGTCTCTGGCTGCTCTTTGCTCTGTAGGAGGTTTGGGACAGTTTGGAGCCGAGATTTTCTTCTGGGCGTCTTTTCCCACACTTCAATTCTTTTCTTCCAAACTGTCCCTCCAAAACAACCTCCAAAACTTCTTTAAGGAACTTAATTCAGCATTTAATTTCCCCTTTCACCTGGGTGCAAATTTGGCTGCAGGGAAGGGTTTACGGTTCAAAGCCCACCTCAACTGGCAGCTCCCAAACCAATCCAGAGCTTTGGGATAGGAATGTGATTTCCTTGGATCACCTGTGCAGAGCTCAGGTGTCCCGAGGTGGGAGATGACTCCCAAAGAGTCCCAAATCTTGGTGGATTTATGGGGAAAGGGCACAGAGAGCAGGGAAAACACTCGTTGTGTTTGTGCCCCACTCCGGGAGGATTTCAAACAATAACACAGAAATCTTGAGCTATATTTGTTTATTTTCTGGGGTCCTGCTGAGTGCTCTGCTGGGCTCTGGACAGTGTCTGGAATTCTGGCTTCTCCCAATTCCCTGTGCTGGATAAAACCTCTCCAGTGGGTGGGCAGAGATGTTCTCAGCTGGGCTCCGGGGAAGGAGAGCTGGAAGCAGCTCCAATGTGGATTTGATGTTCCTTGGCACGAGGCAGGAGCTGCTCGGCTGGAGGGAATTGGGGTCACTCGGAACGGTGAAAAGGCAAAACAGCTCCGGAGCTAAAGCACAGCTCAGGACTCTTGTCCGGTTTGCAGAGTGGATTTCGAATCCAGCTTCCAACTGCAGCTCCAGAAATGCTCTGCTGAGAGTTACAGACCGGGCTCGGTGTTGGGATTAAATCCAAGGACACCCAGTGATCACATAAACCAATTCCATTTACCTGTTCCTTTCCTTTTCCTTTTTTCCTTTTTCCTTCTCCTTCTTTCTCTTTCCCATCCTTTCCTGTGAGCTCACAGCCTCCAGGTTTTCCCACTGTTTCCCAGCTTTCCAGAAGCCCCAGAGCACACAGAGTTCCCGATAACATCCCCATCTTGCCAGGATTTGGGAATCAAGTGAAGGAAAGGTGATCCCAGGGGAGCACAAAAAGAGAAACATTAACTCAGGTTCCTCTGAAATCTTTCCCAAGGAGCAGGGAAGGGTTTCCAGCCCAGCATTTCACCCTCCAAGTGAACTCCTGTTTTCCTCACTGGACTCAGCATTCCAGAGTTCCCAGGAGTCTTTCCACCGTGTCCAGGGGTTTGGGATTAGATCTGATACAACATTAAATATTCCCGTTTAATCTGAGCTTCACCTTCTCATCCGCTCCAGTGGTTTCTGCCTCCAGCTGTGGGTGGGTGATCCAGTTGTGCTTTTCCAATCCCAGCAATTCCCTGGTTCCCTGACAGCTCTCCTTTGGGAACACTTGTCCCCTGGGCTGCCTTTGCACCCGTGGCACGTCACAAACTCTGCTCCCAGAGAGGCATTTCCAGGCATTTCCAGGGCTGGAAACCAGCTGAGGGGTCGGCAGGGGCCAGGATTGAACGGAAGAGTTCTGGAAAACTCAGCCAGTTAATCAGGAGGAATTGATGAGGAACTCGGATAAACCTGATTCCTTTCCAGGCAGACAGCCTGGCCAGCGCAGATCTGCCAGGGGTTAATTAGTGCCTAATTAGGGTTTCTCCTAATTGGAGGAATATTAAGAGGGCGAACAGGAGAAGGTGGGGTGTGATAAAGTCAGTGCAACTTCCTCTTCCTTTTCATCCTCACTGCCACTTTTCCTTCTTCTTTCCATCGGGAAAAAAAAGAGGTAAATTAGAACAAACTCAGCTTGAGAGCACAGAATTCCCACCCATTTCTCCTGGGTCCCACAGCATGACTTCTCCCTTCGACTGGAGCAATGGTTTTCCTGGCATGCTAACTAAGGAATTCAATGGAATTCAATTATTTTAATTATTTAAGTGAGGGTTAATGATTCTGCGCTGATGATGGGGCGTGCAAAACCAGAAGTGCTGGCACAATCTGGGATGAAATCCTGATCCCAGGAAAATCAACGCTGAGGTGTCTGTGGATTTCCATGGAGCAGGTTTCACCCATAAATTCTGAAGAGGGAAAGGGGAATGATTCAAATAAATTCCCTGTTCCCAAAACCTTAATCGGCACCGGGATTTCGGGGTGTCTTTATCCTTTAGGTCCAGAATCCAGCAGGATCCCTGACACCCAGAGGCAGGAGAAGGTCTGAGGGGCAGCTTCCTCTCCTAAAATTCTCCATTTTCCCTTGGTCTCAGTTTCCTCATGTGGAGATTTAGGATGTGGAGACACTTGGCTGGAAACACCTGGAATTAAAATGTTTGGGATGGAGGGACCAGCGTGTGCCTGGTTTCCAAAATGCCCGAGGTTTCACGCTCTGAAATAGGGATACACAACCCCCTGGAATGGCAGCTTAAGCCCAGCTTCCAAGCAGGCAGGCTCAGGAGCCTGGAGAGGAGACCTCGCCATCGATTTTAGGCAGAGCTTTATGAGACACGAGCCAGCCTCAGGCAGCCTTTTACCTCGTTCTCTTCCCAAATTGATCTTTCTTCCTTGAGAGCTGCAGGAAGGGAGGAGTCAGGGAATCCTGGGATGGCTTAGGTTGGAAAGGAGCTTAAAAACCGCCCAGTTCCAGTTCCAAAGACAGGGAACCTTCCACCATCCCAGGTTCTCCGAGCCCTGTCCGACGTGGCCGTGGGCAAGAGGCCGTTTGTTGTTAGAGGTGGGATATTTGGAAGGCCGGGTTGGATGAGGTGGAGCTGGCGGATGGGAATGTTGGTGGTGGGAGAAGAGGAAGGACAGGCACAGCCGAGCACCAAACCCATCCCGTATTCCAAATCCTTTGGCCGATCTCTTCCCATCGGGATCCGTGAGGAGATAAATCTGCTGCCAAACCCCTTTGCTTCATCTCAGCAGCTTCGGGGTGACCCAGCCCTGGTGGTCTCCACAAATCTTGGGGTCTGGGCTTTGGAAAAAGGGGTTTTTCCGGGATTTTGGCTCTTTTCTCCACTCGGAGCAGGATGGGGAGGAGCAGGGGGGTGTTTTTCCCCCTGCAACACAGAAGTGGGTTTCAAGATATTGTTCCCCTCCAGAAGAGGGATGAACCCCCCAAAAAAACAGCAGGATCACGGAGGGGTTCCAGGGGCATCGCCGTGTGTGTGTCTCCAGGCAGGAATTCGGTTTACATTCCTCCACTTCTGCTTTCTGCATGGACCAAAGCAACGAGCGGGAAAAGGCAAACCACAGGTGTATGTTAAAAGGGAATTCCAATAAAAAAAGAAACCTTTATTGATTCTCATGGAATCTTTCTCCTGTGTCTTTTCCTGTCTCTTGGGCTCAGAACATCAAAAATCCTGTTGGGAACGCTTGGATGGATGTGGGTTGGTTATTCCTCTGGGTTCATGAGAAAGGAAGCTCCATGGGATCCTGCAGTTCATTAAGGATGCAGAAAGATGGGAGCAAGTTTCTCTGGAAACCCTTCAGGAAAATCTCTCACTGGGTGGCTTCAAAACCTCCTTAGGCTTGTGATTCTCAGGAGCAGTGGGAACAACCCTGGTCAGCTCCCATCTGCGCTTCCAGGAGTTCTGGAGATGCAATTCCACTGCTGACATCCCCATCCCTGTGCCTGGTTTAGGCCCTTGAATCAGAGAATCCCAGATGGTTTGGGGTGGAAGGGACCCTCAGGATTATCCCGTTCCACCCCTGCCATGGACCGGGACCCTTCCACTATCCCAGCTTATCCAAGCCCTCTCCAGTCTGGGTGTGGAAGGGCCCCATTCCCACCGAAATAAAATTCACCACTAAACTGGTGAAGCTGCGCGTTCTGGAGCCACTTGTTTTTGGAATGCCCAAACCAGAAGGGAAGGGCTGCAGGAATTCCAAGTGCATTCCAAGGAGGGTTTGGTGGCACTGAACAGCCAAAGTTGTGGGAATGACATTCCATGAAGGACTCCCCCAGCTTCCCGCTGTTTTCTGTTTATTCCTCAATTTCTCCTGCATTCTCCAGCTGGGATTTAGGGCCACGCTCAGGGAGAAGCCGTGCAGCCCTTTATCCAGGGAAAGTTAAGGAAAACAACGTGGGGAAGGCTCAGTCCTCACGTGAGGTGAAGGGAAGGCTCAGATTTACTCAACTGAGTCGGCCAAGACGTTGTTTTCCCCAGGCTGGTTCATGGAAGCGGGAATGGAGGGATCCCTGCTGTGATCCATTAAGGACAAGACTGGGAGAAGGATTTTTAACTAAATAAAGGAAGACTCAGGCTGGATAAAAGGAAGATAATTTTAAGATGGAGGTGGGGAGGGGCTGGGATGGATTTCCCAGAGAAGCTGTGGCTGCCCCTGGATCCCTGGAAGTGTCCAAGGCCAGGCTGGGCATAAACCATGGATGATTTTCCCCCCGAGAAACAGGGATTTCAGTTTGTGGCCAGCTGAGCAAGCAGCAGCTCCAAATCTCTGCAGTTCTCTCTCGAAGAACAAAACCTCTGGAAAACATTTTCCGTTTCTCTTCGCTCCGCAGAACGCCACAGGGATTAACAAGTAATGTCAGCTCTGCCGAAGCGCCTTCATCTGCTCCTGGAAAAGAGGGAACATCCGAGCAGCCAAACTTTGAGCAAGAGAAGGAAATTTAATCCCAGCGATGTCTGTTTGGAATCAACAGCCCTTGGAGAAGGGAAGGATCGAGATGTGCCCAGGCGCTGACAAACAGCTGGATTCCACACGCAGCGCTTCCCGTAGGAATTCTGCTGGATGCGGGGATGGGGAATGATTTCCCTGGAGCAGCAGGTGGATCACAAAGCGGCTCTGTGGGGGAGCGATGAGGCGCTTCAGCCAGGGGTGAACTGAGGCCGTGGGGGGAGCGGGGTGGGAGCCAGACAGGCCCTTCCATGGGACCATCGCCGAGTTCCTGCAATCTTCCTTGGATACATTTTATCCTGTCTGGGAGATGGCAAAGCAGGGAAATCACCGTGGTAAAGGAGGAACCTGGAATTCTGATTTTGAAAGGCTCCGTTTAACCTGGGGCTCTCTTTCTAAAGGCTGCTTATTCCCAGTGGATGCAGTTCCCATGAGTTTGGGAAGGATATGAGAGGGAGGCAAGGCTGGCAGGGCTGGGAATGTTCAGCCTGGAGAGGAGAAGCTCTGCCATGACCTCACTGCGGCCTCTCAGTGCCTCAAGGAGCCACTGGAAAGATGGAGAGACAAAACTTTCGAGGGATGGAGGGACAGGACACAGGGAATGGCCTCAAACTGAAAGGGAGCAGCTTTAGCTGGGATACTGGGAAGGAATCCTTCCCCGGGAAGGTGGGGAGGCCCTGGCACAGGTTCCCAGAGAAGCTGCAGCTGCCCCATGGGGACTGGAAGTTTCATTTGGATTTTGGAGGAAATTCGCCCCCTCTGGGAACAACCACAGGACTCCAGGAGCAGAATCCTGGGAGGAAAGCTCTCTTGGAAAAGCTGCAGTAAATTCAGAGGGACCAGCAAGGCTGGGAGGGCAGCGAGAGTTATTTGAGGGAGTGTCTGGCGAGGAAAAGCCGAAGGGAAGGAAGACACGAGAGCAATCCCGAGGGATCCATCCGATCCAAAACAATCCTTGGTGTTTGTTATTGTGCGCATTCCCTTTGTCAGCTCCTATCTGCCGGCAGGACGCCGCCGGATCCTAAGGAAAAACAACTTTGGTGCGTTCTGAATCATTTTCCTTGACAAAAACAGCTGAGGGAGGTGGGGAGCGGAGTCTTGAGTTTCAGGCAGAAAAGGAATCCAACGTTAAACAGCTGGAATGCTGCCAAAGGAAGGCTGAAAATCCCGCTCTCCCTCAATCCCACGGTTAATTCCAGCGATACTTGGAGGTTTTGTCTTCTCTTGGGTTTGGCTCTGTCCTGCCTTTTTCCATCCATCCTCCCTCCAACACCTTCCCTGATCCTGGTGTGGGATTGGGGTAAAGGCACTTCCAGAAATCTCCATGTGCCTCCAAGACCTTGAGAGGTGGGAATCCTGGGGAGGGTCCCAAAACACGAGGGGGTTTTACCGGGTGGAAAAATTGCAGAAAAGGATTTGTTCAGAGAAAAGGACTTGGGATTTTTTCCAGTCAAAACTAGAACGTGCTTAGAACCCAGGATGATTCCCAATAAAGGTTTGCTTCCAATAATTTCATGGAGCGCCATGAAAATATTATTATTATTATTATTGTTGTTGATATTATTATTATTATTATTATTGTTATTATTTTTATTATTACTATTATTGTTATTATTCCTTTGTGTTTGATGTCAGGTTCTCCGTGCCACTAAAACACTGAAACTCTGGGAATGTCAGCTCTGGAATTGATTCCTGGGTTTTAATCAGACTGGATTCTCTTATTGTCCCCAAACCCAATGCAGCGGACACATCGGGGACACCAAGGGACAGTGACATCACTGAGGTCTAATTCGGGGATTTAATTATCCCACTTCTTTTAAATCCCACAAATCCGTACGAGGCTGTTTGGAGAATTTTATTGTAGAGACAAAACCGGTTTTTATTCTCTGCCCAGACAACTCTTTTTACAACAATAAATGATAAACAACCTTATTTTTATGCTTTGATTGGATTATCCTCTGGATCAAATCCAATTCCACGGGCACCTCCCGTCTCCAAACATCTCTGATTAGTTTATGCCGTCTGAAATGATTCATTTCCTCAGTAAAGTCCTTTTTCCTGGTAAATTCCATGTATTTGATACATCTCCAGCTCCACTAGCCCTGCACAGGGCAGAAGAAGCTTTTCCACCCTCCAGATTTCGGGAGGTTCCATGAAATCTCTCTCTGCGGCAAAGTGAGGAGGCTTTGTCCTTGTTCTCTGGGCTTTGGACACCCAAAAATTCCAGCCAGCTCCAAACATTTCCCTCTGTGCTTTTCCCGTGTTTATATCCAGCCCAATCCATAGGGGAGGTTTCCAAGAATCTGGAAGACGCCGAAGGCCAAAATCCCTACAAAATCCCACAGAAATTGTTGCTTTGCACTCCTGCATTTTCCCTGGAAAATGTTACTGATGGCACATTCCAAATTCCCTTTCTCCTCATCACGCCAACTTCCCAAGGTATTTCTGGGAGCACCGACTGCTCTGATTCCCACCTGGATACCTTCAACAGGTGAATTAAACCAAGTGGAATTCCCAGAGAAGCTGTGGCTGCCCCTGGATCCCTGGCAGTGTCCAAGGCCAGGCTGGACGGGGCTTGGAGCAGCCTGGGACAGTGGGAGGTGTCCCTGCCCATGGAATGATCCTTATTATCCCTTCCAACCTAAAAGATTCTGGGATGTTGCAATATTCCCTTGTGCCACCACTCTTTTAATCCAGAATTTCTGATTTTCACGGCAAAACTCTGCACAACCAACCCATGGGAAAGCTCTGAAAGAGCAGAGCAGCTTCAGCACTCCTGCAGGAAGCTCATGGACATCCCAGCTGATCCCAGCCAGGAATAACACTCTGATTTTTCCCAGATGAGGGAAAATTCTTATTCCCTTCCATTCTAAAGCATATCGTGGCCAAAAAAAAAAATGAAAAAGAAAAAATAAAAAAAAAATATTCCAAGCCAATTAAAAGCCAATTAATGGTAATTTGCTTGTATCCTTAAGCAAACCCTGCTGAGCTGCAGGGGGATAATATTCCAAGGAAAGCCAGGGAGTGGGGATGTGAAGATTCCCTTTCCTTTGTCTGAAGCTCCTGAATTTTTCATTGCTCTGCAGGAGGAGAAATCCCAGGGACTTGTCCCTGACTTCACCTCGCCTGCCACAATTCCTTCATGGGGAAGCAAAGGAAAAGGGGTTGTTTATCCCAGGTGGTACGTATCCCACTGGGATCAATCCTGGGATTCATCCTGGGCCTGAATTTTCCCTTCAGACAGGTCCAGAAAGGAGAAAGTTCTGCCTTTGAGGGTCCCGGGTGTATCCGGGATCTCCATCCCTCTCCCTCCCCTCTCTGAGTGTATCAAATCCATATCCCTGGGTTCATATCCATGGATGGATATTCAAGGATTCATATCCCAGCTCCAGGACAGCCCGTCTGTTCCCCCCCAGTTTGTTCTTCCCAGCAGGAAAAGGTTTTTTGTTTGTTTGTTTTTTTTTCCAGTGGAATAATTGTCCTTTTTTCTTCCTGCCCTGAGGCTCCAGGCAGAGTTGGGATCCTCCACGTTCTCCCCACCAGCCCGGGAATAAAGACACCCCTTTTCCCTGGAATGCTGAGCTCCTGCAGCACCGCCGACAATCCAAGGATTTTAATTAGGAGTGTCTTCACTACAAACACCAGTTTTTCCGCTGATAAGCCTTTACCCCAGGAATTCCTGGCTCTGCGCATCCATGAATTTCCACTCCTCCTAAATTTGGCTTTCCCGGGTCCCTTCCAGGGTGACAAATCCCATGAAGCGCCCCCCGCTCCCCGGGCACGTTCCCCGATTTAATCCGGAGATTAACGAGACTCGGCCTTTGGCCTGAGCGCGGCTTTATTCCCCCTCGGCTCACCACGTGCTGCTTTCCCGACGGCTCCTTATGGAGACGCCGCCACAGGCTGGAAGAGCAGCAGCCTTTCCTAAAACACATTTGTTCCACCCCCGGCACGGAGCGCCCAGCGGGAATCCCGGGATGTCAAGACCAGCAGCCAGCTGTGGATCCTCTCTCTCCACGGAAAAGCAGCATCCAGACAAAAGGGAAGGGCTCCCGGGGAAGAGCAGGGCTCTAATGCACTCGCCGGGTAATTACAGCGACAAAAACCCTGCCCCGAGCTGGGAATTCTCTTCCGTGGAACAACGAGGAGAGAGGATTTTGTGCCCTTTTTTGCGGCTGTTCGCTGCTCCCTCTCCACGTGGGCTTTGGGAAAGAAACCACATCCAGGAAAGTCTCTCCCACTTCTGCAGGCAGATCCCGAAATGTCCAAGCTCCAGCTCAAAGCCCGCCCAGCCCAGGGGAAAAGGGCACAAAGACAGAGGGAATTGTGAGGGTCCCTTTGGAATTTCACCTCTAGAGTCATCACCTCCTGCTGGAAACCAAAATACAGAAAATCTTCCAAATCAGGCGCCTGCAAGCCGAAACCTAAACGAGGATACGGAATTTAGTTTGAGACATTAAAAAGGGCTTCCAAACTTAGAAACAAAAGCAAAAATACAAATTTATAATTTAAATAAAAACACATAAAATTAAAAAAAAATGAAACTTAAAATTTAAGATATAAAAAGTATAAAAGTAACTATAAAAGTAACAAGAAATTTTAAAGTATAATACCATATACTTACATAATTAGTTCAAAAATAGATTAATTTTTACACGTGGCAATAAAACATATAAAGCAAAATAACTAACAACTAAATCAAAAACACAGATAATCTTTACAGCAATATTTTATTAGTTAATAAATCTTTAAAAGTCTTTAGAGCTAAAAGTCTTATAACATCTGACCATGCAATGAATACTATAAAAACAAACTCTACCTTCCTAAAACTAGTAAAAGAAAAATAAAACGGGCTTTATCACATCCATCACAAATCCCATCCCTCTCACTCAAATAATCCAAATAACCTCCCCCAGTTTACCATCTTTTTTTTCCCAAGTTTCACCCTCACGGATGAATTTCCTCCCCCTCGGATGAGGCTCTAAGCATCCCTCTGGATTTGGGAAGCAGAATGTTGCCAGTCCAGGGAGAATAATTCCTCCCCTTTAAATCCCCTCTGGACCAATAATCCCTGAGGAATGCCATTTCCCATGGAATGCTGAAATAACAGATAAAGGTGAGGAGGTTTTGTGACGCCGTCGTGAAACAGGGCCTGCAGTAGGGCCTCAGCTGCTCCCTCAGCCCTGCCATTCATGGCTTTGCGTCCCATATCCATTTCTAGGGAGCCAGCCGCGGATCCCTGGCTCTGGATCCACAGTTTGTGCTGCGTGAAGGTCAGGCCAGCCAGTGCCCGGGAATCTTCACTCCTGGGAAAGTGGGAAAAGTAGGAAAAGTGGGAAAAGTGGGAAAGGTAGGAAAAGTGTTCTTTCCCGCCTTGTTTTCCCTTTCTGCCGGAGTGGATTTGCTGGATCCCTTTCCAGGGCCCCTCACCAAAGCCAGGCCCACTTAAGCTCAGCTCTAGTTTAAGCAGGGAAGGTTTTTCCAGCTCCTTCCAACCTGGATCCTCCCTCCCGGGCAGCTCTGGCCCTCTCCCTGTTCTCTCTGCCTCCTTTTCCCTGTGTGCTCCAAAGGAAGGAGGGAACATCAGCTCCTCCCCTGTTTACGGCTCCAGTGACCCCCCTCCATGCTTTTCCCTGGCAAAACTGACACCATTCCATGAAAACAAAAACAGAATAAGCCCTCAGTCCAGCGTGTTCTTCTAAACAGGACAAAAAGTCCAGACCCTGTCCTTGGAGGCACAAAAACACGGGGAGAGGAGGTCAGTGCTGATCCTGGAATTCCCCCTCGTGCTCCTTAAGAGCAGCATTGTCCTCGAATCCTCTGGGAATAGCTGCGGGGGGGATCAGCTGTGAGGGATTAGGGGCAGGAAAAGCCGCTCTGCTTTTCCCACAGAGGCCCTGTGGTTTTGGGCAGCGGCTCCGCTCGGCGCACGCTGGGCCCAGCACGTGCTCTGCTCCAAGAGTTCGGGACATTTCATTCCCGCCTCGGCATTCCTGGGAGCATTTCCCAGCCCTGACCCGGCGGGGACAATCCCAAACCCGCCCTGAGCCTCTCTCCCTCTTCCCGGTTATGGCCGAGGAGCTCCGTGTCCAGCCTGGCACAGGGCGCTCCCAGAGCCGGGGGGGACTCCGATCCCTGGAGGTGGCACTTGGGGACGGATCCCGGGATTTTACACCAGAATAACAATGGGGTTTGTCTGGATCCACGGATTTATTTATGTCCCTCTTGCCGTCCTGTCTGGGAGTGGAAAGGTGGGAGGGAATTCCTGGCCTGGTTTTAAAAGAGGCTCTGTGGAGGCTTTTGGAATTCCCACCCCTCTGGAAAAGAAAACAAGCTGAAAATTGCCTCCAAATATTCCAACAAACAAACAAGCAAACAAGCAGGGGTTGTTTTTTTGGGAGCAAACGGCTCTGGAATGAAGGGAATGAGGTCACAACCCCACTCCCGGTTTGGTTTTGTGGGATTTTTTTAGGAGAACGGAGTATCCAGACTGGGAAAGGAGCAGCTCAGCTTTTAGGGAGCACTGCCTGGGAGAAATGGACAAGGAAGAGCTGGAGGAATTTCACCCGGGATTTGGGAAGGGAGGACTGGGACACTGACCAGAAAAATCAGGGAATATCCTGATTTGGAGGGGCGCGCAGGGATCGTCCCACCCCTGTCCCCAACAACCCTGTGCCTGGAAGCATTGTCCAAACCCTCCCGGAGCTTGGGAATTCCCCCTCAGGAATGTGCCCGATCCCTGGGGAGCCTGTTCAGTGCCTCTGGGGGAAGAACCTTTTCCTGAAATCCAGCCCAAAAATTCCAAAGCATAAAGGCCCACAGCTCCCAAAAACCCTACAACTACACAAACTAAAAATCCAGAGTCCTGGGAAGCTGGGGGCTTCCTGTGCCTCTTCCCAGTACCACAGAGAAAGGAAAGAGTGGAAAAGGAAGGAATTGCTAGGGTTTTGGAAACTGAGATTTTTATTTTTTTTTCTCTTCCCTCTTCCTGAATTTGGTGGGAAGTGGCACAGAATTCCTCAGCTGTGCTGCTGTTCTGGCCAGTTTAGGAATTTCTTAAAACTTGTTTTGAAAACCAAGTCCCATTTTTGCCTCCTTCCCTGGGTTCTTTCTCTGGGATAAATCCCAGCCGTGGTCTGTTCCAGGGATGGGAACCCTCTGGATCATCAGGGAAGTGTCAGGAACCTCTGTCCTGGATCTTCTCCCGGCTGAACAATTCCAGATCCCTCCAGTATCCTCTGCTCCAGCCTCCAGCCATCCTGGTGTCCCTTCACTGGGATATCCCATGGTTTTCCTCACTGGGAAGCCCCAAACTGGACAGTGCTGATCCATAATCCCCTCCGTTTCTACCAGGACCCCACGTTCTTTCCCATAGATCCCTTTTCCAGCTCACCTGACAGCAAAACTGTGGGGCTGGGAATCCCAAATGATGGGATTTCTCCTTCCAGTCCTTTTCCTCAGCAGTTTTCCATAACTGACCCCTCAGCAATTCCTTCCTTTGTCTTTCCCTTTTTAAAGCCCTGCCTTGCTCTTTTCCCTCTCCCCAAGTCCCTCATCTGTCTCCCACGTGCAACAGCCCTGGGAAATCCCGCAATTCCACTGCCTGGCTCCCAAAATACTTAAGGATAGAGCGAGGGCAGCCAGCTGGAAATCCTCTCATGCGTTGGAGTGTTGAAACCAGCTCATTCCCTGTTCCAGCCCGGGATTTCCCTCCCTTATCCCTGGTTTTAATGCTCCCTGGTCCCAGATGATCTTTTTTGGAAACACTGCCCAGAAAGGGCACTTCAGCCTTCCCAGGAATATCCATTCATGGATCCAGCTCCAGCTGCCTCTCAGATCTCCGCATGGTGATGGCAGGGCCATAAAAGCGCCTCTGGAAGGGGCTGCTTTTCCTTTGGGAATACCCTCGAGGTGTCCTCGGGTTCGTCCCCACACGGAGCGCAGCCGGGGCGTTGTTCCCAGTGCCCCGGCCAGATGGGACACACATTTCGAGAATCCAGATTTAAAGGCTCCATGGAATTCCTTTGTCTGTTTTCTTCCCAGAGCCGAGAGATAATTTAATAACCCAGCCCTTAATTAGTACCACAATTAAGGAGATTTAGGAGCTGCAGCATGAGGACATTCCCCGGAGCTCCTACAATCCCTTTCAAGTCCCACTCCTTCATCCCGGCCTTGGAAATTCCCAGGGCTCTGCTCCCCGAGCTGCACGAAGCCCCTGGAGCAGGTCCCACCCATTCCAGAGGGTCTCCAGGCTCCAGGATTTATTCTCCATCAGTGGGAAGAGCCTGGAATGGAGGCATGGGTGCAGACACAACCGGGACAGCAAGCTGCCTGGAAAAATCCTTCCCGGACTTTTCCTGGAATCTTGAAGGGGCACATCCAGCTCAGGGCAGGATGGACAGATTCTGAGCTGGGACAGGGCAGGGCTTCCGTGGGGAATCTCAGTGGGACTGGGATTTAATTCACATTTCCACAGTTTCCATCCCAAGAATGCGTGTTGGGTTGGCGTGGCCAGGCTTTGGGAGCGAGGGAAGATCCCTGGGCAGGGACATCTCCCACTGTCCCGGCTTGGTCAGAATTCCATCCAGCCCGGCCTTGGGCACTTCCAGGGATCCAGGGGCAGACACAGCCGCTCTGGGAATTCCATCCCAGCCCCTCCCCACCCTTCCAGCCAAGAATTCCTTCCCAATATCCCACCCAAATCTCCCCTCCTTCAGCTCAAAGCCATTCCCTGTGTCCTGTCCCTCCGTCCCTTGTCCCCAGCTCCTCTCCAGCTCTCCTGGATCCCCCTCAGGCCCTGCAAGGGGCTCCGAGGTTTCTCTCCTCTGGGATGGAATCCTCCTGGGTGGGATTCACCTGCAGCTCCAGCCTCTCCCACGCTGCCACTCTGCATCCAAGAGGAACAATGGATGAAAAGCTGCTGGGTGGTCCCTCCTGTCGGACACGGGATCCGACGGGTGGAATTTGGGAAAGCAGAGCCCGCAGGAAGCCGTTGAAGCCTCTGTGGGGAACACACACATGGCAGCTGGATTTATGTTCCGGCTGGATGGGATTTATTCCCGCGGTGGGAATGATTAGGATCAGGAAAAGCTCACACAACTTCTCCGAGGAGGAGGGAAGGAGCAGCGCACCCCACACAGAATTCCAGGGAAAACAGGCACCTTTCTCCCAGGGAGAGGGAGGCGGAAGTTCAGGTGCCAGGCACTCCTTGCACTGCAGCTCTCCAGCCTCTCCCTCCCACCTGGGCCTGGAGCTCCAAATCTCAGCAAAATCCCAAATTCCGGAGCTGCAGGAGCTCCTCGGGCACAGGCTGGGATTGGTGGGACGTCTGTGCAGGGCAGGAGCTGCCCTGGATGATCCCTGCGGGTCAGCTCAGGACATTCCATGATTGTGAGGAGTGAGGTGGGGTTTCCATGGGCAGCTCCATCCCATCTTATCCGAGGGATAAACTCTCCCTCCAAAGGGATGGAAGGTTTCATGCAGGGATGGCAAATTGCAGCTTCTGCAGAGCCAGGGGGCTGGAATTCCCTCTGTCCCGCGCTGTTCCCCGCCCCCTGCTCTGCACAGGCATTCCTGGTGGGAAATAGTGATGAATTCGGCCTGAAATTCAGGATTTCCCGGGATTTCTGCAGCAGGGTGATGCTGGGAGCCCCCCACACTTGGAATGACGCCACATCCTGGTTTGCGTCTCAGCTGTGCACACCAGGTACCTTTGAGCCCAAGCTGGAGCTGGCTCCTGCCGTGCCCAAATTCCAGCTGATCCCAAGGCACAAAGCTCCTGTCCCTCCAAGAGGAAAAATGATCCACTGAAACCTCTCCCAGCACATCCAGCCACAACTCCTGCACCCTTCGTGCTTATCCCGTTACTCCCCGGGTTTATCTGCTCCTCCTTCCCCTGTGCTCTGTGTCTTCCCTCCATGAGCCATCCCTGCTTCCCAATCCAGCTGGGAAGTGAAAGGAGCCCATTCCGTTCAGGGATTTGCCCTCGGTGTCGCCCCATGGGACAGCTGGGAATGCCGTGGAGGGAGAGAGCACATCCCAAAATTCCCTCTTCCTTCATTCCGCTCCGCCCGGGAGCCACCCATGTGGATTTCAAGGCTCTGCTCTGCAGTTCCTGGGGATTGTCTGGAGCATCTGGAGCAGGAATCACCTCGTGACCGGAGAGCTGCGGACAGCTGGGTTGCCTGTTTGCCATTAATCCTCGATTTTGCGTTTTCCCAGGAAGGGTGGGGATAGGAATGCTGCGTTTACCAGCCCTGCTCACCTCCCGCATTCCCCACGCTTCCCAAGGCAGTCAAATCCCTCCGCCAGGTGCCTGTTCCCGTTTTCCAGACCCTCGGCAGAGAAGGAATCACCTCCCTGAGTGCCACCTTGGACACACCCAGCTGGCGCCACATCCGGTGTTCTCATGCCAGGGGGATCCTGGATGAGCGGTGTGGGATGAAGCAGATTCCAGGAGCTGCCTCCCTCCTTCCCACGCCTCGGATTCCGGAGCCTCCCTGGATGCAGCACACGAGGAAAGATGAGCCCATGAGAAAATCCACGTCAAGCTCCTTCATCTGGGATCCCTCTTTGCCAGAGGGCGGGAGGGAGGCCCTGTCCCCGGAGGTGTGGGATGAGGGAGAGGAGCGGAGGCGAGGAGAGGAAGAAAGGCTGGGAATTGTTGGCTGCTCTCCCCTTCCCCTCGGGGTTTGCGGAGAATTCCGCTCGTTCTGCATCGGGAGACACAAAGGGTGCTGGGTGTCGGTGACTTCCTCGCCCCTCCTGGCTCTGGATTGATCCCAACCATTCCACACCCACAGGAGCGAGCTCAGGGAGAGCGGAGGGTTCACGCAGCGGTCAGGAGAACATTCCCAGGGCAACCGGCCGCTCCGGATCCGCTAAATCAGGGGATCACGGAACCGTCGGCGTTGGGAAAACCCTCCAAAATCACAGACTCCGACCGTTCCCCAGCCCTGGAGCCACCACTGCCCCTTGTCCCCAAGTGCCACATCCACGCGGCTTCCAAACCCCTCCCTACATTCCATGATCCAGAAATACAGCCTGGAAATGCATTCCATGACCCAGAAATTCATTCCGTGACTCAGAAATGCATTCCGTGATCCAGAAGCAGAGTCCGTGGCAAGCTTTCATCAGTGAGATAATTTCTTTTATGAGACTAGAAGCAGGTAAACTTTCCCGAATGGGAGCATTCCCACATCCATGCAGATCCATGAAATAAAAAAAGAAAACACAAAATAAAAAAAAAAAAATCCCACGGAACCTCGTTTTTTTCAATCAAAATTGGCTTTTGCTTCACCAAAAAAACTTCACGGGTGGAATCTTGTTAATGCAGCTGGAAACCAGGAAAAAAATAAAAATAAACCAAAAAAAAAAAAAAAAAAAAAAAAATTGGGAAATNATAAAGAACAGGAAAAAAAAAAAAAAAAAAAAAAAAAAAAAAAAAAAAAAAAAAAAAAAAAAGATTGGGAAAAGGCAGAGAAAAAGAAGAGAGGGTCTGAGTGACAAGCTGAAATATTCCAGCATCTTTCCAAAAGGGGAATGTTTCATCCCTGTTTGAAAGAGTTCCAGTCAGGTCTGCTCCTCCCTCATCCATGTGTTCCCGTCTATGGAATCGGAGCCGTGCCAGAGCCCCTCGGCTCCCAGCATCTGCTCCCAGCTGCGTCAAGGAGCTGCTCGGACTCATCTTTCCGGAAACCAATCCCGCCTTTTCCTGGCTCCGAGTGGTGCCAGCTGGGAAGCAGGGCCGGTGGCAGAGGCACAGGACAGGGAGGAGAAGCTCTGCTGTCCCACACGGCCTTTCCTTGAGGGAACGGGAGAGTTCCTTGGAATTTGTGGAGATCCCGAGAGGCAGAACAGGCAAGGTCTTGCTGACACACTGGAGCTGTCCTAGGGAATAATTTGTCCACTCAGGATATTCCAGTCTTCCCAGATCTTCCCTCCCAGATAACACCGTGGTTTTTGGAAGGTACAACAGCTGGGATATGGATTTCGTGTTTCCTTCATTACCAAATCATTCAGGGTCGCTTAAACGGAAAGAGGTGAGGTTTTGTTGGGAAGGAATTCCTGGCTGGGAAGGTGAGGAGGGGCTGGAATGGAATTCCCAGAGAAGCTGTGGCTGCCCCTGGATCCCTGCAAGTGTCCAAGCCCAGCTTGGACAGGACTTGGAGCGACCTGGGATGGTGGAAGCATCAGGATCATCCCAGGATGGATCCAGCTCCAAACGTCTCCAAGTCAGATGGTGACTGCACGATTCCCACAGAAACAAGCAGGAAATCATGGAATGAGGGCTTTATCCCTTTTGGATGAGACCATCATGGATAAAGTTTCAATAAAGTCTTTCCAGGGGGTCTGGAACCGTGCAGAACTTGGCTTGTCCATATCCCGGTTTAACAAGGATGGATCCTCCCTTTTTCCGTGAGGGAGAAGGTGGCAGGATTTAGGAGAACCATCCCCGTGCTCGGCCTGCTCTGCGGTGCAGACATTCCTCCCCTCTGGCATTTGGGAGCGGGAGGGGGCGTCGAGACAGGGAGAGCGGAGCAATCCCAAATCCTGCTCCGGCATCCCGGGATCTCACGCAGGAACCCGTCAGCAGCCGGGTTATCGCTCCCACTCACTCATCACCTCCCGTCCCTGCCAGCCCAGAGCTCCGAGCAGGGAGCACATCTTGCCTCCACATTTCCTGCTGGAATCAGGGAACAGCACATCCCAGCCCAGATGTGCCTCCAGAAATCCAAATCCGCTGCGGTCGGAGGGTTCTGCTCCTCTCTCGCAGCCGGGCTCTGCCGTCAGATCCAAATTCCTGGCCTTATTTTGGGATTTGGGATGGAAGCAGGAGCCAAGATCAAACGCGCCAGCTCCAGAGCCGCGTTTTTCCCTGTTCCAGCAATTCCTCGTGCTTGGCGAAGGCATCAGGCACCACGGATTGTGTCGGAGCAACCCCATCCCAAATCCTGGGCCTTAAAAAGAGGGAGAGGGATGAGTGGGAACCACAGCCACGTGCCAGGGTCGCAAGGATTGGGATGGACCTTCCAGCCTTGTCCCTTTGGCTTTTCCACCTCTTCCTTCGCCTTCACCCAAATCCAAGCAGGAAAAATCAACCAAAGGGGCCCCGAGTTACAAACACTGCTGGCAACTCTTGGGAAAGCTCCAGTGGGAATACTTCCTTTTCCACCTGGGTTTTTTTTTGTGTGTGTGTATTTTCTTTGGTTCCAGCTGGAAGATCCAACCTGGATCTTTGGGTTCAACAAAAGGAAAAGGAAAAGGAAAAGGAAAAGGAAAAGGAAAAGGAAAAGGAAAAGNAGAAAAAGAAAAAGAAAAAGAAAAAGAAAAAGAAAAAGAAAAAGAAAAAGAAAAAGAAAAAGAAAAAGAAAAAGAAAAAGAAAAAGAAAAAGAAAAAGAAAAAGAAAAAGAAAAAGAAAAAGAAAAAGAAAAAGAAAAAGAAAAAGAAAAAGAAAAAGAAAAAGAAAAAGAAAAAGAAAAAGAAAAAGAAAAAGAAAAAGAAAAAGAAAAAGAAAAAGAAAAAGAAAAAGAAAAAGAAAAAGAAAAAAGAGAGAAAGTTAGAGATTCCAGAAAATTGAATTGTATTCCTGGATAACCTGGAATTTATACTCCCCAGCCTGGATCATAAATCTAGGATAAAAAAAAATCTGGATTATCTGCCCTTTTTTTCTTTTTCCCCCCTGTACGGTGAGTTTGATTCTGTCTGTGCAGTTATAAATAAAGGCTGTGCTGCCTCTCCCTCTGGAGCTGCTCTCCCTAAGTGCTTCCCATGGAATATTTTATTAGTGGACATTTCCTAAGGGGATTTCTCATCCCACTGAAAGGTTCCTTGGGGTGCTGAGCCCCAAACACACTGACATGCAGGAATAGCAGAGTTTTTTGGGAAAAGTACAGGAGCAGAGAAGCCTGGAAATGAGAGGAGGAGGGAAGGAAGGGGAAAACGGATTTAAACCAGAGAAGTCATCGGAGCCAAGGTGTTCCTTCAATTTTAGTGTTAATTCTTTGTTTGCGGCCCCTGAAACTTTCTAAGGAATTATCAGAGCTTGCCTGGCCTCTGAAGTGGCTGAAAATGTCCTTGGAACTGGCCAAGGAGGAATCTTACATGGAAAAAAAAAGGTGTTGGACTGGGAAAACGCCCAAGGATCCTTGGATTGGGATCGCTGTGGGACTCTCCTGCTCATGGGGCTCCCGGGCTCTTTAAATCCCAATTAATGGAGAGAAAAGCTGGGACTCCACTTGAGTTTGAAAGGGCAGGATTTGGGGTTTCTCCACCAAAGTCGCCATAAAAATCTCCCTTAGAAATTGGGAGCTGGAGAAGGACTTGGGACAAGTTATTGGAGGAACCAAACCCTGCCGGGGCGCTGTGACTGGTGCAGCTCCCCTGGGGAAATCCAAATGCTGTCAAAAAATAAGAGCTGGAATCTCCTGCAGGACAAAGCCAGCTTGGAATGTCCCATCCCAAGAGATTAAAAAAAGAACAAAACAAAACAAAACAAAACAAAAATTCACTTTGGATCAGGGGAGCTGAAATCTCCGTTTTGGTGGTCTGGGGTTTTGTGGGGGGTTTTTT
>VXBU01002259.1:61652-77011 GCA_013400315.1 Bombycilla garrulus
AAAAAATTAAAATTAAAATAAAATAAAATAAAATAAAATAAAATAAAATAAAATAAAATAAAATAAAATAAAATAAAATAAAATAAAATAAAACCCTGCCCGGGACATTCCCTGCTTCTCCGAGGGGAGGTGAAGCAGGGAAAAAAATTCCATCTGTTCCAGAAGGTTTGCAGAGGAGCAGGAAGGCGCTGAAGGTTTAAGGGATCTGAGCTCCAGCCCCGGGATGCTCCCCGGGAAGGGCAGAGATGCCCTCTCATGGGGGAACCGTGGAATTATCCCTCTAAAATCCCCTTTTCCCAGATTTTAAAGGCTTCTGTGTCCGTGGAAGTGGGAATCCGTACTTCCTCAACTCTCCCTTCAGGGTTTTGGGAAGGAAAAGCCAGCCTGGAGCACCGTTGTGCAGTGGAAAGCTGCAAATCCCGGCTTTCCTCTCAGTCCTTTGGCTGGGAAAGCCTCTTTGGAAGGAAGGAGAAGGGAAAGGTTGAGCCTATGGAAAGATACCGGAAAGGAATTCCTGGCAGGGAGGGTGGGGAGGAACAGGAATGGATCTCCTGGTGAAGGTGGGAATTAATAACGGATTCATGCTCAACAATGGATTAACAAGGAACGATGGGAAAGGGACGGAGCAACCTGGAGGAGAAACTCGGAGGAAAAACATTGGGCTTGGACTTGGATGGAGGATCAGGAAAAGCTTCTGCTCAGCGGCTGAATCCCAGAATCCTGGAATGGTTTGGGAGGGAAGGGGCTTGAAACTCATCCCATTCCCACCTCCCACTGTCCCAGGCTGCTCCAAGCCTCAATGTCCAGCCTGGCCTTGGGCACTGCCAGGGATCCAGGGGCAGCCACAGCTGCTCTGGGAATTCCAGCCCAGCCAGGAATTCCTTCCCAATATCCCACCCATCCCTGCGTTCCCTCTGGCAGTGGGAAGCCATTCCCTGTGTCCCGTCCCTCCATCCCAGCTCTCCTGGAGCCCCTTTAGCCCTGGAACGGGGCTCTGCGCTCTCCCTTTGCTCTCCAGGCTGAAGGGACATTCCTTACATAAGGAATAAGGGATATTCCTTATCACTCCTTATTATTCCTTATAATCCTGAAGGGATACTGGATTGTGGAGGTTTTTGGACAGCCTATTCCTATTCCCATTCCCATACCCATTCCTATTCCCCTGGATTTTGCCTTGCTCATTCCTTGAGCCGTGCACTTTTCTGGGATCATCCCTTCCCAGCTTTTCCATGTTTTTTCCTGCCTCGCTGTATCCCAGATCAGAATCCCACCGGGATCGTCTCTTCCTGACCCAATTCCAGCACTCCAAGTCCTCTTCCCACCCCCTCCCACATGGAAAAGTCTCTTTGTGGGGACCTGGGGAGCTCCAGGAAAAAAAGAGGGACCCTGGGAAAGAGAAAATCCTTGGAGCAGAAGGTTCGTGAGGGGTTTTCCCCCCTCATTCCAAGCGCTCTCCCTCCATCCCGGGCTCAGAAATCCGTCTTTTCCCTCTGCTCCAGAGATGGGAAGGAGCTCCTGGAGAAGTTTCTCCATAGGCAAAGCATTCAGAATTCCAACTTAACGAGGAGATTTTACAGGCTTCCAAACATTCCCTGGCTCCAGGCTCTGCCCCTGTGGTGGATCCCGAGGCCAGCGCTTCCATGGGGGAATTATGACTTTGGAAAATTCCATTTGAAAGGTCCCAAGGGAATTTATTAAGACTTCCTGTAAAAGGACAGGGGAAAAAAAAATAAAAAAAAAAAAGAACAGGAATTTTGATTTCCACCAGAACAGGGCTTGACTTCATAAATGAAATTCCCTCATGGTCTCCCCCATCCTGCTCCCATCCCATTTTCCCCCCTCCTCATCCCATAAAACAGAGCCTGGGATCAATGCCCCGTGTGTACGGAAATAAAGAGGAATCCTGTCATTCCCAGGTTTTTCTGTGGGATGGGTCACAGGGCTGGGGCAGGGACGGAACTGCTGGGAAGGGCACAAATCCTGGCCTGGCTGGAATGGGAATTTTTTTTCCCTTCCAACCAAACTTTTCTGGGATTCTGGAATTCTGTGGAAAGCAACTGAACTGTTCCCAAAATCCAAGGAGCTTTTCCTGCCTTACATCATTTATTTCCTCTTTTCCTTTTCTGTTTTGTGTTGGGATTTCTCAGTCTCGGAGGGAACCATCAGAGAGGGAGGAAACCCCCATTCCATAGGGAAGGGAAGGGAATCCGCCCCAACAACTGGCGACTGGTTTCCCTGGTGGATCTGATGGAATCCCGGGATTGTGCGAAGCGGTTTTCTCCCAAGAGATTCATTTACCTCCTCAAAGCAGTTCTCCCAATAAATCCCACCTTTCCATAGCCAGGAATTCTTTTTCCCCTCAAAGCCAACCAACCCCCAGCGTTTCAGTTCCCTCATCCCTGGATTCCAGCGAGACCGGGATCCGACCTTCCCTTTTCCCAAGGAGCTCCTCAATAACGTTGGAGTTCTGGCACCTCCTCCTCGGCCGCTTTCAGAGCTCGCTCCAAGATTCGGGAATCGTGTTTCACTCCATATTAATGCCTGAAATTTTATTATCCCAGGATCATAAAAGCCCAGCTGCTGATGGCGGCCCCAGCCTCGGTTATTTCACCCGGCTGAATTCCTGGGACTGAATCCAGAATTTCTCCGTCAGCGTGTGGAGAGAGCCCTCTGCAGAGCGCTGGATAAATCCATCCAAGGAAGCTGCTCTCCTCCTGCAGGCAAATCCCCGGGAAAGCGGCAGGGCCGCACACCAGGATCCGGGATCAGCCCTTCCCAAGGCCAGGTCAGCCTTCAAGGACGAGTTCGTTTTATTCAGGAGATGGCATTCCCCCTTTTCCTGACCTTTTCCCTGCTCTTCCGCAGGGAGGAGAGACCTGCCAAGGCTTAGGAGCCTTGAAGAAGGGATCAAATCCAGGAATTCCTGAGCTTTTTCCCTCATTTTGGCTGAGGATGCACCACAATTTGGTGAACCTCTCCTTCCATCGCTCCCTTCTGTTCTCCCTGAAGCGTTGGTTAGACATGGAACCATAAAATCCTGGAATGGTTTGGGAGGGGCCTTAAGGATGATCCCATACCATCCATGGGCAGGGACACCGGGAGAGAAGCCTCTGGAAGTGCCTGACACCATCTGGGATTGCCGAGGATACCTGGGGATGGAGTAGGAACCCGAAATTCCTTTTCCTCCTGAACCATTCCACTGAAATTATTCTCCACCGGCCAATGAGGGGTGTCCGGAGATCCGGGGACTTGTGTCATCCCGACTTTCCCGAGGCTGGGGGCACTGGACGTGGGCCAGGGAGAGCAGGAAATCCAGGAGAGCCTGGAATGTCAGAGGTGTGGAGCAGGAAGAGCCGACAGAGACAAGGAGAGGATCTCGGAAAAGACAGGAACCATGAGGATGGTGGGAAGAAGCTCCAGCCAGGAGCAGGAAGGGAGGGAGGGAAGAAGCCACGAGTGGAAAGAAATCAGAGGTTTCCTTGTGGAAAGATATCCAGAATATTGGAGGGGGTTTTCCTGAACTCTAGGAACAGCCTGAACACATCCCACCCCCCTGGACGCTATTCCAGCTGAAAAAGCAAATTGTGGGAAAGCCACCATTCCCAAAACCCTTCCAAGAGGTGGGAGAGGGACACCAGACCAGGGGATCCAGCCGGATTTCTCCTGGAGGCCTGGGACACCTCCAGGAAGAGCAGGACCTTGCCTTGGACCAGCACCTCTCCGTCGGCCTCTGGGAGGAAAAGCAATTCCCTGGTCTACCGGTGAAGATTTTGGGCACGAAGGAATTTGGGAGTGATTGGGCTGGAGTAGGAGAGGAGCATGGAACAGGATGATCCTGGAAGTCCCTTCCACCCCAAACCCCTCCACGATTTTACGATGACTGGGGCACGGAAAAGGACACTCTGCCTTGGAATTCTGTCGCAGCCCGGACCGAGGTGGAACAGAACCCCCCTCCAGGACATTCCCAACTCCCATCCTCCCGCTGGATGAAGGATAAACCAGCAAAATCCCAGCCCATCCCGGCCCCTCATCCCACCCTGCTTTACAGCTCCACGGGGAATCCGGGGCTGAAGCTCCTGTCCATCCCAGCACAATCCCGCCCTGGAACGCTCCGCTTTTCCAGCACACACAGCGCGACTGCGGGGAGGCACAAATGAGGCTGGAATAAATCACGGCGAGCAGCAGGAGGGGCCCGGCCCGCGGCTGGAATTAGCGGAGAGGGGAATTGTAAACAACTGGGGAAACGTGCCTGAAATTAATTTTTAGGGCCTAATGGGATTTTGCTTGGAGCAGAGTCAGGAATGAAAAGCTTTCCGTGGCAGAACGAGGCACTTTGCATAAATTTGCATCCTGACATCGGCCGGCTCTTCCCGCTGGGAGACGGGAGCGCGCGTGCGTCCCCGCACGGCTGCAAGGAGGGTTTGGGAATTGCTTCGCTCCTCGTTATCCACGGCTCCTCCTGAGGAGCTTCAAGGGGGACAGACGCTTGACAGCCGGGATTCCTGGCCTCTGGAATGCCAGGGGATGAAAGAGCAGGAAAGGGAAGGACGAGTCGCTTGGTGTTGTCGTGTATGAACTGGAGGGAATTTTTAATTCCATCGGGAGCTGCCTGGGAAATGTGACTCCCCAAGATGGATTGAAGCATGTGGAAGAAGGGATGAGGTGTTTTGGGAAGTGAAATGATGGTAGAACAGGTTCAGGGAGTGGCTTGGAATCAAAAATCCTGGAATGGTTTGGAGGAAGCCTAAGGATGATCCCATTCCAGCCATGGGGAGGGACACCTTCCACCATCCCAGGCTGCTCCCAGGCCCCTTCCAACCCAAACCAGTCTGGAATTCCATCATTCCGTGATCCCATGGACAATCACAGTGGGAGGTTCCTGTCAGCTCCCCCAAACCCTCCATTTTCCCCGGTGCTCATCCCAGCTGATTTTGAGGAAAAGCCCAGGAATTAAATCATTCCCTGTCGATTAAGCCGCGCTTTAATCTGCAATGATGTTCATTTGCCTCCCATCCCACTTTGTGCTCTGCTTGGAAATGGGATCCACATGGATCCGGATCAAACTCACTAAAGTCAGTGAAGGTTTTTCCCTGGATTTCCAAAGGCTCCGGCTCTGCCTCTTCACCCCCCTGCAGAGAGAGGCCTGGCTGGAATCTCCACCTCCGAAACGCCAGCAGGGATTAAAGAAGCGTCGAGAAGGTCGGAACGCCTTTGCTTTATCATTCCCACAGAACGGGGAAGGATTTCCATCCTCACTGGAGGCAGTAAAATCATCCCCATTGGATTTCTGGGAGGTGGGAGTGTTCCAACGTGACTGCCTGCCAAACTGGAAGATCCTTCATCTTCCAAACTCTTCCTTCATCTTCCAAACTCCTCTTTCATCTTCCAAACTCCTCCTGATTTCCACAAGTTCCAGGCAGCGGAGGGATGAAGGAGAGCAGAATCCTCATGGGATTGAGGTGTGGAGTTTCCTCCCAGCAGGACCTTCAGAGGAACCCTCCAGATCCTTTTAACACCACCCCGCTGCCCAGATACCTGTCCCAATTTTCCAGCTGGGAAAACATGGAAGGAGAACCCTTTTCCTGCTATTCCAGGCCTCCCCGAGACTTCCAGGCATTTCCATTAATAAACTTTCCAGGCTGCCTTTTTCTTTGGCACGATCCGACCGCGACTCCAGGGGAGACCGGCTGGGGGGAAGCTTTTCTCTTTCCTGGCTCCAGGTGCTGACAGGCATGGGAAGAGCCCTCTCCTTACATCTCCAACTGCTCCCGACTTCCGTTCCATGCAGAGACACGGACAGGTCCTTCAGAAATTCCACACTTCGGCAATCCCTCAGCTTTCCGAAGGACACGACCCTCCAGCGGCTCCAGCGCCCCCAGGAAGCATTTTGGAAAACACCGGGCCGGGATGACTCTGCCGAGTATTCCCAGGGCAAGAACCACCCTCAGCTTCCTGAACATCCGTAATTCTCCATCGAACACAGAGGAACGCCAAGTCCTTCCCTCTTTTTCTCTCCATGTCATTATTTTTTGGGAACAATAGGTCAAAATCCCGCAGCCGGGCAGCTGGAAAGGAAACGCTCCCGGGAAAAACCACGGCAAACCTTTCCTGGCGCTACCTGGGTGGGACAACTCATCCAACTTCCGCTTTTCCTCAATCCTTCAGACTCCCCAGAGGGAAAAGCCCCCCATAAAGGCACGGATTTGCTATTTTTAGCTACGTTCACAATCTCCAAACGCCTCCAAGATGTTTTATTCCTTCCAGCTCCATCTACCGCAGATGGAGCCCGGGAAGAGCCGTGGGAGGTTGGGCTCTTGCTGAAAATTCCATTTTATTGGAAGTTTCGTGCTCTCCAACAATCACGTCATAAATTCAGCAGGACTTTTATGGGAACTCCCAGGGTGTTTTTATTCCAAATATCCCAATAAGAGGGGGGGGAGCTGGAAGCAGCTCCTGGTTTTCTTGTTTTAACAGGGATTTTTTTAAAGGAAGAACCGTTCTGAACCTACGGCAAAAACGCTTCAGGAATGGCCGCGCTGGGCCAAGGAAAGGGGCTGGGGGTCTGCAGAAAAGTTGGAATTTTCTGCTGGAAAACGGCCCCGGGGCTGGGAGCAGCTCTGCAGAGTGGGGGGTGGTCTCATCCCTTTGGAAGGCACCAAAGAATTCCAAGAGCTGCCCAACCCCAGCCCCTCAGAGGCCATTTCCGATGTGCGGACTCCCAGCTCCCGCATCCCGGTATCCTGTGCCGTAGGAAACATCCCATGGGATCGCTCCACTCTGCCCCTGCCATTGCCACAGGCCTCCCAGAGCTCCCATCCATCAGCCCCTGGAAACAGCCAAGCATTTCCCACGCATCCCAAAGATTTAAGGAAAAAGCTGTTCCCAACACCTCTGCTCAGATATTCCAAAGGAAAAACTCCCAGGAACCTGTTTAGGAAGCCTGGGACCTGTACAGTCAGGCCAGCAGCCCAGCAGAGGGATTTGTTCCCAGAAGCAGCCATGATCCCAAATCCCCCCCCTGGAGCTGGAAGAGGCGGCACAAACCCTCGGCTTGGGCAGAGTCCGGCTGGGAACGCCACACAAGGAATTCCAGCGGCTGTCAGAAACTGGGAATTGCTTTCATGTCCCTGAAAGCAGCAGACGGACACTTGAAAGCCGGACCTCGGCCGCGGCTGTGACGGGATGAAGCCTCCCCTCCATCCATCATCCCAGCAGGCCGGAGAATCCCGAGCACTCCGGCACTCCGGGGCCGCTCCTGCTTCGCGTCACGGAGGCTCCTCCGAATTCCAGCCCACCCCGGTGCCTTTCATCCCGCCCAACAGCAGCCCAGGGCCTGGCTTTTATGGGACAGAGGGATGTCGGAACTTCCAAGGCCGGAGCGTGGAGAGCACGGGAGGGAATCCAATGAAAAGAGGCAGGAGGTGGCATTTCCAAGGAGGGGAGAAAGAAACGTCTCCAGCTTTTAAAAGGCCGGAATGTTGGCGGGGGATAATCCAGAGGGAACGGCCGGGAGGATCCTGAGGGATGGATCTGACCCCGGTGCCAGTCCGGGGCCGTGCCGGCGCTGTCCACGTCTTCCCGACAAAAGGCAGCGACATCAGGCTCCAAATCGGCCAAAGGAAAATGGATTTTCCTATGGACGAAGGATTTTCCCCACCGGGATCCCTGTGCCATTCCAGGACCACAGTCCCACACCAGGATCCCTGTCCCACACCGGGATCCCTGTCCCACTCCATGATCCCTGTCCCACTCCATGATCCCAGTCCCATATCGGGATCCCTGCCCTGGCACCCCAGTCCCATTCCAAGATCTGCGTCCCGTGCCAGGATCCCACTCCCATCCTTGGATCCCATTCCCATGCCAGGACCCCACTTCTGTCCAGGGCTCTGGGGTTGATCCGGGCTTAATTTCAGCCTGGACTACAAGTGGAAAACACACGGGAAAGGGAAAATTCGGGACGTTTCATTTCCGGTTTGTCCTAAACAAAAACATCGGGACTTTTCATTTCCAAGTCAGATTTTCCAGGAGAGCTGAAAGTGAAAATTATCCCTTCAAGAACTGGGAAAAGCTGTGCCTGGAATTGGAACCACTTTAAATGGAATTTTTTCCCTTGAAAGTCAACAAGGGAAAATTCTTTTGCTTCCCACCTTTGGTCTGGGTTCAGCCAGGGAAGGAAGGAAGGGATGGATGGATGGATGGATGGATGGATGGATGGATGGATGGATGGATGGATGGATGGATGGATGGATGGATGGATGGATATTCCAGCTGGCAGCATCCCGGTCAGGGATGCAAAGCCTGGCTTGATCTGGATTCCAGCTGTTGGGAACAGCTGGACACGGCACAGTTTTGTGCACGGAGATCTGCTGACATCTACAGGGCGTTCCAGAGATTCCATGGCTCCATGGAATTGGGAATTCCGGAACGATTTGAGTTGCAAGGGAACTTCAGGATCATCCCATTTCCATGGGCAGGGACACCTCCCACTATCCCAGGTTGCTCCAAGCCCCCTCCAACCTGGCCTGGGACACTTCCAGGGATGCAGCAGCCACAGCATTCCCTGATGGAACCTTCCCACTGCTTTTCCAGAAATATTTTCCCCCAGGACAAGGGTGAGGGGCACTTGAACGTTTCCCATCCGAGGGAAAACAGGGAAAACCAGCACAAGTACCCTGCAGGGAGATGGCTGGGCTCACAGTTTCCCACCGGAGAATCCTGAGGGAATTCAGAGGGAATCCAGAGGCACATCCCAGCACCGAGCCTAGCCCACGTGGGTGCAGCTCCTCCTCCAACTTCCATGGGCTCAATCCCACCGCGCCTCAAATTTCCATGGATTCCATCCCACTGCTCCTGCAACTTCCATGGACTCCATCCCACTGCTCCTCCTCCAAATTCCATGGGCTCAATCCCACTGCTCCTCTTCCCACTTCTGTGTGGGATAAGCGTTTTCCACAAGGAAATGTTTTATTAGGAAAAGATTCACTGACAATAAAAAATCCCCAAGAGGAGGAGCGGGAGGTGCTCCTGGAGGGTCGGGAAATCCCGGGAGCAAAGCAAATCCCATGGGAGGCTCAGCCAGGTTCAGAGCGGCCAACAATTCCCTTCCCACAGGAATTCTGGGGCTGGCCATGGATATTCCCAAACACTCAGAGCCTCCAGGAGGCTCTGAAGAGGAACAGGGAAATGATCCTGCTTTTCCAAGGGTTGTTGGCATCTCCCTCCTTTCCCAGCAAGTCTGGATTGACCTTTCTAGCCCCAACCCAGAGTTTTCCCACTTTTCCTTGCTCCAAGGAAGTTCCAGCTAACTTTCAACCCCCCACGATCCCAGGAAGTTTTCCATGGCCGTTCCTCAGCAGCCAGGCAGGCTCCTTGGATCTGCCTCTCCTCCAGGCAAGGCAGGATTCGGGAAGTTTGGGAAAAGGGATGAGCAGTCCTGGACAGGGAGGCACCCGAGGGACACGGGGTCGGCGTGAGGCAGATCCGGAGCCCGTTCCTGACGGATTCTCCTCAGTCAGAGTCGCTCCCCTCCTGCTTTGCTGATCCCACCGCTGATGCCAGCTCCTCCTCCTGCCCCTTCAAGCGCTCTCCTGCCGGGAGAAAAGCCATGGAGAAGGGATGGGCTGGCTGGATTGGGAGGGGCCCAGTGCGGGACCCCGAAACCCTTCCCTCGGCACAGCCCAAGTGCTCCCGGAGCCTCCCTGGGAACCTCCTCGGGACCAACAGCTTCCCAGATCCGTCTGGGAAGGGATCGAGCCCCACCCATCCCAGAGAGCTCCCAGCAGGGATCGTGGAATCCCTCTGGAAGGATCCACCCCGTTCCCAGAGCTCCGGAACGCACGGATCAGCTCCGCGATGGCTCTCTGGGTCCTCTTCTCCAGCTTCTCCAGCTTCTTGGACACATCCCGCTTCAAATCCCTGTGCGGAGAGCGACAATGTCAGGAGACAATTCCATGGCCAGGCACGGAACTTCCAACCTCCCGCAGGACTTCCTTGGGATTTTTAACCCTCAAATCAGGTTTTCCTGGATATTTCCAGCACAACCCCAAGGTGTTGGAACCCCCCCTCCCGCTGACTCCAACACCCTTTTCCTGGGAGCAGCATTCCACAGGCACTCACTCACCAGTCGGGTTTCCTGGGAGCCAAGTTCGCCAAATCCTAGAGGAGGAGAGGAGACATCCAGTGAAATCCAAAGGCAACATTCCAGCCTGGACCCGCCACAGAGCAGCTCCGGATTCCCACACCCAGGTTTTCAGCTGGGGATTTCCCGCTGTGGATTCCCACACCCAGCTTTCCCGCTCTGGAATTCCCGCGAGTTCCAGCTTTACCCACCACCTCATCGATGATGGGCTCCGGCTTGGCCGCTTCCAGCTGCTCCTTCACCATGTCCTCCACTAGATGGGGAAACAGGATCACAGTCGGAAAACTGAGAATGCCACCAGCGCTCCAGGCCCGGCTCCCAGAAGCTTCCCTAAAACCTCATTCCCGCAGTTTTACCTAAAAACACAGCACGCACACGTGAGCGCATCCCTTCCGTGCCCAAACCCTCCTGGAGACTCCTAAAGATTGTCTGGGAATGATGGGAATCCCACGACACAGCCGGAAGCTGTTGGGATCAAGGCTACTTTTCCCAACACCTGCAGGGATCAGCTGCTCCAAAGGTTGGGAATTTTGCTGTCCCTGGCTCACTTCCAGGTCTGGGATGCTTTGGAGGAGTCAAGCTCCAGCCCAGGCCCCGGGGAAAGGTGTGGGGATTTCCAGACAATGGGAAAACTCTCATGGAAAAAGCCACCCACGGAGGGGCTGCAGCACCAGGGAGCACATCCCACTCCGGCACACGGATTCCAGGGAATCAAGGACACTTTCAGCTGGAAAAGCCCTCTTGGATGGAGTCCAAACATTCCCAGCATTGCCAGTGCTGGCACTGCCCACGTCCCCAAGTGCCACATCCACAGGGATTTCAATCCCTCCAGGAATGGGGCTCCACCACTGTGGGACAACTGGAATTTCCCCGCTATCCAACCCAGTTATTCCCTCTCCTCCCATCCCTGTTCCCTGGGAGCAGATCCCAGTTTCCCCCCCCTCCCCAGCTCCTGTCAGGGAATTGTGCAGAGCCAGAAGGTCCCCCCAGAGCCTCCTTTTCTCTGGGATAACATTCCCAGCTCCGTTCCCTTCCCTGGACACACTCCAGCCTTTCTGTGTCTTTCCTTTCCCATGGAAGTTTTAGGCTCCTACGAAAACACAAGGAGAGGGCAGGGCCAGAATTCCCAGGCAGGGCCAGAATTCCCAGGAGTGCCAGCCCTCCCTTTTTATTCAGGCATTTTTCTCAAGGGATTTATTCCAGGAAAACTCCACATTTCAGGATCCAGGGAACTCCTTCGCTTCCCCCTCAGGTGATTCATGGAAGTTCCGGGTGAGGAAATTCCAGCCCCAATGCCCTCAACCCGGGACTAAGATTTCCTTCAGGATAAATCCGACAAAAAACAGCCAGAATTTCCGGGAGGCTCCTCCAGGGAGGCTCCGAGGAGGAGGAGGACGAATCCTTGGATTTGGGTCTGGGAGTGTTCCCACCCCTCCTGTGCAATGCTGGGCGTGAGGGTGACAGGATCGGATATTCCAACCCCTCCAGGCTCCGTGGACACCTCATCCCAGTGGATCTCCCACCCTGGGAAGAGCACGGCGCTTCCCAAGCCCTCGCTTCCCTCCCCACATTCCCGCTTTTCCCCACCTGAGGCCGGTTTGGCCGGGGGCAGCTTCCTCTTCTTCAGCTCCTCATCCTCGGGATCGTAATTCCGCAGCTTGATCTCCCTGGGAAAAGCAGGAGGAGCGGTGAGAAAAGTCCGGGATGCCCCACCGGGGGATGCTGGAATCAGGAGCCAGAGGCAGCTGAAATCATGGAATTGTTGAGGCTGGAAAAGCCTCCAGGATCACCAGATGCGCTGGTCCAGCCAAGGCCACCATGGATCCCTGAGGCTGTCAGGAAATGGATTATTTAGGATACAAGGTTGTTATCCAAGCATTTCTGGTGGAAGTGCTAAAATCAGGGAGCAAATCCTGGAATAAATGGACGGAGGAGCCGAGGGAATGAGGGACCCAAACAGCAGCTGGAAGTTTTTCCATGTTCTCATCTCCTCCAGGAAAGCTCAGGAGTCAGGACTGAGCCACAATTCCAGGATATTCCCACCTAATTTGGGCTGTAATTGGACACTCTCATTCCCATGAGTGATTCCTCACTGGAGGCAAACCCTGCAAGCCTCCAGAGGAATTCCCAAAAGCACCGCCCTGGAAAATCCAGCCTGCAGGAGCTCATCCCACCTCCTGGATGCTCCGGAGGCCGCGGGATCCATGGAACGGCCCAGCCCTCGGGGATAATGGAGGAGGCAAAGCTCATTCAGCACCAGGGATGGGATGAATTGGGATAAACGCTCCAAGGGAAGCTGAGAAGGCTGGGAAGCAGAGGAGCAGGGTTTTTACGGGAAGCACCAAAAATCCAACCTTGGAAGATTTTCCGGGAAGTCACCAGAGCACGGGCGGAAAACCCAACCCTTCCCACTCCATCCCATTCCCACTCCATCCCAGGAATCTCCTGAGAGTCTGAGCCACTCCATGGGAGCGCTGGGAACACCGAGATGTGTCCCAGGACCTTGCTGAGGCGAATTACGGAATTCCAGAACGGAAGTGACCCTTGGGATCAGGGCCATGGGCAGGGACACTTTCCACGATCCCAGGCTGCTCCAAGCCCCATCCTTGGACACTTTCATGGATCCAGGGGCAGCCACAGCTGCTCTGGGAATTCCATCCCAGCCCCTCCCCACCCTCCCAGCCAGGAATTCCTTCCCAAAAGGGAATTGGGAGATTTGGGGAGTGCCGCATTCCAGAGGGAAGCAGGAGACGCTGCCAGGGGTGGCACATTCTCCGGTTTGGGAAGGGAATATCCCCAATCCATGCTTCCCTCAGGCCTGGAGCTGCTGGCTGGGGAAGCAGGAGGAATCCCAGCTTTTTTGGGAGGAGGCCCTTGGCACCGGCACACCGGGAATGTGTGGAATGCCCGGAGCGTTCCCGATGGAAGCCAGGCCCCTCCGAGCTGGCTCCGAGCTTGGCCTGTGCTTCACCGTTCCAGCCCCGAGGGTTTTACGGAACAAACAATTCCACGGATTCATCCAAGCCTTCCTTCAAAATCCTTGCGGCAGGAGCACTGGGAATGGCCTTGCCAGGAAAAGCTGGATCAGCGATTTCCTTCACTGCCACGAGCTCCTTGCTCCTCTTGCTCTTCCCAAAAATCACTTGGAGCTGCTTCCGGAGCAGCTTCCCAATCCCACCCCCCCCACCCCCCCGAGGAGGAGGCTTTCACCTCAGGAACAGCAGGAAAAATGTATGGAGACCATGGAACCACCCTGGAATGGGCTGGGTTTGGAGGGATCTGAAGGATCATCCCATTCCCACCCCTCCCACCATCCCAAAGTATTCCAGCCTGGCCTTGGGCACTGCCAGGGATCCAGGGGCAGCCACAGCTGCTCTGGGAATTCCATCCCAGCCCCTCCCCACCCTCCCAGCCAGGAATTCCTTCCCAATATCCCGTCCATCCCTGCTCTCTGGCAGTGGGATCCATTCCCTGTGTCCTGTCCCTCTCCAGCTCTCCTGGAAGGGGCTCCGTGCTCTCCCTGGATCCGTCCCTTCTCCAGGGGAACATTCCCAGCTCTCCCAGAGCAGAGGGGCTCCAGCCCCGGGAGCAGCTCCATGGGATCCTCTGGATTCACTCCAGCCGGTGCTGCCGACATTCCCGCATTCCTCAGCCAAGGCACCAGGGGAGGAACAGGCAGAGATCCAGGAGAGCCCTTTTTCCCTGAGGAAAAGCTCCTCCCTGGAAGAGCTGCTCCTGCCCAAGCTCCCGAGCGTGTCCAAGCCCGTCCCGCTCCCGGGGTGGCTCCGGAAGGAAGGAATCCCAAAAAATCCCACCTCTCTCCACACCGAACCTGCCAGGCCGGTTGCTTTCCCAGGACGTGCTCCCTGCTGGAGCAAGGACTGGGAGACATCCGGGTGTTCCAGGAGAGCTGGAGAAGATCCCAAATCCATCAGGATTCCCATCCCGCTTCCCACAGGGTTCTCCCAAGCACCTGAGCTCTTCCAGGCGGTCACTGGGAATTTCAATATCCATGAGTAGAACCAGGACAAAGCCCACATTCCATGCGGAGCGTGGGATCCCGCTGGAGCTGGAGGATATTCCAAAGCCTTCCCACGCCAGCAGGGACAGACTTCATCCGTGTTTTCCTGCGGCTCCTCCAGGCTGGGATGGATCCAAACCCAACTTCCACCCTTGAGGTTCAGCCAAAAGGAGCCCTGGAGGCACCTTGGGAACACCGAGATGGCCACGGGATAACAGCCGGGATAACCGCCGGAATTCCCGGGATCAGATCCACAATCCCAGCACGGAGCCAGCGCAAGGATTGGGAGCAGAAAGATGTTCCAGACCTGCTCCCATTCCCAGGAATTCTCCCCAAGGAAGGGCAGCTGGAAGTCCAAGCACCCAAAACTCCACGCCCAAAACGCCGTGGGGTGGATGAATTCCCAGGAATGATTCCTGGAAGAAAAGCGGAGCGCTGGGAAGAGCCAAGGAATGTGGAGCCAAGGGCTGGAAAGGAGCAGGGTGTCACCTCTGGAGGCTCATCCTGATCCCAGGGGAAATCCAGGATCATCCACACCCTCTCCAGGAGGATCCAGCCAGGCTTGGGATCACAGGAAGCTCCACGGAATCCTTCCCTAGGGATGGATCAGCTCCATCCCGAGGGAAAATCCATAGCACCCTCCAGCTCCAGAGGGAAAAGGGCCCAAAACATGGATCAGAACCTTCCGGACGGAGCCACCTTGGGAATTTTCCCAGCCTGGATCCCGGTGCTCTCAGCTCCTGGGTGGATTCAATCCCTGTTTTCCCTTTTCCAGCTTGGAGCAAAATGTGGCAGTTCCCAGCCTGGCCCACTCCCATTCCCGATGGGAAGGGATCCCTGGGGTGCTCCATGGCCGTGTCCAGGCGGGAGCAGATCCCGGGAAGCGTCCATCAAAGCCTCCCCTTGTCCCGAGCTCAGCTCCCGCCTCCCGCGCTTAATCCTGGGATGGGGGGGCTTTTTTTTTTTTTTTCCCATTCTTTTCCTTGTCCTAAACCCCTTCCCAGGGGTTTCCACGCTCCGGGATGAAGGGAATCACGTCCTTGATTCTCCCGGCCAGCCCAACCCCCTCAGGAGCAGAATCCCGAGGGATTTGGAGGCAGGGATTAACAAACAAAAGCGCTGCGGACCTGCCCGGTGACATTCCAGAGGGAGGAATTCCTGAGGGAGATCGGGTTTCCCAACCCCCCCCGCCCCGCTCCT
>VXBU01002259.1:91969-108402 GCA_013400315.1 Bombycilla garrulus
AAAAAATAATGCAAAATATGTAAAATATTAAATGAAATCATTAAATTATTAAATTAAATTTTTTAATTCTTAAATTGTTAAATATAACAATTAAATCAAATTACTGAATTTAATTATTTTCTTGAAGTCTTAAATGTAATTAGTGAAAATAATTAAGTTATGGGAAGCTTCTAAGCTGAAGCTGCTGCTTCACCTCTGGGCTGGAGGCTGAAAAATCCTCGGATTAATAATTTGGACCCAAAATCAGTTTTAATTTCCGCAGCAATTAAAAATCGATTTGATCAATAATCCCAAAATCGGCTTTAAATCAATTCCCACCCCCAGGCTAAAACCCGCAGCACCGGAGGTCGGGGGTCAATAAATAACGGGATCAGTGCAGGGCTCCTATCGCCACGGGCGACAGAATCCCCACCTGTTCCCAAATCCCGCAGCCCAACGCGCTCCAGGCCATCACCCCGGCGGCGCTGGACGTGCTCCTGGGGGTTCTGCAGCGGGGCGGCAGCGGGACACCCCCGTCCCCAGCGCTGCTGGAGGTGACGCTGCGCTCCGTGGTGGCCGCGGTCCACATCCTGCACGGCTCCAGCCCCGGCGCCGGCCCCGTGTCCCTGCGGAGCCTCCTGGACGGATACTTCAGGGTGCTCAACTCCGACCTCCCCGCGGCGTCCCTGGCGCCCGAGGCGGCCAGCGGCCTCATCGCCCTGCGGGTGCTCATGTTGGGTAGGCTGGGAATAGGGAACAGGGCCCGGGTTTGGGAATGTGGGAGTGGGATGGGGCTGAGCCGGGCTCTCTGTCCCCAGACGCCATCCCGGCCATGCTGAGCTGCCAGGACCGGCCGGTGCTCCAGGCCGTGTTCCTCAGCAACAACTGCTTCGAGCACATCATCCGCCTGCTCCAGAACAGCAAGGTACGGCGTGGCACCTCCGTGTCCCCATCCCCGTCCTCACCGCCATCTTCATCCTCATCCCCGTCCTCATCTCCATCCCCATCTCCGTTCTTGTTCCCATCCTCATCCCCATCATCTTCATCCTCACCCTTCCTGATGCTAAACAGTCCTGAGATAGGGTGACACCAAGTTTGGACACCTTTATCTCCATCCTCGCCCTCCCTCCCTCCCTCCCTGCTTCCCTTCTTCACCATTTCCTCTTTGGATGACCCTGGGACAGGCATTTTCCCCTTGGTGACGCCAGGGTTGGGCGTCTTCACCTCCATCCTCGCCCTTCCCAGCTCTAATTGATCGTGGGACAGGGTGCTGTGTCCCTTTTGGTGACACCAGGGCTGGGCACCTTCGTCTCCATCTCCATCCTCCCTGTTCCCGGCTCTGAACGATCCTGGGGCTCATCCATGGGGTGGGCACCCGCCAGAACCGCTTCCCCGTGTCCCACGCCCACCCCGTGTCCCACAGCTCTACCTCGGCAGCTCGCGGGAGGCGGATGAAGCCCGGGACGAGGTTCCCACACGGAACGGGGATGGACTCCAGCAGGTACCCCATAACCCAAGCCCCTCCCATGGTGGGCTGTGTCCCCTCGTTCCCATGTCCCAGCAGCTCCCCCATTCCCGTGTCCCCGTAGGACAACGCCAGCAGCTCCGACGCCATCGCTGTCCACGCCCTCGGCGTGCTCACGGCCATCATGAGTAACTCTCCCTCGGCCAAGGTGGGCAGGGGATCTCCCCTGAGGAGGACACCCCAAAACCAAAGGGGTTTGGGTATTTTCATCCGGCCCGAGGTGGGGCTCAGCTGGGATTCCCTGTGCTTCCAGGAGGTGTTCAAGGAGCGCATCGGCTACACCCACCTCTACGAGGTGCTGAGGAGCCAGGGCCAGCCCACCCAGCGTCTGCTCCAGGAGCTCCTCAACATGGTCAGCATTCCGACTTTTCCTGCTCTCAGCACAGGGGGTTCCTGTGGATCTCAGCCCCCATTCTGAGCCACCCCCGTTCTCTCCACTCTGCTGGTTTCTCAGCAGCTTCCTCCCGAGGGGCCCCTGGGGCTATCTTTCACTCGGAGTTGTGCTTGGGTTTGGGAGTTTTGAGCCCTTTTGGATGTGGAACTGCTCACTCTGGTACTGCTGGACACAGGAGGCTCTCCAAGGTGCTTCATGCATGAGCGTCTCCGAGATCCTTGATCCGTGGAGGCCTCCAAGACACTTAATGCACTGAGATTCTTAGTGCTCCAAGGCTCTGGATGCACAAGAATCTTCAGAGTGCTTGGTGCATGATGGCCTCCAAGGTCCTTGATACGTGGAGGTCTCCAAGATCCTTGATGCTTGGGGTCCCCAAAATTCTGGATGTGCAGTATCTCCAAAATTATTACTGCATGGGAGTCTCCAAGATCCTTAAGCCACGAGGATCTCCAAGATCCTTGATGCACGGAGATACATGAGATCCTTGATGCATGGAGCCTGCAGAATTCTTCATGCACAGGATCTCCAAAAGGATTGGTGCATATGGGTCTCTGTCATACTTGATGCATGAGGGTGTCCGAGATCTTTAATCCATGAAGGTCTCCAAGAATCCTCTTGATATCCGGGGCTCCAAATTTTGGATGCATGGAGTCTCCCAGATCCTGGATGCACAGGGGCCTACACAAGGTCTCTGCCTCCAGCCCAGGGCGGCCTGGGATGGATCCATCCCTCTCCAAGCACTGGAGCTGCACCAACCCCCTCTCGTGTCCCTGCAGGCAGTGGAGGGCGACCACAGCTCCTTCCCAGTGCGTCCCATCCGCAACGAGCAGCCCCTGCTGATCCTGCTGGCCTGGCTGCCGGCGCTGGAATGCCGGGATCTCCAGGTGTTCCTGTCGGCGTGGCTGCGGCGGCTCTGCGAGGCCTCCCTGCCCAGCCGCCTCACCTGCGTCAAGGCAGGCATGGTGGGCTCCCTGCTGGGCGCCCTGGCCACCGAGCCGGCGCTTCCCGGCGCCTGCTCCCAAAACCTGCTGGAGCTGCTGCGCTCCTTGGGCAGCCTCTCCATCCGGCCCGGGGAGCTGCGGCAGCTCCTGCGGCTGCTGCGGCGCGAGCGGGGCCGGGGCCCGCATCCCTACGTGGCTCCGGTCATCCGGGCGCTGTCCGGCATGGCCACGGGCGAGGGGCCGCCCCGGGCGCTGCAGAGCTTCGACCTGAGCCCCGGCATGGCCGGCATCATGGTGCCCACCATCCAGAAGTGGCCCGGCGGCGCCTTTGCCTTCCACGCCTGGCTGTGCCTGAGCCAGGAGGAGCCGGAGCCGCCGGCGAGGCCCAAGAGGAGGCAGCTCTACAGGTGACGCTCGCTGCAGGGGGGGAGGTGGAGGTGGGAAGGGGCAGCATCACCATCCCCACCGTGGTTTTCTCCACCAGCTTCTTCACGGCGGGCGGGACGGGCTTTGAGGCGTTCTTCACCGCAGGCGGCGTGCTGGTGGTGGCCGTGTGCACCAAGAAGGATTACATGACGGTGGCGCTGCCGGAGTTTGCCTTCAACGACTCGGCTTGGGTGAGGATCATCCCCATCCCCGTCCCTGTCGGGGACACCACAGTGCGCTGATGTCCCTCTCTGTCTCCCCAGCACTGCGTCGACATCGTCCACGTTGCCGGCCGCCGGCCCTTCGGCCAGAACATCGTCAGCATCTACGCCGACGGCCACCTGCGGAAAACGGCGCAGCTCCGCTTCCCGTCCCTGCACGAGGTGGGGGATCCCCTCAGCACCCACCCAGACCCTTCTGCGTGGCCTCACTGGGGGCTGAGCGTGATCCCTTCTCCCTCCCAGTCCTTCACCTCCTGCTGCATCGGCTCCGCGGGCCACCGGACCACCACGACGGCCGCCGCCGCTGCCGGCCACCCGCCGGCCTCCCACGGGCCGGAGCTGCTCTTCCCCCAGCACCCTGTGCTGGGACGCTCCCAGTCTGTCCCCGCCACCCTCGGTCCCCACTCCTGGACCCCCACTCAGCTGCCCACGGAGGGAGTGGTGGCCACCACGGCGGCCGGAAGCCAGGACACGGAGTGGGGCAGCCCCACCTCGCTGGAGGGTCACCTGGGCTCCGTGGCCATCTTCTGCGAGGCTCTGCAGCAAGCGCAGGTCAAGGCTCTCTTCTGTGCAGGTACGGCAGGGTGGGACACGGAGGATGTCCCCAGGGTGCTGGTGGTGGCCGGGGTCTCCTCCCCCACATCCCAGCTCACCCCAGTCCTCTCCGCCAGGACCAAACGTCACATCCCCGTTCACGCTGGAAGGTGACTTGGTGGAGCTCAGCAGTAAACTCTTGCTGTACTACACCCCCCAGGTGAGGAGAGCCACCCCCCTGGGGACAGGGACAGCGCTGGTGGACTCTGTGCCACCAGGGACACGTCCAGGAGCATGAGGATGCTCCCATGGTGTTCTCTTCCAGGCCTGCAGGAACAACATCTGCTTGGACCTCTCTCCCAGCCACGGCCTGGACGGGAGGCTGACGGGACACAAGGTGGTCAACTGGGACGTCAAGGTAGGCTGGGCACAGGGTGACCCGTCCGCCCCGTGGCCTGGAGGGAGGGGGGCACCTCCTGGGGCGCAGTCCCAGAGCAGGACCCCCACAGGTCCCCTGGACCCTGCAGGGACTCTGCCCGTGGTGTTGGGTTCACACGACCCATGTGTCCTATAGGTCCTCAGCGTCCAGGGTGGGCCCCGTGGGTGGTGCAGGGCAACAGGTGAATTCTGGGGAGCCCAGCTGCTATGGACCTCCTCCTCCTCCACGCTGCTGTCACCCCCCAGCAAAGCTTGTCACCTCCCCCAGGATGTGGTCAACTGCGTGGGTGGGATGGGCGTGCTCCTGCCCCTGCTCGAGCAGGTGGTGTCCAAGACAGAGGAGCCCGAGGATGAGCAGGAGACCAACGACCTGGTGGGGCCGGAGCTGACGTCCTCCAGGAATGCCCAGGGCATGCTCATCCCGCTGGGAAAGCCCTCAGGTGAGGAGTTCGGGGGATGTGAAGCAGGAGCTGTCCTGCTCGGGTGGCTGGAGGTGACTGGGGAGGGGTTCCTGGGCCCAGCAGGTGTCCACCATCACGGGCAGGAGGGGCCTTGCCTGAGGCTCCAGGAGTTGCGGGGTAGCGGAGGAACCACTTGGGATGTTCTTATGACCAAGTTCTGGGAAGCTGAGGGTGGCTCCAGGAACATCTGGCACGGGTGGAAAGTGCTTTCTCCCGATATCCAACTGCTCATTCCCAAACTCAAAGCAGCAGAGGCTTCCATCTCCTTAAATCTGGAGAAAACAGGAGAGCAGGGTGAAAAGTTTGGAGGGGGATCTCCGGGAAGGGGTTTGGGTGGGCCCAGGGCTCACAGGTGCCGGTGCCCTGCAGAGAGCAGGCTGGAGAGGAACAGCGTGGCCGCCTTCCTGCTGCTGGTGAGGAACTTCCTGCGGAACCACACCGTGAACCAGGAGAGCCTGGTGCAGTGCCACGGGCCGGCCATCATCGGAGCGCTGCTGCACAAGGTGTGGGAGGCTCCCAAAACCCCATCCCGCCGTCCTTGCCGTTCCCAAGGGGCTGGAAGTGTCCCCTGTGTCACCCGCGGCAGGTCCCCGGCACGCTGCTGGACATGAGCACCCTGATGGCCTCGCAGATCCTCATGGAGCAGGTGGCTTCCGAGGGCAGCGGGCTCCTGCTGCACCTCCTCTACCAGCACCTCCTCTTCGACTTCCGCATCTGGAGCAACAGCGACTTCGCCGTGCGCTTAGGTGGGAGCTGGGGATCCCGGGAATGTCCATCCCGCCCGGCCCCCGCGGGATCCTGACACCTTCCCCCTGCAGGTCACATCCAGTACCTGGCCAGCGTGGTCAAGGACCACAAGCAGCGCATCCGCAAGAAGTACGGGGTGCAGTTCATCCTGGACTCCATCCGCACCTACTACAGGTGAGCTGCCACGCGGGGCCGGGATCCCGGGATGCTGACGGGGTGGGACTGGGGCTGGGCTTCACCCCTGGGAGCTGTGGTTTGGCTAAACAGCATTTTTGTGGGATAATATCCCTCCTTGCAGAGTGGGAATGTTGTGGTGGGTGCAGGACCTTCCATGTCCCCTCCCTGAGCCTGTGCCCAAAATCCACCCCCAGCTCCAAAATCCACCCCCAGCTCCAAAATCCGCCAAGACTTTGGTGGCTTCTGCAACAAGCAGACCCAAATGTGTGGAGTGGACATGTCCCAGGGGCAGAGGATCCCTGGAGCTCCTCAGGCTTTGTGTTGGGATTTGGGATGACGCTGGTGACAGGTGGTGGGTGACAAGGGACACATCCCCATGCGTGTCTGTCGATCAGCACCTCCAGGGAGAAGACCACGGCCACCGACGACATCAGGACAGTGCAGACGTCCCTTTTCAGCCTGGTGAAGGATTTCTTCTGCAGGAGCTTCTCCGGGGAGGAGATGCAGAGCTTGCTGAACTACTTGGCTGGGGCACAGGACGAGCAGCAGGTGTGTCACCGGCCACGCTGTGGTCCCCAAACCCCTCAGCCAAACGTGGGCTGGGGAGAAGCCCTTGAGGTCCCAGTGGGACACTCAGAGGGCAGTGGACAACCATGGCGGTGTCCTGCAGGTCTGTGGGGCGCTGGAGGTGATCCACAGCCTGCTGAAGGGCTCCCCAGCCCAGGAGCAGCTCTTCGCCTTCCTCTTCGAGCCGGGCCACGTGGAGCTGCTCTTCTCCCTGCTGGTGCAGAAGAAGTTCTCGGATGAAGTGCGGGAAAGGGTCTTCAAGGTATGGCGGGTCCCCAGCACCCCCCTCTTGCTGTCCCCCGCAGGGGTGTCACAGCCAGGTGGCCTCCTCTGGCTGTCCCACCAGGTCCTCTACAAGATGCTGAAGTACGAGAAGGTCCCCGAGCGCAGCAAGAGCCGCCTGAAGCTGAAGGACATCGGGTACCACGGGCTCATCTCCTACCTCAGCGACATTCCCGGCTCCATGCTGCTCTTCCGCTGCCTCTCGGAGCAGGTCCTGGGGGCAGGTACAAAGAAACCAGGCCACCATCCCAACCACGTCCCCTGGGATCATCACTGGTGGCTTCCCACAAGGCTCAGCTGGGCTGGGTCTTTGGTGGCTTTTGGGGACGGGAGCAGGAAGTGTCCCACCACTGTGCTGACTCTCCTTCAGAGAGTCTCCTTCTTCCGCAGACCCTCTCAACTGCAAGGACCTGGTGGCCGTGGTGTACCTGTCCCACCGGGCGGAGCTGAGCATCCGACTCGACATCTGCCGCAAGGTGAGCGGGGCCGGGACACAACGGGGGGTGACAGAGCTGTCACCCTGGGGCTGAGCTCCTTGGACATTCAGCCGTGCCCAAAAGTGGTGACCGTGGGGATGGTGGTGACACGGATCTGCCAGCAGGGAAATGGTGCAGCTCCAGCACCCTGTGATGGTTTGGGAGAATCTGGGGCACTCCTGTTCCTGGGATGGGTCCATCCATTGAGAGCTGGGGCAGCAGCATCCAACGTCCCTTCCTTTTCCTTCTCCTTTTCCTTCCCCTGCAGCTCTTCCACCTGATCTACGCGCAGCAGGACCTGGTGAAGCAGCTGGCCAGGCTGGCGGGCTGGCAGGACACGCTCACCAAGCTCTACGTGAAGGAGTCCTACGAGTGCTGCCAGCACAGCCTGAGCGCCGCGGGCTGTCTGGAGCTGCTGCGCCTCTCCGAGCCCTCCGGCAGGGACAGCATGAGCCCACCGCCCGCCGAGCTCCAGGAGCTCGATGTCTTCCTCCCGCTGGGATACGAGCCCTCGGACCAGGAGCTCTCCGAGGGCTTCTCCGACCTCTCCATCTCCCCGAGCGGCCGCACCAAGTCCTTCCACTCCTACAACTTCAAGTCCTTCGACTCCTCGGACCGGGCCAGCCGCTCGTCCTCCAACCCCGGGGACGGTCCCCCCTTCGACGGTGTCTACCACCCGCTGTCCCCCTTCTCCACCTCGCCCTTCGACCTGGGGCTGGACCTGGCCAGCACCAGCTCCGTGGCCACGGCCGAGAGCGGCACCCAGACCCCGGCCAGCGGCCCCGGCACCCCCTCGCCCCTGGAGAGCTTCAAGCCCTTCCCGGGAATGCGAGCGCGCAAGAGCTCCAGCCTGTCCAACGTCCTGGATGAGAGCAGCTACCAGGACGTGCTGCCCAGCGACAACACCTCCAACACCAGCAACCCGCAGGTGAGCCCCACACCCTCATCCCCGCCGTGCTGGGGCACCTCGGGGGCCTCTCACCTCCCTCTCCGCCGGCAGCAAACCCCCGAGGAGGAGCTGTGCAACCTGCTGACCAACATCATCTTCTCGGTGACGTGGCGCGGGGTCGAGGGCTGGGACGAGGCGGCCTGGAGGGAGCGCGGCCAGGTCTTCTCCGTGCTCACCAAGCTGGGCACGGCCTGCGAGCTGGTGCGGCCCCCGGACGAGATCAAGCGCAGGTGAGCCCCGCCCGCGTCCCCGGGGGTGGATCCCGAGGGAAGGGCGCCCTCCGGAGCCGCTGCTGTCCCACAGCCTGCTGGAGATGATGCTGGAGTCGGCGCTGACGGACCTGAAGGAGTCGGGCCCGGCCGCGCTGCCCGGGCTCACCCACAACGCCCTCAAGCTGCTGCGGCTGCTCCAGGATTTCCTGTTCGCCGAGGGACACAACAACCAGGCCCTGTGGAGCGAGAAGGTGGATGGGAACGAGCGGGCATTCCTGATCCCAAACCTCTGCTCTGCTAATCCCTAATGTCAACCCTGGCCCCAGCCCCACCTGCAGAATTTGAACATAACCTCAGATTTATTCCTAAATGGAAGTCAAAGCCTAATCCTAACCTCGGGAAATAACCTCAGCCTCAATCCTAGATTTAAATCAAAGCCTTACCCTAATTTTAGGAAATAACTTCTGCCTTATTTGTAAGGTTAAATGGAATCCTAATCCTTAAACCTTACTCCTGACCCCTAATCCTACACTTTAATCTTAAAGCTTTACCATAAATGCAAGCCTTCGTAGTCTAAACGCTGAACCCAAACCCTAAGATTAACTCATGAACTCTAAATTTAGCTAAATCATGATCCTGAACCTTAACTCTACATCTTTGTCATGGAGCCCAACCCTTAATCCTTATTTTAACCCGAGTTCTTCCTGTAAACCTAAACCCTAACCCTAACTCACGGCCTGTAATCTCACTGTACATCCTAATCCTAAACCTTACTGCTATACCTTTGCCCGAAAGCTCAACCCTAACTCCAGTCCTATATCCCAGCCCTAATCCTGACCCCTGACCATAATTCCTGAGCCCCAACCTCATGCCTGGAATAGTTTGTTTGTTTGAGCTAGGTTCTACCCTAACCCTAAACCCGAATCCAAGGAGGGCTGGGTGATGGGGCCGGAGCCCGGGGCTGGGCAGGGGTGGGATTCCAGGGGCTCACGGTGTCCCCCCAGATCTACGAGGGGGTCAGCAGCCTGCTGGACAAGCTGGGCGTGTGGCACCACCTGGCCAACGGCGCCTCGGACCTCAAGGAGATGGCGCAGACGGGGCTGCGGGTGCTCCTCGGCTACATCCTGCTGCAGGACCCCCAGGTGGGTCACCCCTCCCTGGGCGCCACGGTGGCCTTGTGGGGGCCCCGCCTGACGTCCCCTGTCCCTCAGCTGCACTCGCTGGCCTACGTGAAGCTGCACAGCCTCCTGCAGACCACGTCGGCCCCGCGGAGGGACGAGGCCTGTTACCTGCTGGGGAAGCTGGAGACGCCCCTGCGGCGCTCTCTGGAGTCCCGCTCGGAGGCCTTCTCCTGGCTGGTGCCCATCGTCCGCACGCTCATGGATCAGTGCTACGAGACCCTGCAGCTGCAGCAGTTCCTGCCCTCGCTGCCCCCCACCAACGGCAGCCCCACCTTCTACGAGGATTTCCAGCTCTTCTGCACCACCCCGGAGTGGAGGGGCTTCATCGAGAAGCACGTGGGTGCCGTGGGGTGGGATTCCCCTGGGTGGTGGGTGCCGAGCCCTGGAATTGCCTCTCTGCTCATCCAGGTGCAGCCCACCATGGCCCAGTTTGAGATGGACACGTTTGCCAGGAGCCACGACCTGATGTCCAATTTCTGGAACGCCTGTTACGATGCCATGATGAGCAGCTCCCAGCGGCGGGAGCAGGAGAAGGCGGCCAGCCGCAAGTTGTTCCAGGTACTGCCTGCTCCTTGTCCCTGGGATGTCACCCTGGGGCGTGCTCTTTGTCCTGGGGACACTCTCCTCACCCCTGGGGTGTCACTCTGGGTGCTCCTAATCCTTGGGGGTATGTTCCTCACACCCGGGATGTCATCCAGGGGATGCGTCCCTATCCTGGGGACATGCGCCTCACCCCTAGGATGTCACCCAGGGGATGTGCTCCTTATCCTGAGGACATGCTCCTCACCCCTAGGATGTCACTCTGGGTTCTCCTCAGCCTGGGGACATGCTCCTCACCCCTAGAATGTCACTCTGGGTTCTCCTCAGCCTGAGGACATGCTCCTCACCCCTAGAATGTCACTCTGGGTTCTCCTCAGCCTGGGGACATGCTCCTCACCCCAAGGATGTCATGCAGGGAATACACTCCTCACTCTGGGGATGTCACTCTAGGAATGTGCTCCTCTCCCTGGGGTATTAATCGTGGGGTTGTGCTCTTCACCCCAGGGATGCCATCCTGGGGACATTGCCTTCAGGAAGTGCTCCTCCTCCTGGGGACATTGTCCTGGGGATGTGCTCCTCGTTCCATGCACATTGTCTCTGGGGCGTGCTCCTCATCCTGAGGATATCCTCCCAGGGATGTGCTCCTCATCCCAACCATGTCATCCTGGGGACATTCTCCTCGCCCTATGGCTGTCCCCAAGCCCCAGCCCTGTTGTCACTTCACTGTGGTGCCCCCTCGGCAGGAGCTGGTGCTGGAGCCGGCGGCCAAGCGCTGCAAGGCGGAGAACGCCCGGCACGCCAACGTCCTCAAGCAGGCCAACAACCACCACAGCACCGTGCTCAAGCAGTGGCGCTCCCTGTGCCGCCTGCTCACCTCGCCCCGCTCCGCCTGGGCCGACCGGTGCGTCCCCACCCCGTCCCCAGGCATGGGCGGCGCGGCCGGGGGGTCCCCGGGGTGCCTCACGCCGAGCTGTCCCCCAGGAACCCGCCAGAGGTTCGCTGGAAGCTGTCGAGTGCCGAGACCTACTCCCGGATGAGGCTGAAGCTGGTGCCCAACCTCAATTTCGACCAACACCTGGAGGCCAGCGCCCTGCGGGACAATCTGGGTGAGGTGGTGGCACTGGGGCACCTGTGGGTCCCCAGGTGCCGTGGGCAGGGGACGTCACCGATGGGGTTGGGCTGGGAGATGTCACGGACATCACGTTGGATTTGGGGGCCCTTCTCAGGAGCTGCCCCCAGCTCGGGGGGGTGGTGGGTCCTGCTGACCCCTCCTCGTTTCAGGAGCTGACCACCTCCAGAACCCCGCCGAGTCCCTCCCGCTCGCCATGGCCAAGGAGGCCAAGGTCAGCGAGCTGGAGGATGACCAGCTGGCCGAGGAGGACCTCCCTGTCCTGGACAACCAGTGAGTGACGCCCCATCCCTGCCGCAGAGCTGGCTCAGCCGGGCAGGGGGCATCACCGGAGCGTCCTCACCACTCTGTGCCACACAGGGCTGAGCCCAAGGAGCAGAGCCAGCGGGAGAAGCTGGTGGTGTCGGAGGACTGCGAGCTCATCACGACGGTGGCCGTGGTCCCTGGGCGCCTGGAGGTGACAACCCAGCACGTTTATTTCTACGACGGCAGCAGCGAGAAGGAGGAGACGGAGGGAGGTAATGGCGGGTGCTCCTTGAGGGGTGTGAGGAACCCCCCGGGCCCCATCCCTGCCTCAGGAATGGCGGGGTGGTGACACCCGGGGGGGGCTCTGCATCCCCCCCACCCTCAACAGGGATCGGCTACGACTTCAAGCGCCCCTTGTCCCACCTGCGCGAGGTCCACCTGCGCCGCTACAACCTGCGCCGCTCCGCCCTCGAGCTCTTCTTCATCGACCAGGCCAACTACTTCCTCAACTTCAGAAAGAAGGTGGGAACCCCCTGATGCCCTCCCGGGGCCACGGCTCTGCCTGAGCTCCGGCCGCTCCACGTCCCTCTGTCCCCACCAGGTGAGGAACAAGGTGTATTCCTGCATCCTCGGCCTGCGGCCCCCCAACCAGACCTATTTCGGCAGCCGGTCCCCCCAGGAGCTGCTCAAAGCCTCGGGGCTCACACAGGTACGGGCCCCACCACGCCCATCACCGTCTGTGTGTCCCCTTCCCAGACGGAAAAGGGGAGGGTGACAGCGTGGGATGGGGATGTCCATGGGACCCGGTATGGACTTGGGCATGGACAGAAGATCAGGGATGGCTGTGGATCTGGGAGCGGCCATAGGACCGGGGATGGCCAAGGGACAGCCCCTGTGGTGGGGGGTGTCTGCCCTGTCTCCTGTCCCCCAAGCCCATCTCCTCCCTCTCCCTTCTCTGCAGAAATGGGTCCTGCGGGAAATCTCCAACTTCGAGTACCTCATGCAGCTGAACACCATTGCGGGGCGCACCTACAACGACCTGTCCCAGTACCCCGTGGTGAGCCCCCGTGTCCCCCACTGTCCCCACAGTGACCCGCTGCCTCCCCCACCTCACCCACCTCCCGCCCCCACCCAGTTCCCCTGGATCCTGCGGGATTACGTCTCGGAGACCCTGGACCTCTCCAACCCGGCCGTGTTCCGGGACCTGTCCAAGCCCATCGGCGTGGCCAACGAGCGGCACGCCCGCGACGTCAAGGAGAAGTGAGTGCCCCACAAGCGAAGGGTGGGGGGCGCGGGGAGCGCCTGGCTGGCTCCCGGTGGACCCCATCCCACCTGGCCTGCAGGTACGAGAGCTTCGAGGACCCCACGGGCACGGTGGACAAGTTCCACTACGGCACGCACTACTCCAACGCCGCCGGGGTCATGCACTACCTGATCCGCACCGAGCCCTTCACCACCCTCCACATCCAGCTGCAGAGCGGCAGGGGCGCACCCGCCAGCGGGGTCCTGCACAGGGGACACCGTGGGGACAGCCAGGCTCCAGCCGGGTGTCCTGTGTCCCCAGGTTTGACTGCTCGGACCGGCAGTTCCACTCGGTGCCAGCAGCGTGGCAAGCTCGCATGGAGAACCCGGTGGACGTCAAGGAGCTTATCCCGGAGTTCTTCTACTTCCCGGAGTTCCTGGAGAACCAGAACGGTAAGGGACACTGTTGTCACCACCGGAGGAGCACGGGGGGGGTGGTCTGTGTCCCTCACCCTCCTTGTCCTGCCCGCAGGCTTTGACCTGGGCTGCCTCCAGCTCTCCAATGAGAAGGTGGGGGACGTGGTGCTGCCGCGCTGGGCGCGCTCCCGCGAGGACTTCATCCACCAGCACCGCAAAGCCCTGGTGAGGCGGGGAGCCTGTCCGGCCCTGGGGGCCTTCCGGGGCCGTTCCCACCCCACCCTGACACGCCCTCCTCGGACAGGAGTCGGAATACGTCTCCGCCCACCTCCACGAGTGGATCGACCTCATTTTTGGGTACAAGCAGCGCGGCCCGGCCGCCGTGGAGGCCCTCAACGTCTTCTACTACTGCACCTACGAGGGTGAGCCCTGGGGCAAAGGGCGGGGCACGCCCGCCGGGGGGTGTGTCGTCCCCCCCCACCCCCTGTGACCGTCACCGTGACCGTCCCCACCCGCAGGGGCCGTGGACCTGGACGCCATCACCGACGAGACGCAGCGCAAGGCTCTGGAGGGCATCATCAGCAACTTCGGGCAGACGCCCTGCCAGCTGCTCAAGGTAGCTCAGACCCCACCCCCAAAACCAGCCCCATTAGGGGGTTCCCCCCGTCCTGATGGGTGCCCTGCCCCCGCAGGAGCCCCACCCTGCCCGGCTGTCGGTGGAGAGCGCTGCCCGCAGGCTGGCCCACCTCGACACCCGCTCCCCCAACGTCTTCGAGAACCTGGACCAGCTCAAGTCCTTCTTTGTGGAGGTGAGGACGCCCCCGGGGCGGGGTGGGAGGGCTGGGCTGGTCAGGAGGGTGCCCAGCAGCTGCGGTGTCTCTCCACAGGGCATCAGCGATGGGGTGGCCCTGGTGCAGGCCGTGGTCCCCAAGAACCAAGCCCATTCCTTCATCACTCAGGGATCCCCCGACATCCTGGTGAGTGTGGGGAAACTGAGGCACGGGGGCGTTTTGCTGGTCCAGGATGGAGTCCAGGACCAAACCAGGGAGGATCCCAGCAGTGAGAGTGGTGTCACCTCCTGTTCCCCCCCCCGCCCAGGTCACCGTGAGTGCCAACGGCTTGTTGGGGACCCATAACTGGCTGCCCTATGACAAGAACATCTCCAACTACTTCAGCTTCACCAAAGACCCCACTGTCACCAACGCCAAGTGAGTCACTGGGGCACAGGGTCCCCAGGGATGGTCCCTGCAGGTGCCACCCATCCAGCACCACCATCCCACATCCCTCCTCACAGGACCCAGCGCTTCCTGCAGGGCCCCTTCGCCCCCGGGGCCGACCTGAGCTCCCGCACGCTGGCCGTGTCCCCTGATGGGAAGCTGCTCTTCAGCGGGGGACATTGGGACAACAGCCTCCGTGTCACCTCGCTGGCCAAGGGCAAGGTGGTGGGGCACATCACCCGGCACATAGGTATGTCCTCCTGCCGTCATGGTGGTGGTGATGACGATGATGATGATGATGATGGGGTTGTGGGGCCGTGGCAGGAGGCAGGTGACACTGACATCTCCCAGTGCCTCCACCTCCTGGGCACAGTCCAGGTTCCAAGCTCAGAGCTGGAGTGGGGTGAGGAGCAGCAGCATCCACACCCCAAAATGCATCTTGGAATGGGGATTGGTAGCAATTCCACATCCAAAAACCATCCCGTGGAGTCAGGGGGCTGAGCGCGGTGGGAGGGGACCGGCACCTCATGGGGTCCCTCTGGCTGTCACAGATGTTGTCACCTGCCTGTCACTCGACCTCTGCGGCATCTACCTCATTTCCGGCTCGCGGGACACCACCTGCATGGTGTGGCAGGTCCTACAGCAGGTAAGGGCTGGAGGAGCAGGAGGAGCTCGTGGTGGGCACCGCCAGCAGGTCACTGATGTCCCCGTGATGTCCCCAACGCCAGGGTGGCTTTTCCAGCGGCTTGGCTCCCAAACCCGTCCAGGTGCTGTACGGCCATGACGCCGAGGTGACGTGCGTGGCCATCAGCACCGAGCTGGACATGGCCGTGTCCGGCTCCAAGGTGAGCTGCTGGGGCCGTGGGGTGGGCGTGGGATGGGCAGTGCCACCACCACTGTCACCCTGCGTCCCCTTCCTCCCGCAGGACGGCACCATCATCACGCACACCGTGCGCCGGGGTCTCTTCATCCGCTCCCTGCGGCCGCCCGGCGAGAGCTGTCCCCCCGCCGTCCTGTCCCACCTGGCCGTGGGGCACGAGGGGCAGGTGGTGGCCCAAACCGCCGTGGGGCAGCCCTCCTGCTCCAAGGTACGCGCAGCTGTCCCCATTGTCCCCTCCTGGCCACCAGCAGCACCAGCAGCACCAGCAGCACGCTCCCCCTGCGCTCCTTGCAGGACAGGTTCGCGCTGCACCTGTACTCCGTGAACGGGAAGCTCCTGTCCTCCGTCCCGCTGGCCCGGGAGGTGACAGCCATGTGCCTGACCGAGGACTTCGTGGTGCTGGGGACCTTGGAGTGCGGGCTGGAGATCCGCGAGCTCCAGAGGTGAGGGATGGCTGCGTCCTGTTCTGTCCCCACCACGCCCTCACAGTGTCCCACACCATGGTGTCCCGTGCCGTGGTGTCCCATGCCGTGGTGTCCCGTGCCGTGGTGTCCCACACCGTGGTGTCCCACACCGTGGTGTCCCACACCGTGGCTCGTGTCCCCAGCCTCAGGGCGGCCGTGCCCCCCGTGCCCATGCGGGTGCCCGTGCGCAGCGTGTCCGTCACCAAGGAGAAGAGCCACATCCTGGTGGGGCTGGAGGATGGAAAACTCATCGTGGTGGGCGCTGGGCAGCCCGCGGAGGTGAGCGGGACCCCTCAGCCAGGTCGGGGTGGGAGGGGGACGTGTCTCGGTGTCCCCTGGGTGTTCCCAGCGTGGGGACATCGGTGTGGCCTCTCCGGAGCTGAGGGGAACCGGGGCGAGGTGGGGAGGGGATGTGGGATAGGGATGGGGGTGGAGATGGGGATGGAGAAGGGGATGAGGACCTTGGGATGGGATGGGCATGGAGAAGGGGACGAGGAACTGGAAGGAGATGCAGATGGAGACAGGGATGAGGACCTTGGGATGGGACGGGGATGAGGAAGGGGACAGCTAAAGGATTTGGGGATGGGAAAGGTGCTCACCCCCGTCCCCAGGTGCGGCCGGGCCAGTTCCACCGGCGGCTGTGGCGTTCCACGCGGCGCATCTCCCAGGTGTCGGCCGGAGAGACGGAGTACAACCCCTGCGAGGGCAGGGCCTAGGCCGGCACCGCCCCCCGTGCCCCCCACACGGACCGGGGCACCCCCGGGCGCCCAGGGGACAGCCCCGCCCCG